>JAWNNK010000871.1:2855000-3455000 GCA_035045065.1 Hirtodrosophila trivittata
GATGCCATTGGCCATGATGGCCGGTCGACCACGCAGCGATTGTGTGAAAAAGACAAGCACATCTTCCGGATTCGGTACCTCATCGTTGGCCAGCACAACTGAAATGGAAATCGAAAAATATTTCATTAGTTAAAGCAATTAAAATTCAAAAATTATTTAGACGAAGATTAACCAAGCGGTTCGAAGTTTCTTTTAGTTTCGAGTTATTTATATTCCATTTTATTTACAAGCCAACACAACGTAAGTTTGAAAGTCTCTTAAATTAGATGTTACAGATCTCCGTATTGACCTTAAGGCCTTTTCACCCGCCTATCCTCCGACCTGGTCGTACGCTTTTGCTGCTTCTCCTTGCGATCCGCCTTAACATGGCAGTGCTCATGGATCTGTCGAAATTCATTGGAATCGAACTTGTTCATGCATATTAGCACTGGGCAACGCACATGGCGATAGTACCAATGACATCGCCAGAAGAAGTTTGTGCGATTCTCATTGTTTCGGAAATATTTCAGTCCATCCAGCCAGAGCAACTGGCCGCCACGCTTCGACACTGAGAACTGTATGTTGGGCTTGCTGTTGCTGTACTGGCCATGTCTTTGAGCCACACCTGAAAGTACCACGGTATTGATACAAAATAAAAAAGGGATATAGATTAGTAGAGATTGGGTCAGTCTATACATAAAGAATCAATGTCTTTAAAAGCCATAAATACACTTTACAGAAAAAACTTAATAGACATTTTCCTGTGATTTAATACAATAAATGCCTAGCCACATATAGCCACATATCCTTTTACCCTTAAGAACTAAGAAATTCAAAATTTTTCTAATCCAGTTGCTGAACTTTAAGACATTTTTTGGGTCTGTACTCTGGCACCGGAGATGTTGGCGGTGGAGTAGACGGTTGCTGTTCCTTTGGTGTCGGTGTCGGTATCGGTGTCTGTATCGGTGTCGGTATCGGTATCGGTGTTGGTATCGGTGAGTGCATTTCGACTACGGTGATCTCACTGGGATTCACCTCGAGTGGTGGCTCCTTTGGGAGTAGAGTCGGAAGCGGTTTGATTTCAATGTCATTACTCTCCAAGTGATGATGCTGGTGACACAATCTGAGTATAAGTGTAGATTCATCATGGATAGCTATGGCCGGACAGCGTTCCTTATAATAATTGCGACATTTCCAATATTGCAAATGGCCACGTTTCTTGTTCCTGAAGAAACGGAATCCGTTTATGACCAAAAGTTTGCCGCCATTCTTCTTCGAATCGGCAAAATCAATGTGGAAAGCTGAAAAAACAGAGAAAAGGAAAAGAATTTGATCAGTCGCAGCTCTAAAGATACAGAGATAGAATAGAGAAATAGAAGAGGCAATACATATTAGGATCTACAAGATATAAAGTGTTAGCAGTTACAGATACAATCAAATATATTTATATTCAATATATTCAGTAAAGTCCTACATAGAATTAATTTATTTGCGTTCAACTAACAAAACAAGTTTGCTTTCAATAATATTGAGCTTAAGCCTAAGCTTATTTGCTGTTTAAAGACTGCATTTCCCTTTTTCCTTTTTGATGCGTGTGCCGGCTGTGGCGCCTCCAATAATGGATAGCTGCTGGGATAAGGAGACACCGCTGTTTGGAAACTTGCGCTTGTGATTGTGCTCAAAGTTCCGCTTGATAATCCGTGATTGTCCAGTGCTGTCCAGAACTGTCACAACACGTGCTTTACACACAGTTACATCCTACGGAAAGAATAACAGAGAAAAGATACACTAAAGGATTAATAGATAGGCAGAATAGGATTATATATAATAGCCACCTTCCGCGAGCATATCCAATAGGTGCGCGAGGCGGAGCTTCGATTCTTGACAAACTTCTGGTCATCGTAAAGAAGAACGGTGCGCCCTCTTTGTCCCGTACCAAAGACGGCCAGCTCTGAAATAGTTTAGCAGATAACAGTTAGGCATAAGATTATGGTTATAAAAAAATAATGATATATGTGTATGTGTGTTTCTTCTCGATAATATACTATATAACGGGCAATTAAAGGGCTGACAAAATATTAAAGATTGTTCAAATTGTTTATTTCGATTTCGGTGTTGTAATGAATAGGACAGGATAGTTCTAGGCATGATTATGGACGCCCGAAATTGCCACTTGAGTGGGTCTATTTTTGTTGGTAATCATATAGACACCACATCTCAACCGCTTCCTGCTGCATATCCAGTAAATTGTATCACCGTAGACCCCACGGCGCACAAAACGCTGACCATCGTAGACCAAAACATCTCCCCTATGTGTGCGCTCAAAGCGCACGCGATCCCAGTCGTCCAGGGTGCGTGTGTACTTCTGCTTCGTATTCAGTCCAACGCGTACATTCTGGGGTCCGGTGCAACGGGTTTTGGGCAAGAAGCTTTCGTTACCAAAGTCACCCAAAGTGTTAGCATCCAGTTCAAAAAGAGCTGAAGAAGAGTTTTATGATTGTTAAAATAATGAAGTAAATTAAAAAATGAAAAAGATAATAAAATAAAAATAAAAATAAAAATAAAAGAAAGTATTTGCATATAATAATAAGTTATATTTTGTTAGGGTAATTTATATAATTAAATAAGATTAAGTAATCAGATGAGACGCCAGATGAGCAGCTAAAAGAAATAAAATTATAAATTATAAAATTAGTTACTTAGTTTCAACTCTGATTAATTTTAAACTTAAACTCACCCAATTTGATGTAGAAGAATTAAAATTGAATTAAGATAATATTATTTTACACTTAGGTTTAAGTGCCTCTTTTTGCTTGTCCTATGGATTCCTGCGATGGAATTAAGAATGATTGTGCCTACCGCTGACGGTATAGCTGGCCGTGCCATTGGCCTTGGTGTGTGTGATGACTCTGGCACGGCATTGCTTGCGCCATTTGCTGCACTTCCAGTACACTTTATCCTTGTAGCAGGCATTGCGCAGATAGCGGTGACTGCCACAATATAGAGTGCTGTTTCCTAATGGTGTCTTTAAATAGTTTATGTCGGTGAAGTCCTTGGGTAAACGTTCACGCTTCATCAGCTCCGGGGCCGAGGATCTACGATGCGCATTGATCACCTGGAAATGCACTAAAGATTTCAAAGCGGTCAGTATGAATTAATATAGATAGTTATAATAGGATAATTGTAAAAAATATTAATATATATTTTCATAGATGATATAATCAATGTAAATACTTAGGAGATTATGAGGATCTGGGTCAATTTATTTTATTATTTAGTTTCTTAGCAACTAATCCAAGCCTGCAATTAATGGCTATTGCAATTGCTGGAGATCTTCGATGCTTAAATTAAGCGTGCGCAGCTCCAGCGTAAGGTCCTCGTCTGTCTCTGCTTTGACGAAGCTGCACAACGGTTTTTCCATCTTTGGGCCCGTTTTTCCCAGCCCAGGGGCTAGGGGTTGGCGCTTCTTCCGATCAATGTTTATGCACGTATGACGACAAGATTCGAGCACAATCTTATGCACACCATCAACGACATTAGTAACTACACGCGCACTGCATTTGGTGCTACCCTAAATTGGCAATAGAATATTATTAAGAATTGGTTAGATTGACAGAGTCGAAACTCACCTTCTTAGAACAGATCCAATATGTTTTTAGGCCGTTTTGTCGATTCCGCACATAGTTGTGACCGTTAAAAGCCAGCAACTTGGAGCTGCGTTGACCCTTCACGAATGAGAGCAAGGACTGCTTGATCAAATCGATATTTGGCTCTTCCAGATCGTCCAATGGATCGCAGCTATCTGTGAATATTTAAAACCAGAATTAGAGTTATGATTCAATAAAAGTATTTTAAAACTATGGTGAGATTTCGTTGATACATAGTTACACACAATTATATTAACAATAAATAAAACGTTTTATTTATTCTATATTCCAATTAATTCCTATTATTTCCTAAAAACTATAGACAGACTAGTATGGCGGGTGATTGTGCTGGCTGCACTTAACGATCACATCATTGTCCTGCACGGTGACCACTCTCGCCTTGCACTTATGTGCGCCAGCACGCGCACAAGACCAATAAGTCTTGACGCCGCTCGCCTTGTTCCTGGTGAAGGTAAACTCGCCAATCTTTAATTTCCGACTGCCACGGAAGCCCGTTATATATGAGTAATAGGATATTGGATCTACGACTGCAAAAGAAAGAAGAGTTCATTAGTTAAGTTCCATACGAGAAGTACCAAATTTACAGATAAAGAGATTTATTAACTAATTCCTATACAAATATAGGTCACAACGTTCATAAGTAGCTATCTTGGCTTTTATTTAACACATTGACTTATTTATGCATTTATGTATTGATGCAATTATATATATATATATATATATATATATATATATATATGGTATGTTTATATTTACGTATATACATTAAGCTTAACGGTAACTAATTCAAGCGCTTGTCTCTGGGTACGGCTCTGGATTCATCTCGGGCTGCTCGTTTTTGGATGCTTTCATCGCTGCTGCCTCCTCGGCCCTTTGACGCTTGAGCGAACCATATTTACGGGCCTTTGAGATGACTTCATGGTTATGCTCGCTGTTGAGAATAGTAAGGGTATCCTGCTTGGTCTTTAGGCGCGCCCGGCACCGCAGCACAGCAAACTGACTGCAGCGCCAGTAGGTAACATCTTCACGGGTGATGTGCCTATTAAAGGTGTGCTGCTTCAGCATTATCTGCTTTGTGCCATACTTGCTGACAATGAAAAAAGGTGAGTTGCTGTCACCTGGGCAACCACTGATAGCGCTTACAGTACTTTCACCAGCACCAATGCGTCGTGTCGGGCAATCCAGCTGCAAAGTTGTTTCGGTTACATCAACGCTGATGTGATAGTCGTACTTGACTGTAATGAGACAGAGATTTAGACTTTGAGATGGGTTCAGAAAAGTCAGTTAATGGCTACGAGAATTGAACGTTTTTCTTAGTGCAGTTAGCAGAAATAAAAGACTTGGCATTACTTTTCATTTAGGTTTTCATTTAAGTAGCTAATTACATGAAGTTTCGTTATGGCTATGGCAAGAACACATGATTATATTTAAATTAAGCGCGATTATATTTAAATCTTGCACTAGTTGCAATGTGCGGCATGCGCGTTATACTTAGTCAGACGTGGTTTACGGCTCAGCTCCCCGAGAATGTAATGTGCCGTACAGTTCGGCGTCAGGCAATGGAAGTAAGTATGATACTGCATTGCACGGGTTTTCTTGTAGGTTTTCTTGTTGATCAGTAAAAATTCGCCACTGGTCGTACGTTTGAACTTGACTGCAGATGGGGATGATAATTATGTGAATGATTGAGATGATGGATGAATCTTAATTAACTTAAAAATATAGTACACCAACTAAAGTATCTACTGCACGCGTTATTTTATAATTTGGTTTAAAAATTATATTCCTGCTATAACATGTCCTTGGTCATGAGCTTGTTGGGCACACTGTTGCCAGTAAAACGAGGTGGATGATTATGGGGATTCTTGCCCAGTTTGATGCTGCCCCCAATCCTGGTTATTGCACGCGCCGAGCATTTATTCTCGTTTATCCGTTTACCATTTCCATCAGAGCAGATCCAGTTAACAGTGGCCCTAAAACTGGCTTCCTTTTTGTACATATATCCATTGAATACCAAATTGTAGCCTTTCTTCTGATTCTTCATATAAAAGTAATCATGTTTGTCCAGCCAAATGCTATGGGGCAACTCTGATATATACTGCCCATTGTTCGCATCGGATGAGCTTGGGGATGCGGCTGTAATTAAACAGAGAACAGAAATGTGCAACACACGATTGAATGTTGGTCCTTATGGCCAGGGATAGTCTTAGTCTTAGATCAAAACACCAAACATTTAGAGCAACAAACATTTTATTGAAATTACACCTACATACATACATACATATCATATAATAAACTGTTTACATGGATTAATTTGTATAAAAATCAATACGTATATTATATATGTTATTACAAAAAAGAAAAGCTTACCATTTGTGCTGCATTGTTATAAAAATAATGGTGCACTGCTACAATCAGCATTTCATTATAATTTAGTTACATTATTGAGCAACTTTTGTCGCATACACAAAACACAACAACGTAGAAGCTGCTACGCATGATACACTTATTTGATGGCATTTTGCCAAATTTTGAGCAGAATTTTAGCCAGGGGTATATTCACTACACTTGCATAAACACATTGCACTTTTTTCAACATTTGTTATTATATTTTATGCGGTTGCTTTTAATAGATTGTTAAATATATACACACACGACGTTTGCAAAAGCAAGCTAAACCATTTAGCGAACAATCACAAGGACGCGGCGAAAAATATCAATATGGCTGACTTGCGACATATGGCAACGCTGCTCTGATACATTCAATTGCAGACAGGTGGCAATATTCCGCCCGCAAGTACAGTGCTTCTTCTTAACTTGTGGTTTCTATTGCAGCGCATATAATTTTTTTAATTTTATTTTTTATTTAATAAATGGCAACTGTTTTATACATTTTTTATCTTGTGTTTTATTTTATTTTTGTTAAGTCCCTCCATATTAAGGTCGTGCTTTAACCTCCTGCGTTTTCTTTTCACCCCAAATAATTTTACTACAGCTTCACCTTCGGCCACATCAACATTGCAAGCACAGGTAATTCCTCCACGTAAACGCGGTCGTCCAAAAACAAAGATTGAAGATGCAGTGCCAAAACTTAAACTGCTCGACAAACTTAAAGCAGCAACCAAGAATAAAGTAGCCAGTAGTCCAGCGGTATATGCCTCCACAACCAAGGGTAAGTGTGTCTAAAACACCTAAGCACTTGTTGCACTCATAGTTATTAATGTAATTCTAAATTTGCGCAGGTGGAGTAAAGCTGGTATACGATGGGCATCTGTTTAAGTTTTCGTTCCGCAAGGCCGAATTTTCAGTGTTTCAATGCTGCTTCAGGGAACACGGGGAAGAGTGCAAAGTGCGTGTAGTGTGCGATCAAAAAAATGTCTTCCCCTTCGATGGAGAACATGTTCACTTCATGCAAGCCAGCGATAAGTCAGTGACCTCATCCCAATTCATGCCGGGCGAGGGAATTGTAAGTGTTGAACCGACTGCTGACCCAAAAGTTGAGATTGTGATCCAAAATGCTGACACGGAACTTGGTGCTGAAGAAGAAGGCGAACTCTTTGAAATTCATGAAATTGACGATTCTGACGCAGTCGAAGCATCTGACATAGGCACTTGTGCTGTGCCTTCTGCTAATGCTGAAGACGGAGAAGGTGTGACGCCTACTGTTGAAGATGTGGACCCAAATGATTTCCGCGAGAAAATTAAGCGCCGCCTCCAAAAGGCGCTTCAAAACAAGAAGAAATAACTGCCTCCTGGGAGACTTCACTACCGCAGTGCCTCTAAGCACATACATACATTATATACACCCATATTATACATAATTAACATAAAAGCAATATCGTTTTACCTATCACAGCACTGTTTCTAAGAAAACTCAATTTTCATATTTTGTAATAAAATTGACGACAATAAAGCCGCAATTTCATATTAAACTATCTATTTAGCATGTAAGTTCTTCTGCAAACAACTGTAAAAATTCCATTTTAAATATTACTACTAGAGTACATTTATTAATGAAACTCCCAAATATCTAAAACATTTCTTGCAGTCAACCAGCACGTATACAACTGTGGCCCACAGACGTTCCTCATCAGCCGCAAGGGCGGCACACTCTTGACAATTAATAACTTTGTTTATCGTTCCAATCTTAAGTTCTATGGCAAATCGAATAATATATTGTACTGGGAATGTGTACAAAATCGCTCATTGAAATGTCGTAGTCGCCTGAAGACCATCGGAGATGATCTCTACGTAACAAATGGTTTGTTATCTAATAGTTCCATCAGCTAACATATATAATATGATTTATTTTTACTCTATTATCAGATGTACACAATCATATAGGCGAGAACAAACGCATTGAAGCAGCTAAAACTGCTGGCATGCTTATACATAAGAAACTGAGCTCTCTTACTGCCGCCGATCGCATACAAGGCTGGAATCGTGCTGATGAAAGTGTAGATCCCACAGTCAAATCTAAGCCAACGTAGGAACGACTGATCCTGTGTGCTTTTGGTACATCAGGATCTTAGCTCTGGTAATGCCGCCGACCGTATAAAGGCTGGAATCACGTTGAAGGAAAGAACTCAAGTTTCGGCATATGTAGGAGCAAATCACAGAATTGGCTTTTAATTGGATTATTTGGTTTGAGTTGACTGCTTAGGACAATCTTATGCTTACACTTGTTCCTCTTTACATACTTGCCTTTAGTAGGAGGAATGTGTATTGATGAATAACTTGTAGTAAAAGAACTTCCATTGGGATGGAACTCACAACAACTAGATTATTTATTTAAGTTGTTCATTATTTTTTTTACCGTCAACGTTTTTTGATACTGAAAACTTTAAATTAAAAACAAAGACATACTTTAAGTAATTATTGTTAAGAACAAATTTTGATTTAAGATTCAAATATGTTTCGATTATCATCAATAATACCTTATAGTTATCTAATATTCTGTAGAATATCTACTGCATAAGATCTGTATAATGAAGCTTTATTGGTTTTGGCTTGTTGTTAACGTCGCGATGATAGTGCGAAGCGCATGATAGGCGATACTTAACATCAGAACCCACCATAAAGGTGTAAGCACGGGCCTTGCAGCCTTTATGATGATGCATACAACGCCACGATCCAATAAACTCATTATTTTGATCACTCCTCCGATGCGTTATAAACCCAAATGATCCAATTATCAGCTTGGGTTTCTTACGCTTTGATTGATTGAAGACAGCGTCACCATCAATATCTCTGACCTTGAAACGGCGACCAGGTCTAACTGCAAGAAAACAAATTGCAGATGAAATTGTAAGTAAATAAATTATAAATCCTTCAAATCATATGTACAAATAAAAAGAAAATAAGGTCTATTATATAATTTATTATATATACATGGTAAAATTCTGATTCTTTTAAGAACTAAATATAATTATACCAGCTTTAACTTTATATTAAAAAAACATAATATTATACAAATATAGATCTATATTTATGTATTGTTAACTGTGTATTGATGAATATACCATCAAGACTTATACAAAGTAGCACTTAGGATAGGTACTTTACATCCGACCCCATTTTTGGGTTAGTAGTCCTTGCTAATGTACATAGCACCATGGGGTTGACCGTGTATCTGTATCTGAGGCAGTGGGTGGGCAGGATTCTGTTGTCGCATCAGAGCCATCATTTGCGGTGCCTGCACGGCCATTGGCATGGATAATGGCATTGCCAAAGGCATGGGCATCTGTATGTGATTAGCTGAGGTGGAGTATGACGCAGGCAGTGGTTGTGTCACGCTTGGTGGTTGCTCTATGGCACTTGGTGTGGATGCTACTGTGTCTAGTGCGGAATCGGGTTTTATGTTATTCGTGCTAGTATTCGCACAAGTGTTAACATTGCTTTTAGCTTGACAATACAGCTGGCAGAGTGGTAACAGTCCTTTGTGACGTCTTTTTATGTGGCTGAGAAAGTTCCCTGTGGATTTTGTGGTTCCAGAGATAAGGCCGTAGCAGGTGGTGCATGTGGCCTGTATGGCACCGGGCGTCTTCTGATTAGGCTGTATATTCTTGTAGAACTTACCATCTAGAATTTTTGGCAGCGTAAAAGGTCGGCGGATGGACATCAGCTCATCATCGCTAAAGGAGGTGACTGATAAGGCTGCAACATCCGCATCAATTGGAATGGGAGTTTTGATTTTAGATGGTTCGGGCTCCAGCTTAATCTCAACTGTAAGTTAGAATTGAAAGGTATAAAAGGTATTTAGTAAAGGGAAATAAAAAGGACAAGGGTTAAATACTAACTTATAAATGTATAAAATATTTGCAAAATAATTAAAGATAATTACATTTAGATCGATTTATTGAAGATAAGATAAAATAAGCTAAAAATTCTATTAAGGTGTTAAATATTATGTGTTGTTTACAATTGTTGTTGGAAACTTTATTGGAGATCTTCTGGTATTTCGTCCAGTATTTCTACAGAAACGGAGAATTCCGGCGAATCCGGAGATTCATCTTCTTTGACCTCTGGCCCATGAGTATGTGGGGCGCCAGCAACGCGAAGCGTCACATCGCTTAACTTGGATGTGACTAGAGTCGCACGACAGCAGTGCTTAACATAACGAGAGCAACGCCAGAAAACGTTCTTTAGGCTCTGACGATTTACCACATATCTATAGCCATTATAGATTAGCATGATTCGACCACGTTGTGTTGTTGTATATTGAATGTTTGTGCTTGTGCTCTTGTCTTCAAGGAGTGCTTTTATGGACATCATTACTCCTGTAAATATAGAAAGTATAAAGTGTTAGCTGATGCTAAAAAAAAATGCACAATTTAAAAATGCATACAGATTAATCACTGCGGACATCCACAAGAGGGGAAGGATATAATTTTTCTACAGATTTTTATTTCAGTTAACAAACTCAACATATAATTTGGCAATTTAAGCTAACGCCTAACTACTGGAGGTACTACATTCTTCCTCTTTAATGGTATTCAGCTTGTGGTTGATGAACTCTTGAACAGTCACTTCCTTCAGCTTATCGCCGTGTAAGGCAAATACCTGGCACACATGGACTGCAAAGGGAAAGGAAAATTTTGTTCGAAATGTGATTGTTATTAAAATAATTATAATTATTTACCTATAATCGCCTGGAACACATCCTTGTCTGGTTGAGATTTACCACCAGCTATGCTTTTTAACTTATCCTTGCCAATGACTAAATCAGCCACACGCGACGTATAAATGGCCGGGAAGGGTACATAAGCCTTTGCTAAATCTGATTTGGAGACAAACACATCACTACCATCGAATAATGGTATACGATCTGCCTTGGTAGTTTTCTGATTTAACTTTTTTTTAGTTTTCTTCACCCCGGTTGGATTTGTCGTTTTCTTTTCAACTGGTACGTCGGACTCTGCGAATACACAATTTTTGATAAATAATTAGAAGTGCATAGTATTGAGTATTGAAATTAAATTAATAATCGAAAATAAAAATAAAAGGAAATTTAAAACACACTTAAATTTTGTTTAAATAATTTTATTTTGTATTTAAATGAACATAATAAAATATATGTATAAATGAAATCGTACACTTGCAAAGTGAACATGGCGTGGCATGTACGCAGCGTAAATAATTCGTCGTTTTACATTTTCACAACAGCACATTATCCACAATTATAATGCAACACACTTTTCGTAAGATCACTACGTAAGATTACTAAAATCACAACATGTACATTTTGCAAATTGTGAGCATGCTCGCAAATGCAAAAATTATACAGTACGAAACAAACACCCAAAAAATGGTAGCTGCCAGTGTTGCATTGAACCAAAAATATCTGGCAACGCCATCCATATGGTAACGCCAAAGTCGCCGGAATTGATATAAAAAAGAATCCAACAAATGCAGGAAGAATCTGTTATTAATTGTTTATGTGAAAACAGCAAAAAAGAGAAGAAAAAAAATGAGAGTTGGAATATTATTAGATAAAGTGAAATAGTGAAACGATGGATCCCAAAAGGGTAAAATTGTGTTATTAATTAATGATGCTTTTTGTAAAATAAAGCGCCTCGTATACATGCGTACATATACATACTATTACATACATATATTGTGTTGTTTGTAAGAAAAGAAAAGTACTGAAGAGTTTGTGTACAAATTATACAATATAAAAATATGTAAATCGGTTTTGTGTCTCTCAATAGTTGCACAACCCTTAACTTCAAGCTCGGACAGTGGTTGCGTCTGGGTAATCAATAAACCCAGAAGAGACCCTATAGCTGCAGAAACGGTAAACGACGTAAACAAGAAATGAAATTTCCGCGAATTTAAGCCAATCAATTTTCCAATTTTCTCGATAACTCCATTGAATCTAAATGCACAAACGTCCTTCAGGCCATACACACACACATACAATGCATGTAGATTTTTTTTGTAATTTTCTTAGTCCTTTTATTGCGTTGTAGTGGCCCTCACATATGGCCCTAACGTATGTTCCAGCAGTTTCAAGTGGCTGAAAGTGCTCCTTGCCGAATAACAAAGAGCATATAGTGTTCTTCAAAATCTTAAGTGTTTTATGTTTTGTGTATAACTCGGAATGTTTTCTCATTTTTAGCTATGCTCCATCTGCTAAAACCTAAAATGGTAAGGAATACGCACAATGATATTAACTTTCTTTTTAAACACTATACTAAAAAGGGAAAATAAATATTCTCGTAATTACATCCATACCTGAGAACTGAAGTTATAATTGAGTTGAAGTTTCGGATTGACGCCATTGATTATGTTAAGACTTATAGCGCGTAAGATAGAATTTAAGAATAAAAGAAAAATCTCTAAAATCAATAAAAAATTATTAGTAGTCATTTATCAAGTGAGAACTTTAATTACTGTTAAAAATGAATATTGATTACGGCACGAGCCAAAGTGCTTTATCTCTAATCAAATCCAAAATACTTGTGTCTTCCAGATCCTTTGTTTGTGGCCTATAAAATACAGCTTCCGGCATTAACAGTGAAACGGAAGCCAATCAAGAAGCAAAGCTTTGATCACTTGGATGTGTGCTTCACGCGGAGTAGTAGGGGCAACAATTTGTTGACCATCAATGGAATGCCATTCACATTAAATAGACGCATAAAGGATGTCTGTTACTGGGAGTGCGTCAAGCTGCGTTGCAAGTATATTAAATGTACGGCACGCGTTGTTACCAAATCGGACAAGATCTCAGCGCTGCGTGGACAGCATAATCATTTCTAAGGCCTCTCATCAAGTTCAAAACTAAATCTAATCAAATAAATATGTTTTAAATCTAATACGAAAACATTTTCAATGTATTACTTCATGTTGAGTCCAAATCCTACGACTTTGGAGCACTCTAACTAATTTGTCATAATATTTTCAGATGGCTGTCAGCTGCAGCGCAGCTTTAAATTGGTTACCAATCGTCGTGGTGGTCATAATCTCGTCTACAGAGGACACATGTACACCCTTGAGAGGAAATATCAAACATCCATTAATTGGGTATGCGCCAAGAACAGCAACATACGACTACGTTGTCCGGCACGCTGCGTCACCACCGATACCCGGATCATTAAGTTGAGCCATCGGGCTCACAACCACTCTACGAATCTGATTAAAATGCTGTAGTCGTAGCTTTAATGTATATGTAAATATATAATATAGTATAAGTCGTATCATTCATTGGCTGTAACTGTAACTAACCCGGATCATCTCGCTTTACTAGTCCATTCACGAACTTGCAATCTTTTGATTTATTTGTATGTAGCGATACGAAGGCACCGGTTGAAGTACAAAAGACATGGCAATTGTATGCTCATTGATGGGTTTCGCTTTGTGATTAGCTCACAGCAGGAGAATCGCTGCTATATGAAATGTTCCAGCTTTCGGAGCAAGTGCCATGCCCGTGCCATTCACAATAAAATGACCGGGCAGGTGCACTTGCGGAATGGGACACATAACCACACTCGGCCGCAGCAGCCGGCTCTACATTACACTACAAATTGAGCAAGTACACAACATTCAACAGTCACCCATACACACACAGACGCACGCACACACACAATCATACATACTGAACTCATGTTAAATGTTCTACATCTCCATTCACACAACAAATACACACATACTTTGTAAAATAAACAATATTTGGACTGCAAATGTTGTCGCCTGATTTTCACTAATGTACTAAGACATGCTTCTCATCATTACCGCCATATCTAGACAGGATTCCGTGAGATCAGCTACTAATAATATTCTGTTTTCTTTCACTTTTAGCTGATGCAAAAGACAAGATGACCATAGCGCAATATGTACGCTCCAATCGTGGCACGGATCTGGTCTACTACCAGGGAAATACGTATACTCCCAACGAGAAGCTACGTGTTGGTCAGAAGTCACGTGACTGGAAATGCTCCATGTACCACAAAGCCAAATGCCGCGCTAGGCTTGTCACGCGCATCACCAGCCAGGGTGACTTGATACACGTGACTAGTCATCAGCACACGCATCCATTAATGTTTACACCGCAGAGGTGCGAGAGCCTGGATAAACTGAGCCTAGCTCGAAACCCACTTTGCACTCCAATACGCCCAAGCAAACAGTCAAAAAAGTTTTCCAAATAAAGGTCTTTACAATGTGTCCAAATGTATGACACCAATATATAACAATTTAAATGCAATTAAAGCCTTTCAAATCAAATAAAATATGTCCCTACGCGTAGTCTTGAATTTAATTTCTTTGGCAAGCGACGATACGGACTTTTAATATCCTCCAGACTAATATATATTTTTCACCCTGTTTTGCAGATCTACATGGTTTCTTTATGCCCGTAGACTCGGTGGTCAATGCATTTGGCACCAGATGTACCGATTGCTGCACCAAGTTTCGCTACATCAAGGGACAGCGCAAATCGTTGCAACTGGCCTATAGGTATTATGCCTATGCTATTAACAACAAGCATGGATCGACCACATACTGGAACTGTCGTATACGTCGTTCTGGCCTGCCTGCGTGCAATGCTCGAATGTCCACCACACGGCTACCTAATGGTAGATACAAAGTGTGCCTCGCACGTCCCGAACACAACCATTTGCCATCTAAGCGCATGGTGCGCTTGCTCCAGGCCTTGGAGTAATCTCCTGTAATCCTAAGAAATACAATTTATGCAAAAAATATATTAGCACCTTAGGTGCACACCAAAAAAACCCGGTTTTATAATCTGTTTTTATTTTTAGTTCAATATTTACTATTTTTATATAATTATATTCAGTTTTACTAATTAATTTTTTTTATTTTTTATTGTCTACAGAAAGCAGCATCGCGATTTATACAGCAACGTCACGCGGCCGGATGCAGCTCATCTATGGCGGGCAGCCGTTTATCTTTGAGAAAACGCTGAAGCTATCGACGGGTGAGGAGAAGCGATACTGGCGTTGCAACCAATGGTGGAATCAGAAGTGTCGCTCCCGTGTGTTCACAATCAATGATGTCGTTTGTCCGCTAAACCGATTCCATACGCACGAGGAGATTGTGCGGCGCAAGAAACGAGTTCGTCGCGTGCCACAGCCTGAGGGTAGCAATGCATCTACTGCCGCAAATCCCAATGCGACTACCAAGATCTTTGCGATGCCAATAGCTCGGCAAGAACAACAGGCACAACCTCAGCAGCAGCAACAGCAACAGCAGCAACAACAGCAACAGCAGCAACAACAGCACCAACAGCAACAACAGCACCAACAGCAACAACAGCAACAACAGCAACAACAGCACCAGCAGCAACAACAGCACCAGCAGCAACACCTTCACCATCAGCACCACCAGCAGCAGTCGCAGCTATCCAGCGATGCGATGCTCACAACGGCACTGACGGATGAGTCGACAGCCACAATTGATGTGAATGAGTTGGGCATGCATTTAAAGTACGAGGAGATTGTGGCCGATGTAACCGGTATTGTTACTGCAACCCACTCGCATGCGCGTGTCCTGGGTCGCAAAAAGTGAGGTTTCAGGGTATAGTTCTTAATAATTATAATGTCTAATTATACATACATTCAGCTTATATAGTCTATAATCAATTATTCAAGTACGCAACTTAATAAAACTTAAATAAGGCTTCAACAGCGAGTAAGCGATTCCATTCACTCTGTCCACACCAATTATCCTTTGGAATTCCCAAATCAATTTGGCTAACCGATCAGTTTCATATATTCTTCTTACAGATCCGCCGTATTTCTTCACCAAGGGTCAACGTAAATCCATTAAACTGAACTATGATGGGCACAGCTATGTCAAGTTCATGGAGAACAGTCGTGGCATCAAATGGATCTGTGCAACACGCTCAACAACCAAATGCCGTGCACGTCTACGCACTAAAGATCACACTCTAGAGATACTCCATGAACCGCATAATCACGAAAGGAGTAAAAGACAATGTGACCGATCTAAACAACGTCAAATACAAATGTAAAATAAATTTGTTTTAATAGAACTCATTTTATTTTTAAGTATGAAAAAATAGAATTGATTTGATATATAAATGAAGAATTCCAAATAAGAAAATATATGTATATGTATAAGATATCAACTGTATATATACTCTCTATAACATTAACAAGATATTATGGTAGGGTATATAAGGTTCCTGTAGTATGTAAATAAGTTTCTTCATCTTAAATATTATTATACTGTGTGCTAGTGCACTTCATCAAAACATGCGTCGCACATCCAGTTGCTGCCAGGACACTTATCGCAGCAGGTGGTGAGCCGCTCCAGATTCGTTTTACCCTTCTTTAGACAGGTTACGCATTTGCCTTTCATGCGCGGTACGCCAACAAACACGAAATTATGATTACCTGCGGTACGTATAACATTTTCCGGATTACTTAGATCAAGCTTGGCTCGCTGGGGTTCCATTTTGGATACGGGGACCAGCTGGTTTGTTGTAGTTTTGGGCAGCGATACGCGTTGGGTTCCACGTCGAAGAATTGAGGATGACGTAACATGGACGACCTGTCCTGTCGGAGTATAAGTGTACCTATGAGCTGGAAAATGTAGTGTTGAAATTAAAAATATATTTGGCAGGGTAAATACAAAATACAATTAAGCTACGCATCGGATCTACACTAAAAAAAACACGTCGAGTTTGAGTATTGATTAAACATTTATTTAATACGAAAGTGTTGAGTAATAACTGTTGTGGGATGTATGTGCCGCATTTATGCGTACTATCTTCTGGTTCTGAGTGATCACAAACGCCTCACATTTATTTTGTTTTCTTTCCAGGCAAAGCCAACGAGCCACGCCTGCGCGCTGTAAGGTAGGTATAGGTATATCCGTTGCATTCAAGTTCCCGCTTTATAGGCTACTGAAAGGAAGATAATGAAAAGAGAGGGAAGTGTTATTGTAGTTGCCGGAGAGGATTGCTTAAAGCTAATTACAATTATTTGGATATTGTGTGGGTCACACCCTCTTCACTGTAAATCCGGGGTACAAAAGTTTTAAGTCGTTTGGGAGGTTCGTGATTGTGGCATCCACGTTGTGACACAATCTTCTTCTCAATGGTGGTAAGACTTGCAGTGCATCGCAGTTTTCTATACAATGCACAACACCAATAGGCCTTACAGTTAGACGTCCTTGAGGTGCAGCTGTACAAAAAACCTTGATGAACCAACTGGCCGCGATAGTTGTAGGTACGCACTGCAATATATAGATAAGAATGATTGAATATTTTATATTGTGCTTTATAGTTGTATATAAGGACTTACAGATTGTTCAAAAGATATACATGTGTCAGTAGCTAAGTAGATAGCGCGACAGTTCTGGGGGTCTACAATTTTAAGCTATGTTGAAATGCCTTTATTCGATTTATGTACTTAGAAACTAGATTGCACTCTTCAATATGTAATATAATACCATGCGCTTGGACACGCCCTATTCATGGATAAGCATTAGAGAGGCGTGCATCAGATCGTGCTCTGAGAGCTGTAGTGTTGTCTGATCGGTTGTGAGTATATGTTGCTCATGGTGTGTTGTTTGCACTAAGATCTCCTGTTTTGGCTGCTCTTGCTGTTCCTGTTGATACTGAGTAATACTGTGGATACGTCCGAGCTTGCGGTGCGAGTTGACAGCCGCCAAACGGTTCCGCTGAATGATTTTCTCAATCTTTTCTGTATGTGGAGCATGATTGTGCAGTCCACCAGTTATACTCTTGAGCTTGGCATTTTCCAGCACGCAGCGCGATCGGCAACGCTGCTCATGCACCTTCTTGGAATAGTTGTGGCACCGCCAGTACTCCTTGTTGTTCTTCCGGCTGTGGCAATTATACATGTAGCCATTTAGCACGAGGCAAGGTGTAGACCACGGACTCTCAATAAATAGAAGATCGCCGTTACCTGAGGGAAAAGAAAAGAAATTGGTTAGCAAGAAAATTGGTATTAATGTGCTCTTAATAAGATTTGCTTAAGATTTATAGTAAGATTAATATGTTTAGTTATATTGTTTTGGTTTGGCTTTATTTGACGGTTAGACATATTAAAAATATTGGATGTTTGTTTAATTTAAACCTAAGATTATTAAGCTTCTAATGAGCTAGTCCTTGTTTGGCAAATTTTGAGCAGGCTTGAGCTCCACAACCTGCTCAATAATTGCCTCGTCAGCAGCTTCGACTAATGCCTGCATTTCAATTTCTGTTGCCTCAGCTGCAGGAACAAAGATCTTGCACTCTTTCCCATCCTTGGCAGTCATGATGCTGATGTTGCTGCTGCTTAGGTATTGCGATATCTTTGGATTAGATGTACATATCTCAATGTACTCTTCGAGGTCCTCCTCCACATTATACAGCTGCCGGTGTCCAATTCGCGCAATATGCGTCTCATGATTGTGTTCACGACGTTCGTCTAAAAAGTCTCCATTTTTGGTAATAACAACCGCCTTGCAGCGGAGTTTGAGCACATCGGCGCATCGCCACGTAGTCTGGCCGTTGGCCTGCGTCAGTTTCTTGTTGTATATGTAATCCTTGTAGACTAATTGGGCATTCTTCTTTTGGCTGCGTATATATTTGACTGTACCAGCTGTCGTAATTTAACAGAGGGGAGTTGTCAGAGAATGGGAAAAATGTGAGTAAATGTCTGCCTTAATCTACTACATATGTATGTAAGTGCAATAGAAGCATGTTACTTATATGTATGTATATATGTATATTAGGCATTATTGTAGATTTTGTGAAATAAAACAACGCACTTTAAACATTGGCTGTAAGAATTTTATTGGTAAAGAGAACCGCACATATGATGAGACGCCTTAAGGCTACATACATACATATGTACATACAAATAAATTTTTGTATGTAAGTGCATACACAATTAAGCCACTATCAACTGCCACTGAGGCTTCCAAGTAGAATCTAGGTCAGGCATAGAAAAGGACTGTAACTCATTAAACAAACACGTTTATCACAAAATCAACATAAAATTAAGAAAAACACAACACTTTTAACATTAATGAAACTAAAAAGATATTGCGATAGCTTTTGCTGTCATTTGAACACATCAATGCACATTGTAACTACACGTCTTTTCACTTTCCAGATGAAATTAATAATAACGCACTTAACAATCTGTGCAAAAAATAAATTAACAAACCAATGAAAAGTATGAATGTAGCTGGATTTTTGGCAGTGATGCCACATTTTTTAAACACAGAGTTGCAATTGGATGCAGGGTAGTTTGTCGGTCTGGCAGCACCATAAAATAAAAAAATAAACGCAATTTACATTCAGAATGTATTTAACTTTTAATGAATTTAAATCAGTGCGTCACATCAAATTGTTAATAAAATAGTCTATTATAGTAATAAACAAATAGATACGTACCTCATTATGTAAATTTTTACTTAATGTAACGGCCCTAATTCCAAATAAACCTTTGTACCTCTACACACATACATCAATATTCTCTCCTCTGCACGGAAAGCGCCCAACCTGTTTGTTGCCTGCACATTAAATACGATGTATACAGAAATCTATAGCCCTGAATTGTATATCATACTTGCGACAAAACCTTTAAACTATGTGCATCTAACGATTTAAAATGTACCAAAGGAAAAAACCTCAACATATGTACAAAATACCATTGTTAGCTGTGCCATTACTATGCAAAAATTACACACCTCTGATTAACAACAAAAATTTTAACCCCATTTACTGCGCGCGAGAACAAGGCTGCTTGTCATGGCTATCAAACTCTAATCAACTTTGATCTCAATCAAAACAAGTTATCCATAATTTACAGCATTGTTTCAAATTCAACGGAATGGCGTAATTGATACTAAAAACACGCTCCTATAAGACTCGGCAATTATTGCCGTTGCTCTATACACTGGCAGCAAGCTTTTACGTTGCTCCAGGTAGTCAAAGCAACATCTTAGTGTTACAACACAAATCAATAAATGGAAAACACCACATTAAAACGCCAGTTAGCTCTTTTGATGGAAATGTCACCCTGGTTGCAGCGCATGTCAAGTTGAGAAACTGGAATCGGTCGTCATGCGCAGTTCAGCTTTCCACCAACCCTACATTTTTGTTGGAAAGTATACAAAGAAAATATGCAAACTACAATTGTATTGTACAAAAATGTTACCTTCAATACCCTGGTACTTTTCACTTACATCTCTTCTTATGAGGCCCAGGAGTTCTTGTTGCAGTAGACGCCAGATTTATCGTAGTCCTGTGGCAGCCAGTTCGGAAGCATCATGAATCACCAAAATTATTAAGCACTCTACTTACCTTTTTTTTACAAGAAATAATACCCGTCGATAAGCGCGAGAGCAGCCACTTAAGCATATTTGATTTAAATTGCTTTCGTCGGCCTGCTCAGCCACATACTCTTTTGCGAATTATAAATAGAGTGAGGGCTTTTCAAAATCGTATCTAAACTAATGGCTAATAAAGCAGCTCTTAAATGTGCATTGCAATTACGAATATAAATTTGAAGCGATGATATCGCAGTGAACATGAATGAGAATTAATTCAGATTTAAGCGCTCTTTACAACCAATAAGGTTAACTCGAATTGCAAGCTGCGTTACGGGTCATCAATAATGAATTTCAAATGAGTCAATTTGTAGAAAGATTATGTTATAAAAATTTAGCTAGGATCCGTCCGCAATTTGCAAATTGATTGCCTTCTAAGAACTAATTAACTCTAATAGCTATGAAGCCGATCCATTGGACACGACGCTCATAGGCGGTCGGTCACTGGATCAGCATAGTAAAATTCAACCAACCTTGAGCCTCTGTGGTGCTTTGCTCTACGCCGGTGTCGACAAACGATGATTCACTGTAGCTCTGTGACTGCTGTTTGACTACGGCTTTTGATGTAGTAGCTGTAACACTTGGAGACGTGTTAGTAGCAGGTTGAGCGGCTGCATCTTCATTTTCGGTAAAGTAGCTATCATCGTAGCGTATGTCACCATAGGTATCATCTTCAACATAAGTGGTATCGCCATCGTCAACTTCAGCATGGTCGTCATTGTAATCCGGTTCCGATTTTGTGGGAATTTCCATTGGTAGACTTATGTATTCAGCTTCATCTTGGGCGTTTGCCTGTTGTGTTTGTTGGCGAACTTGATGTACTTTGGAGTCACTGGACACAACAGTTGTCTGAAGAGTAATCTGTTGTGGGGCGAGCTGAGTTGTCGATGCCGTGGTTGCAGTTTCCGTTGTCGATTCCAGGGGGTCAATTACGTTGGCGGTGGCTGTCTTGGAGCGCTTAACGGTTCCACTACCAACTAAAGAGCTGCGTTGAGCGGAGCGCTTGTTTGTCGACACCAGTGTGGCTGTTGTTGTAGTAGCTGTTTGAAGCTGCTGTGTTTGGATATGCTGCGGCTGTTGTTGTACGATGGTGGCTTGTGGAGAAGATGTTGTTTGTATGACAATTTGTGTGGTGCCCTTATCATCGCCCAGTACATCATCAACAGTCTCGATTTTATACCGAGTCGATGCGCGTGGCTGTTGACGTTGTACACGCTGAGCTGGGACTTGCTGTTGTTGTTGTACAATAGGTGCAGCTGGTGGGGGTGTGGGCTCCTGTGGCGGTTGCGGCGCAGGATCATTCTGGAAAATTTTGCAAAGTTTGTTTATGTTCTTGATGCGCACACTAGAAAAACAACCACCAGAGCGTATATATTAACATAAGCCACTATAAGAGAGAGCGAAACAACTACATTGAACCCTACCAACATACACAGGCTATCTCATTCACACATACACTTTTCTTATGTTTTCCCATGAGCGTGCGTGATACGAGATACTTGTACATTGCCTTGGTACAGTCAAACCAGCTCTTATACAGGCAAATATGATTGTGTATGTGAGCGTTTGTATTGTATGTATTGCGCGCGAAATGCGCTTGGTGTTGTTGTTCTCTTTTCGTTTGGTTTGCATGCATTTTGTATGTATTTAGTACTCACATCTGTCAGCCCCTTTATTTGCAACGACTCCGCTGTGCTTATGAAGGCTGGAAGTGCATCCTGTTTAACGTTAACCTCACCACAATACATAAATTGAATCAGGTCCTTTAATGCCGAATGGCTAACATTATTTAAAAATACTAGAAACAAAATAGAAAAGAAAAATTACTTTGCTGTTCACATGCTAGTGTATGTATATGTGCAGTACTTACCAATGGCGTGGGTATTCGACGGCATTTGCGTAAACATTTTACGGAAAAAGGGCGAGCAGACAGACAACACCAGACGGTGTGCCTTTACAATTTGCCCCTCCGCTGCCAAAGAAACATCCACCAGATCCCCACGACATAATGACTCGTGGAACCCAGCAGACAGATTTGAGTTGAAATTATTCCAGCACAAACTGAACTGCTCGTCGTCCGCCATCTTGGACGTGCGAGCAAAATCAATAGAATTTTCTGTATCTGCTGTGTGCTGCACAAAATGAAAAAACGCAGAAAATTTTTTAGTTTTTCAGATGCAAATTTTATGCGGGAAAGCAAATTGTTTACAACAGTAAGGCCACATTTAATATGTAGACACGTACAATAAATATTGTAGAAAAAAAAACTGGGAAATTTTATCGCAGCAATAAAAATTTTAACTTATTGTCTTTTAATGCAATAAACACTCAATTTTAGTTTATTATAATTAAAATTTAACATAACTTACCTTTTTACATATATTTTTCACAATTAAATACTTTTTTTGTGCACTGATTAAAAATAATTACTTTTTCTGCGCTAACGACGCGCAGACTGCGTCCAACTTTTCCAACGAGTACCACGAAATAAATGTATACTAGTTGGGTATGCGCACTAGAGTCTCTATGCTGGGTAGGGATGTTGATATATGTTATCGATTATGCGATATTTAGTGACTGACAATTTGTTATCTACGATACTAACTATCGACCAGCTGGCGATATTTTTTTACTTTTAAGCACTGTTCTGTGTATTTATACCAAAGAAATTTTTAATTTGAATTTGAAAAATTTTATTGGTTACAAGAGTAAAAAATTGATAACCGTGTTGTTTTATATTTATTTGGCTTTGTGATTATTTTCAAAGAAATAAAAAACCAGTATTTGCACAATCGCATTTTGAAATTTAAAATTTTAGTTAAATCATTTTAGTACTAATATAACGCCTATCGACATCTTATCCTAGAACATGGTAGTTTTCTACTTAACATAAGTTATATATGCTTTATCTTACCAGCAAAACCAACAGGGAACCAACAGGTTTACATAAAATATACAAAAACTGTTGATACCTTGATTATCCGGACCTTTGTTAACTGGAAACATATGTTAACTGACATGTACTCTCTATAGTTTAATACTACTCTAATTAATTTTTCTCTTTCTTCCGGGATATGTATAATTCGTTTTAATTGTATTGTCTGAAAATATACAACATATAAGATGATACAAGAATGTCAATGAAAAATGAACATTTCCAACCCAGGTCCCCAATAAGAGGTGGCGCCACCAGAAAATGCCCTGGAAAAATGTTCGGGAACTTTTTAGATCCACCTTGTATTTACACGAAATGGTTAAAACGCTAGAGAATGTTAATTTAATTTTTAGGTAATGATGTCCGTTCTGGTATTATTTACATAAACTATTTATTTATCCATTCATTTATAATTGTAACGAGAATTATTCCTAGGTCACAACGTTTCTTAAGTCCGATTGAAGTTATTTTGGCTATTAACAAAGTCCCGCTCTAATTCTTCCTCGAAACGTCTTTTTATTTTGATAAAATAAAATTCTTGCGCTCTAGAAAAAGTGTAGCGGGCTCAAATTATTCTCACCTTATCAAAATCCTACCGATTGTCATTTAAATACTTGTATTTTATATACGGAAAATAAGTTTGCCAAAGATTTGTTTACTTAACACATCAGTGATCTCAAGTGTGCGAAAATCTGCACTTGAGCCCCACTTGAAATCGGATCAGCGCCAATTAGCATGCAGTATTATCATTGAATATGGCTGCAAAACAACTTAAGCACCTTACAGTAATAAAAATCGTTCGTAAATAAAAACTGAACCGAAGCTGAAGTAGAGAAACGGAATCTTAGCTGATAATCGCACATATACATATGCATCCGAACATCCATACCAGAGATCTGCAATGAATCAGTGAGTATGGATTCCATACACATTGTGTATTACACAAGCAAACAACGGAAAAGATAGATAGAAGCACACACACATGCGCAGCTTACTGTTCAGCCTCTGTTGTGATTGGCTGCATGGCGGCCATTTTCTCAAATGAACATTATTAAATAGCGCGCGTATGTGTGTGTCGTATCCATGTGTGCGGGTGGTTAGGCAGCGAGTGAAAAGATTCAGTTTCCATTCAGTATGAAAAACGCGCTGACAAATTGAGGACACGGTCGAGTGCGCAGTGAAACGGCGCATCGTTTAAGGTTTAAGCTAATAAGTAAATTCAATACGGTTGCAAGGGGTGCGCACCCCCATCCCCTGTGCTACTACTTATAATCGTTGTCGCAGTCAAGTGTAGCTGTTGCTCAAGTGCATTTTGGCAAATTGTTGTATTTATATATTAATTTAAAGTGCCTCTCAAGAGTTCAAGTGTATTTCAATTGTGCCAAAAAGTTAAACAAAATGTTGCAACATCATCAACACCAAGCACAATCCACTGGTTATTATGACTACAATCAAACACCGAGTCCTGGTAGCATGACCAATCCGGATGCTCTCAATACAACTCCATTTTCAGTCAAGGATATACTGAATATGGTCAATCAAACGGACTCATACGATGGCACATACGGACACCTTGAAAGGTAAGTCACTAAATTTAAAAAATTTTAAAACTTTAGGTAAAGAACTACTATTATATAATTAACCACCGAAATAGCTATATAGATAGGAAGATAAACTTAAGTCAAGCATAAACTATTTATCACTTATAACATATCTTTTTATTTAAATATATATCATAGATTCTAGATTCTACAGCCAAAACTTGTTCTATAACCAGCCCCATAATATTAAAAAGGGTTTACTTTTTGCAACTTTCGAATCAGAAACAATAAGTAACTGTCATACAACTACGACGATCCCATATTCTGGAGTATATGGCTAATTGCTAATTATTCAATATACTTGTATTATTATTATATATTATCAGGAATTTATTCCATCTGTTTCTTACAATTATAATACAAACTTTTAAATATAACCATTATTAACATACAAACAATGAATACCCTTATATTCATTTTGTTTTCAGGATTTACCTGTCTTTGGGAATCTTTGGTTGTCTCTGATCTTCGTGGTAGACAGAAATTTTGTTAGGTTTATTTTATTTATTTTTAATAAGGCTCCATAGGAAATTAATTTCTACCAATTTTCTTAAACAAAATAATATTTTCCTAATCTGCTGCAGCACCTAAGCAGAAGAGCAGAAGAAATCCTATCAAAACACATAGGAGCATGAATTGCAAATAGGTTTAAAGGACAAATCATCGTTATTTGTACAAGAGGCAAAGACAAAGACAAGATGTGAACACACACTTACACACAGAGACACACACACACAAAGTGTTAACAATAAGAAAAACAAAGTCAGAGTTTGAGCTAGAAGTAGGAGTCAAGGGATAGACTGGTCAGCGAATGACGCTGCGGTCAGGCAGCAGGCAGGCAATGAGCGGCGCCGGACCTCGTCCTGCGGCCTGCGCATGGGCCTGGCCAACATGTGTGATTCGCATGTGTGTCCGTTGAAGGCCTCGCTGGGGCGTCTATAATTGTGATGAGGCATGAAATGATGTCACCAAGGGTCGCGACAGCAGGAAGTAAGCTGCCAGAGCAGACTTTAGCAGCACTTCTAAGCTCTTGCTGTGTGGGTGATGCAACATGTGCTATCCAGGACCAAAAAAAAAAAAGCAAAAAAAAAAAGAACAAATATACTAACCTTTGACTTTCTGCTTTCCCAGCGCGGCAGCAGCGTCGGCTCTCTATGGCGCCGGTGAGTATCAACACCATCATCAGCAGCATCAGCAACAGCAGCAACTCCACCAGCAGCAACAACAACACCAGCAACACAGCCAGCAGCAGGAACTGCAGCATAATCTTGTCGAGCATGAAGTGGACGCAATGGCCACATCATCTTTGTCGCCATTATTGCCACCGCCACACGGTCATCATCAGTTGTATGCGGGCTATCACCATCAGGACTATGGCATGCCCGCTCACATGCTCCAGCATCCACATTCACATACTCATCCACACCAGAGCTACCAATCGCCATACAATGTAACCGCCTCTCAATTCTATACCGGAGCCACGGCTGGAGCCTATCAGAGCACGGCGGGCTACAATTACAACTATGGTACCGGCGATTCGGTGTATGCCAGCTCCTCAACAATCCCAACAGTTCCGCCCACAGCCGCAAGCATAAAAAGCGAGTATATACCCACGCCCTATGTAACGCCGTCGCCCACCCTCGATTTGAACAGCTCCACGGAGGTGGAGGCTCATGCCACAGCGCACAAGCTGCCTGGCAATGGCATCTCTCAAAGGCTGGTCGACCCCAATGGCAATTCAGTGACGCTGAGGACCATTAACAGAACCGAAAACACCACAAAGCGAAGTAAGTAAAAAGGGCAACCCACTAGATTGGATCGTGATCTTAACACATACCCATTCCCTTTTGCTTCATAGAGGAGAGTCAGGTCACCTCATCCCGCTCTGAGCTTCGCAAGAATAGCAGCGGGAACAGCAGCAACGTGTCCGGTAAACCACGCATGAAGCGTAAGCCTCGGGTGCTATTCTCTCAGGCGCAAGTCCTAGAGCTGGAATGCCGTTTCCGACTAAAGAAATACCTAACTGGGGCGGAGCGTGAGATCATTGCTCAGAAGCTAAACCTATCAGCTACGCAGGTGAAGATCTGGTTCCAAAACCGCCGCTACAAGTCGAAGCGCGGCGACATCGATGGTGTGGACACCATCAATAATCTGAATATCAAGCAAGAGTCCCTGGAGTCGCCAACGTCCACCTCGCTACCACCGCCACTACCCACCCACATGATGTGGCCACCCACAGTGCAGCATCCACAGCAGCTGCATCTGCAGTAGCTCCCGGAATCAAACGCCCTTTAATAAACTCTAATTTATTACAATCTACGAAGATCTTAAATCTTAGCTAACGAAAATGCCTCATAACTCTAGTACCTTGTTGTATATATATATATTGGACAATAAATAAAGTTTAAGCAACAAAATAACTTTGATTCATTATTAAGACTTAGTTTTTATTTATTTTCCAGCTATTTATGGTCTCTATATTTGGTAGAGGGTTATGTCATTCGATCTTAGCTCACATTTAATTTCGATTCTTAATTGAAGTTTTTATATCCATTTGATCTGTTAATATTTTGCAGGGCACAAGGTCGTACGGGCTATATCCCAGAATGTCTGGGGGGAGAGGGCTGTGCTTATTTATTTATTTAATATCAGCTATTAACAGTCGATCATAAATTTGTGAGTAAAAAGATTAAAGTAGAATTAACATAAAATTGAAACTATTAAGTTTAAACTGAAATTAAGAATTTTATATTGAGAATTTTAGATTTACAAGTAAAGTTAAAATCTTTCTTTAAAAAGTATTATTAATTTTTATCTGTGTGTATTAAACATCTTTTGTATAGCATATTCATTTAATTCGCTCACCGATTTAGGAGTATCGCAAACACATTTTTGCTGAACACCCCCTAATACACACCCTGGGTATACCCTTGGCAGTGTACTGGTTAAATATTTGACATATTAAATATCAATAGTACTGCTACATTTTTCCTCCTTCTTTTGAAATAATAGTTTATGCATTTACTATCTTTATTTTCGAAAATGATTAATGATATCCGATCTTAGGTAACATTTATAAAATATTATCCATTAGAGTTTTTTCTCGATTTATCAGCCTTACCCTTAGCTTTTAAATAAAGTATATAATATTAATGGATTCATTTTAAATATATATGTTGTATTTTTTTATTAACAGAATATACAAATTGTTTTTAGTCACATTAAGTCAATAAAATTGAAAGAAATTAAACAATTAGACGAGAAATTGTTTCACATTTAACTTCAGGTTAAATGACATAAAATTTGTTCCATAGATCTATAGATCTGTTTATTTATATAGTACCAAGGTAAATCCCTGACGCTTTTGCTGATCTCCAATTTAAGCACAATATCCATCTCTTTTGATCAAAGGATCTGTTCTATTTTCAAGAAATTGAAATATTATTTATTTTAATTGGTGATTGGTTCCAGGCTCTGTTCCGATATATCATACGATGTTGCTCTTTGAATTTTTTCTACTATATATTTCTGTTGTACGAGTTTGAGTAGTGCGAGTAGTATGTATATCTGCCACCGATCCATTAGGCACCGCATCTGTGTATAATTGTTGTCGATCGCCGCATAAATCAATTTTATCAAAATGAAACGATCAGTTTTATGAATAAATGAAGAAAACACACAACAATTTCCGTTTTTATTCTTAAAATGTTTTCCTTTTCACTTTTCGCATTGCAAAGGGAAAGGGGAAAAGGCATGGGATCAGTTGCTGGTGTTGCAGTGGTGCCTGTGGTGGCTGAGGCGGCGTCCCAGACATTACAAAGGTTGCTTTTATGAAACGTTTAAGTGGCAGCAGCATTGCAACTGTAAAATGTTTTCCTCTGGTTAAAGATACAATGATATAAATGCAGGGCATCCCGATCTCGACATTTATGACAGGCCACGGAGCATTGGGCTAATATTTCATGGAGTGCGGGGGCAAAGTTGCTGCCTCTCTCTCGTGGTGGTAGTGGTGGTGGTGGCGGTGGAGTGCTGCAGTTGTGCAGTGGCATATCAATTACTCCACAAACACATGCCACAAGCCGCCACCGAACTGCGGATGGGGTCGCTCTACATAAGCCAGCAAGTGCAGCTGATCACACTTTTTTTTTGGAAGGAGGGGAAAGGGGAGGTAATAGTTTGACTTGCAGCAATATTTGACAGGCCGAACTTCTGGAATATTACGAGTCTGGGAGTTGGAGTGGGCATGGACTTGGAAGATGGAGATGAGGGGCTGTGAGTAGCTCTGCTGGGTTAAATGTCAATCACAGGCTATCACGTGCGCGTTATATTTTGGATTGTACTCCGGTCTACAGGAAAATCTTCCGACGGCAATTAGAACTCTCCCCAATTGATGGTATTGAGACAGACATATAAATTTATAATAGCTTTTCTATATTTCAACTTATTTTAAGACAAAATAATTATTATTTAATAACCCTTATTTACGTTTATTATAAAACTTTATTATCTAAAAATAATTATTGCGATTTTTACGCAAACATTTTAATATAATTTAATAATATATTTTTTTTTTATTTATTTCTTAAATTGGAGTCGACTACAAATGCTTGTTGGTCGAAAGAAAAAGATTTGAATTATATAAGAATTTTTATAAATAATATAATATATATTTTTTTAAAAATAACTGAACTTTTTAAAAGGTAAAAAGTAAAGAGTCTGTGGGTAATACCCACTGGGTATTATGGAATCTGATTTTAAATTTGAATTAATCCAACATTTGTAGCAAGGATGGTTATTTCTTTGGTCAAAAATTTATAATAATACATATATAAATATAAATAATAAATAATCATTAATATCATATTAATAAAGTTTCATAAATAGCTTAAAAAGTTTATTTTATCGAGGTGACATTAATTCAATTGACATTGTCCTGCAAAAGTTTGTTAAATTGGCAACGTGGTGAAGTTCCTAACAAGGTGGCAGCACTTGATTAATTTGCAGTAAATTGCACATAGTAACTTTATCTGGTGGCAGCATTGTTTACATTTAAGATATCAAATAATAAAAACAAAACTAATTCTAAGAACTTATACTAAGATGTGAAATTGTATGTTTTTTCCAGTGGCAAAAACAAAACGCCCCAAAGGATATTTGTGCTGATCCAGAGAGGAAAATGGATGTTAAGTGGCTTTAAACATTACCTAATGGACCACACTGACCAATAGAAATAGGATCAACCCACAACAATCGCTGGCTACATTTAGGTTTCGTCTTTCAATGTCGGCGGCAATGTTACGGCGACGTGTGCTGCGTCTAGACTCTGGAGGGAACTGGAAACTGGGTATGCGGGGCCAACTCAAGTGGAAAATTTGTCATTTTCCCATATATCACATATGGGATCGGGGCGCTCTGCGATAAGCAAGTGACACAAGGATCTGCGATGCAATATACATATATCGATGCATGGCTTGTAGCGCCATTTAATTCATGTCGCGTCAAAGGATCAAAGGCGCCACAAGCCGAAAAGTTATACTCGTATTTGTGCATCTTCCATCCCCATCTATGGTATCTTTGCTCTATCTGTTTCACTATTTTCCTGTACGATGCTTTCACCGCTTTCATTTGCATTTCCTCAATTTAAACGCGACGCGAGAAGCCGCCAAAGTAAGAGTTAGGTAAGCAAATTAAGATTTATTAACAACAATAAATAAACAATATGAATTGAATCAACAAAGAAAGATCGAAGATTTTCGTGTACCGAATATGAAATACCCTTGCAGGAATACTATGCCATTATTCCTATAAATTTTGTAGAATTTAATAGAGACAAGCTGGGAGCTAGTTGAAATTTTCTACAAAGTTGGTATAAAGATTTTTTTTAATAAATTCCCTTTTTTTGACCAATTGTTCATATCTTTAGCTATAATGTTATATTCAGTGGCTTAAATAATATCTGGTGGATCAAGGTGGATATGTATTTAATTAAAAATATATACACGTTTCCTTGCTCGATTATGATATATAGTAGACACTCGATGCTATAAAATTGATTACAAATTTTGTTCTTATTTCAAGCAAAATAAGTATCTGTACTCACATTTATACCAAATTGACTCTTCTTATTCTTAAGGAATATATATTATATAGAATAAGTTCCTATATAATCATCTTTCAATGCGTAACACATTATGCAATAGAATTCAAACACCCTATAGAAAGGGTATTATAACAAAACTAACAATTGACAATTGGCGCATTTGAGCTAAACAATTTTTATAGTTTTCAGTCTTTCAGTTTCCGCGCTTTTCCTTTTGCCGCGTTGCGTAATTTTCGTCTTCATTTGAATTTTTCTTTTTCCGCCTTCGTCTGCGCTGTCGTTGCGCGTCTTTGTCTTTAATCCCCGGCAGCTCCGTCAAGTGGATTGGAGCCCCCCGCTCCTGGACACGCTCCTAGCTATCAGTACTATGCCGTCAGTTGGTATTAAAGCCTTTGACATTTTATCAAAAAAGAAAACCCATTGAGTTTTCTCCGCCTTTTCCATGCTGTTTGTGGTTTTTCTTTTAGTTCATTTCCATTTAATGTGGCCATAAAAATGGCGAGCTCATTTTACACATCTCTCCCTTTTTCTCTGTTCTATATAGTATAATACAGATCGTATATGGGAACACATCTACCCAATGTTGCTGCTCTGCTTTATATCCATCAGTTTGTCGATTTTGTGTGGCTTTTCAAGTGGAAAATTGTGACAATTATATTCGAATTAATTGAGTAATTGCATTCGAAAACTGAAAATGTCTCGCTTAAAAGCATTTGATTTATGGCCTGTGGAAACCGAGCTCGAGTGCCATCCTACAGATACAAATGAGTTGCTTAAGGCATTGATTTAATTCAAGTATTTCCCCATTTACTTCTCCGCTGCCAGCATCCTGATGCTCTTCAAGCACCTGTAAACAAAGTCTTTACAGGTGCAGGGAACATTTACCTCCAGCGACGATAAAGCCTTTCCTTCCATTGCATTTCCATTCCTTTCCAACATTTTCTTTAATTTTGATATAATTAGGTTTATAGATCTAACATTTTAAACTGCGTACAAATTTATTCATGAATATATTGTATTCAAGCTTAAGCTAAATAAATTAAATAAAATAAATATAATATCAAAGCTGCTGCCATTGTAACTATTATTACCTAAGAAGGAAATGTTGAAACCAGGACACAAATACTGTAATGTAATATAAAGAAACCTACTTATAATCAACGGTGCCCTTAGCTCTTATTGTCTTTGTTATATACGAGATCATACAGAAGTATGTCTAAACATGGATTGATTGACTTGCCAGTTAAGCTATTTTAGGGTGGAGCTCAGCCTCTGAACTGATGTAGAACAATGTTATAGAATTTCATAAGTTTTATAATATATGAAACCTATTAATAAATCTTAAGACAATATTGAAGACTTAATAAATATTTAAAATTAAGTAAATGGCAGGGAATAGTTACAATAGTGGCTATAATAATAGTTAAAGTAACTGCGGATACATCTTTTTTCTATTGATAGTAAAGTTATTTTTATATCAAATTAAAAGTGATTAAAATGTCCTCATTTTGATAAACTACGTAGCTTCTTTTGGCAGCTAGATTAATGATTTAACAATTATGAAAAAAATGTAAGTCTTTATTATTTTATTTTTATTATTTTAATTTAACTAGGCAACTTTGTATATAATATATCTTTTAATAGAAGCACATTTTTAAAATTTTTAAATTTAATATCCAAATAAAATTTAAATATCCATTTTAATTTTAAAATTTTATAAAATCAACTGCTGTTGACTCTACATAAATAATTATATTTTACAGATTGAGTACATTCCATGTTAAGTTTTGTGACGTAAATATTTACTTATATTTCCTATTTTTATTTATATTTTTGATTTGTATGAAGCTATATAAAATATAAAATATAAAAAAAGCTATATAAAAAAATTTCAATTAAAGATTTTTCAATGCATTGAGTGTATTATAAGATTATAAATTTATGTTTGTAAAATCATAACAAATACGAACGGTTATTTTGAATTTACGCGGCAGAGATTACTACTTGAAGTCAAGCAGTTTATTTTCAATGCTACCCATAACAACAGGCACAGTTTCATATGTGGATGTCAACAAGCAGTGTACAATATATGCAAGCAGTACAGATATTGACTGCAGCTGTTTCAGTTGAATTTAACGGAAACTGAAAATAATGTTAACAAAAAAGAGGCATGTGTCCGACTTTAAGATACCCTGTATCTTCCACTTATGTAGAATATTAACCCAACGCACCTAAGAAACACTTGAGTGTTATTTAAATACATAGAAGAAAAGATAAATAATCTTTTATGGAACATTACTTATTAAGTAACTTTCGTTGTGAAACTAACTAGAGATAATAAGAATAGCGCACATATACTAATGAAAGTACTATTACAAAGACTCGGTCGCAAATTGGGATCATGAGGCAGATGAACACGATTACTGCAATTGAGATTTAATTCTACAATAAAAAAATTTTACTACTCTTACATTATGTTGTAAAAAATAACGAGTTAAGTCTTTTGCAATCTTTGCGGCTTAAGACATATCCGTTTTATCGAAACTGATAAATGATATATATACTTTTAAGCTCCAAATTTAGGATAATTATCACATTTTACATATATATATCTACCCTTTTTTCAATCACTTCAGGATGCAACAAGGTGTGGAGACTTTAATTGTGATAATCCATCTTCCTCCGAAAAGTATGCTATACATTGTCCTGCAATTCTCAGTCATACTTAAAGTGATTTAAGCAATTTCTCTATTGTAATTCCGTGCAGTAGCATAATATGTTTAATTATTTCTTAGCATTTTTCATTGCTAAATCTTCAAATGAATTCAATCGAGTAAGAGTAACAGAAACCGATAGAAATTGTTGAAACTTTGTGTACTTGTCAAACATAAACAAGAGAAGGAGGAACACTTGCCAAAATCAATCACTAGCCAACTGAACAAAATATGGATCAGGTTTCATAGGACACTGTCAGTTAAAATACAGGAGAAGGCATTGAATGATAATGCAAAGCAAAGCAAACAATTGAAGTGGTTTTTGATAAACCATTAAAGAGAATCAAATACCGCCAGAATAAAGTGAGAGAGAAAGAGCAGCAGGGAACAGGGAAGTGTCCATTAGGGTGGAAAGTCAAACAAGGAATCAAGACTCTGTCCTAGTTAAGTGAAAATGTCTATTCATCATTCAGTTCATCCAACAACATGTAATTGAATACCTGTTTGAGGAGTCTATAAACTATTTTTGAGATTATCGTATCGTAGCAGTGACATAAAATCGGCCAGTGGAATTAGCGAGAGCATTCACAGCGATGCCCGTTGTCCTGGCCAGGACAAAGGACGTCGCGTGGCAAGCACCATTATACTAATTACTCAAGTATTATTGAAATGCATTCAATTGAAATCATATAACGAGCAACCCCACGATTTCACCTCTCTCTCTCTCTCTGTCTCGCCTGCAGCACTTTCAGCGCACTTGTAAATTGGTTACTTACTCTGACCGCAACAACAACACCAGCAATAACTCGTAAGTGAATCCAGCTCCTGCCTATGCGACACTGCTGCCTGTGCTGCCTCCTTTGTATTGTTAAGCTCCGGTTCGAGGTCTAACTCTGACTTCTGCGCCCGAGGCGACAAGCCCATTCGCATTAAGAGTCACTGAATTGGCAATAAAAAGATTATAGCCCGAAGGTGTGAAGTGTAGCAGAGAGCAGCACAACGGCGCACAACCAGTGCTGCTACAATCTATGTGTGTGTGTCCATGTGTGTTATGCATAACAGTCCAACTCAGTATCTCACTCAATCTGACGCTGCGAGCACGCAGCCATTTTGAAGCTGTGACCAATCAGAGAGCCGTGTTAACGCTACGCTCAACCAATCAGAGCGTGTTGTTACAAAAAACACTCAAGAGCAACTCAAAATGTTCTTTGGTAAGGTATATAGCTGGAATAACTTTTAAAATTAGGTTTTCTGACTAAGAAGAAACAATAAGAGATCAATAATTGATAATTAGATCCTGATATAAGTTTTCAATCCTTGAATCGTTTTGTGTTTACATTTACTTGCGGAATGTATGACTGTTTTTCAGTAACCTAAAACTCTTTTACATAATTTATAAACTAAACAAACTTCTGCCTAAATATAAACTATGCTGCCTGTACCTAAAAAACCTACTCTAAGCCGATCCCAAATCCCTCGCGAACAGTTAACACGTTATAAACAATAAACAGGATGCACACACTTCCAAAAATAACGCACACTACTCGTAATTCTAGTTGTGCAGCGTTTTAAACAAATGCAGGCCACGATTTTTACGATGATTTTGTTTACACACTTCGAACGGGTCGAATCACTTGAGAGGAACTCATGCGCTCTTTGGGTCGTTCGACCAATAGGCAGGCGCCCTGCTCAGTAAATCAGAAAGTCAGAATCAACCACCAGGGCGTACCACTTGAGTGCCATATGCTTGGCACTCCGTGAGTGATTCTACGGCGGGGATCGGCGCAGTTATTTAAAGAGCACACGGAACGCATCAGTCGAGCGCATTCGTGACTCAGCCTTTGAGACGTGTGGATCCAAAAAACGAACTGGGTCGAACAAGTGTCGAATAAAATCTTAAAAACATTCAAAAACTCTCGAACCACTGTTAAACCGTTAAGTCGATAAGCCGTTAAATCGCTAAAAATATTATTGAAAATGTTAAATATGGAAAGTGCGAGTGCCGGTGTGGCTATTGCGGGCTTGAGTAAAACCCTGACGACACCCTTCTCAATTAACGATATATTGACGCGCAGTAAACCGTTGCCACCAGCGCGTCGTGTGTCCAGCCTGGACCTAGACAGCGAATCGGAACTTGGTGCCAAACACTTGGAGCGTTCGGGCTCCAAATCTCCTCCGCTTTGCTGTCGCGATCTCAGCATCTACAAACTGGCGCAGTGCAAGCTGGGCGCGGAGCGTGGTGCTAGCTCGGTCAATCCTAGTCAGCAATCAACGTATTTGCAGTATTATGCCGCCGCCGCTGCCATGGATAACAACAATCAGGCATCCAGCTCCTCGTCCTCCTCCAATGCCTGCCTGCCCGGCGACTACATGCAACGCAAATTGGGCTACTTTGGCGCCGCCTTGTCCGCCGCAGCAGTGCCCCTCGACATGCGACGCTGCACTAGCAATGACTCCGGTAAGTCTAGTCCATTGTTCGCTAATGGACTCCTATCCCTTATCATTGTTCCATTGGCTTTTGTGCTAATTTTGCAAAAATATTGTGTTGCTCCCTTTATTTGCAGACTGCGATTCTCCACCGCCCCTAAGCAGCTCGCCATCCTCCTGCAATGCGGGTGGCTATGGCCGCGCCACATCGCCGCTCTCCCACGATGACAGTCTGAGTGGAGGCTCGCTCAGTCGCAAGAAGCGTTCGCGTGCAGCCTTTAGCCACGCCCAGGTCTTTGAGCTGGAGCGCCGTTTTGCCCAGCAGCGCTATCTGTCCGGGCCGGAGCGCAGCGAGTTGGCCAAAACCCTGCGGCTAACTGAGACGCAGGTCAAGATCTGGTTCCAGAACCGACGCTACAAGACCAAGCGCAAGCAAATCCAGCAGCACGAGGCCGCTCTACTTAGTGCTACAAAGCGTGTGCCTGTCCAGGTTTTGGTCAGGGAAGATGGCAGCACGGCGTATGCGCACATGTCACCTGGAGCAGCAGCCGGCGCTGCGGGTTACCCACACGGCTTGGATCCGGCGCTGCTCAATATCTACAGACATCAGTTGCAGCTGGCCTATGGAGGATTGCCGCTGCCGCAGATGCACTTCCCCTACTTCTATCCGCATCCGAAGGTACCACAGCCCATTCCACCGCCCAGTCAACAGACTGGAGTCCCCACGGCCTTTGTAAATGGTTCCTCGGCATCTTCATCGCCCGCACGCATTCAACGCAGTCCCTGCCCAAGTCCCGTCCAGGCCAACGTCATCAACTTAGAGAGCGGCGCGGAGAGTAATCACTCCGCTGCAGAAGATTGTGAGGAGAATGTGGAAATCGATTAGACCCTGGCCCCAAATATGGAGCAACTTCACCTTTGTGATAGCAACAGAAAAAGGTCTTTGTACGTAGCTTTTAAATGCCAGCCAGTGGATGAAAGATAAAACAAGAGATGGCAAGTAGTTCCTGGCTTATAGCTTTAGTAGTCCTAAGTTTTAGTTCTATGTCTATGCTAATATCTCAATATAAATAAATGATATATGAAAAATTAAACTTACATGGGTTATTACGTGTTTGGAGTTTCTTTAAGTGTTCCACGATTTATATATTATATATTTCTGGGAAAGTGTTCCACGACTTATATATGTTTCAGTGATGGCACTATCTATGTGGTTTACCGGAGAGTTGATGGATGTGTCCCGTATTCTGCTCTTGACTGAAAGATGTTTGCTAATATTGATTCCTGGTGAACAATCAAGCGCACTCTTCTCTCTTGTCCCATGGTGAGAATTACCCAGTTTATATAAGATTCTATCCCAAGTGAAAAATGTTGGTCCTTATTATGAACTATTAGTGCTTACTTTAACCAGGAGCTGTTCCGCTGGGATATACTATACCCTGTAGACAGCTGTGCTCCTAATGAAACATCCTTATTTATCGTTATTTTTTTTTAGGAAAGAAAAGTTTTGCAGTATAAATTTATTCCTTTGGTTTGTATTATGAAAATTAATTAATTTAAATGTAGTATTAATATATATAAAAAAAATCATATTCCACAAATTGAACATTTTCCTGTGCTATTTCAATGACCAGGGCTGTATATTTGATAAAGATTGCCACGAAACCTATATATCTTTATGTAAGCGAACTACGATAAGGTTTAATAAGTTTTGAACTGAATCTTAAATAGTTGCTGACATAATTCCAATAGTTTATCGTTTTCTTCCATCATTAAAATATATTATTTATTTTCTTTGGAGTTAAAGTTCTGATAAAAACATTTAACATGATTACTAAGTCCCATATAACTGATGGTGCTGTCTAGGATAACCGTGAATCGTATCAGAATATATATATCCTAGGATATATGTATTTGCGGAACTTGTCCCTCTTTAACCTCCTTGACATAGTTGGTTATCATGAGAGTTGTTCCCCCATTGTCTCCAGCTTTTAGTCCCACTTTTAACGAGTCCCACTGGATATGCTACACTCATGCAGCGATCTTTCTCATTAGAAAGCTCTTTAATACCTGGATTTTATGAACATCGCCATAATACCAATAAATAGGTATAAAATCCATATAAATAATTAAATCTGATTATTTTGATCGAAAGAACAGCCTGAAATTTATAATTATAATATATATAATATTATTTATTTTAAAAAACAAAAACAAAACATTTTATTGCAATTTTTTTCAATTAAGTTCTCTAACTTTGCTTTAATCTGTAACAGATTAAATGCAACATTTGGCATATAAAATTTGACCTTATTCTGGAATCGAGCTCCGTTTGCCACTTCAAACTATATTTCAGAAATGACATGCAGATCAGAGCAGAAAGTGCCTCAAGATCGGTTCCACTGAAGTGGGCAATGCGTGTGGGCTGCGTCTCTTGCAAAAAAGGAGAAAAGAACTGTAAGATGTGTATGATATAAGATGATGATGATGAGGAGGGCGCAGAGCACTCAATGTCGGCATAGAAGTGCTTCAATGTGTCATTTCCAGACTGGGCGCTGCATCTCTGACCCACAAACCATACAAACACACACAGACACAGATGAGTTTGAGTTTGCATGGGCTTTTGCACAAAACAATACTCAAAACAAAATAATAGTCAGCGACATGTCGATGTCCTTAGGTGCACAGCTGGTGGCTGACGACAACAAGGACATGGCTCAAGTGGTCGACGGCGACAATTTCAACGGCCCATAGAATACGATGTTTATAAACAAACATTGGTAAACACAAACCGAAAGGAGACAATTGCATGATCATATACACTTCACTTGGTAGCCTGGCTACAATCTTCCTCATGTTACAAATTGTCTTCGAAATTTTGTCGATCTCGTACTTCCACTTCCCTCCGGTAACAACCCTTTGCCATAATTTTCTCTATTTGTGCAAGTGGAGCGTGCGACTAGCAACTGTATAAACAAATGTCGACGGGAGGCCGCTCAATGGATCGATACAGTGGATACAGTACCATAGTTTCTATGGATCTTCTACAGATCTGTGTCTGTATGGCCGCATTCTGTTCTAGCTAAAAGCCCAACAAAGAGATGACAAATTTAGGACACTAAAAACAATTGACAGTTGTAATTACTTGTGTCAATAAGTCGCCGTCTAAATAACTTGCCGGCGCTCGACCTCTTGCCATAATTCAATTTTCGCGCCACCACAGGAAGTGCTCTGGTTTATAAGTAAAAAGAACGTTTTTCAAATAATGTTCAAAGTAGAAAATTGTAATACATGTATAATTTGGGGGATGTGTACCAACTGGAAGTTCATATTAATATTAACCCATTGCAAATGAATAGGAAAAGGGACTTATAAAGCTGTGCAGGAATCAGGGATTAGCTTAACATGGTGCGTTGAGTTGCGGGCAGAATTTGTAGAAGCGCAAGCAGAGACTTGTTTGTAGTGTGTGTGTGTGTATGCGTAAGTGTGTTTGTGCGGAGAACAGTAAGAGTGGAAGTGAAGGCATATCCCATCTGGGTTAACGGCTCCTCGTTGCTGGCTATGATAGACTACAATATTTAATACGTTTATTGTAATATATATTTATTTATTTATTTAGAATCAACTTACAACTACATAAAAAAATTAAAAAATAAAAATAATTACAAAATTAAAATAATAATAAATTATTCTTAAGTATATAATATATTAAAATATAAAAGCAAAAAAATTAAGAATTAATTAAATAAAATATATATCTGAAAGTATTCAAATGAAAAATTTATTAAAACTGATCTAACATTTATTGCATGAGTTGGGGAAAATAAAAAAACCCAATTTATATATTATATATATCATAAGATAAATTACCTCAATAAATAGTCTCAGCCTATAAGTTTTTCCAGCATTATTTTAATAGTATTAAAAGTGATTTAATGAAAGATTTAAGACTTCGAATAATACCAAAGAGAATGAAGGGTGATTTAATAAGCAAAGAATATCCTATTATTCACGTCACATAATTCAATTGTATTTTATTTTATTTATATATAGGATATGGTTATATGTGGAATATCATATCAGGCAATTGCCTTCCACGACTTATTATTTATTCAAACCCATCCTTTTTGTCCCGAATTTCCATGGCCATTTTATATAAATATGGCTGAAGTAAGTTGATGCGTTGTTTATACTTCTTAAATGTACAGCCTGATATTAATTATACATGAAAGGTATCAATTTAGAAAAGTATTGCAAGATTATATAATTAATTACTTATAATTGACTAAGTAATATACTTCATTATATCTGAATCCCTTTTTTTCTTACAATAGATGTGTATCGTTTTGCGATAACTGTTGAATAAGTAACCGCTTGACTCATATTCTTTACCTCATAGAAGGATTAAGGACGCGCTATGTGGCCTGTAACCTTAGGGGTTGTTCGTGTATCCGCCGCGATTCCGATGTCAGCGGCCCAGCCACTAATTTGTTTATAAATAGACATTATATTAGACTGAAGATTTGTTTATGCTACCCTTTTTTATGACACATGTACGGCAGCAGCTACTTGAGTTGAATCCTTTCAACAGGCCGCCCTCTGAGGACTCAGTCATGAGACTCTGTGTGGAGTTTATTATGCAAATTAGATACGGTTAAAGGGTTTGCCACTTGGCGGATACGTAATATTTGGACTGCCTGTCAAATGGAGCTTATCCGGCGGCAACAATAAGTTTGCATAAACAAATTTTTTGTTGCACTAAGCGATATTTGCTTAAACATATTTGGGGCTACATTCGGAATTCTTAAGCGGCCATTGAGAGTGCATTTAATAGCAAATGGCCGATGGCCGCTGGCCGATGGAAAATGCAAAATATGCAAAAAGCAAAAACAATTTCCCAGATTAAAGTATAAACAAAATGCACTTGCGCCAGGCTGAAAAATGTTCACTAATTGTAAAATGCATTTCGCCTTTTTGTCTTAGCCCATTTGCATGCACTTTGCTTTAGCGTTCTCTCGTTATTTACCCCGTACGCGCCCATAAACCGTGCAAGTATTCCGTGTTCCGTACCCCGTTCCCGATCTTGTTGCCTCTTGGCTGGTTATGCGTCTGTTGCACACATGTGCGCCAGCCATAAAAGGAGTGTCAGTATCAGCGTCAGCGGCATGAGGATGAGATTGAGGTTGAGGTTGAGGCTGAAGATGAATATAAGAGGAGACTGCACCGACTGACACTTCGATTTGCAGCTAACGAATTGTTGATGTTCTCTTTGTTGTTGTTGTTGTTGTTGCACGTGTTGTTTCTAGGCGGGCTTGTTTATGTAACAGCCTAACTTCTTGGTAGGAATAACTCTACGACAAATTCATCAACTAAGCGCAATAACTTTACTCAATACTCTTCATTTAGACTGGGCAATTCAGCTATTCCAAATTCAGACAAAAGAGAGAGAGTAAAAGAAAAAGAATAATTCTTACTTGTCTTCAACTAATTGGATTAAATTTAATTTTACTACACGTGTGATCCCACGTATCCTATATACACATAAATATCCAACAGATCATATACTTAAGATTCATCATTTCCCTCTTTTTGATCTCCGACTGTACCTGTCTTGTCGAAGAGAATAAAGAGGAATCCTAAGCGTTCACTCAATGTAATCTTCTTTGGATTACATATAAATTTCGATTTTTAAATCAAGACCGTTTATTGGTCTCAAATCAAATCGCTTTGTTTGGAAAAAGGGATTTAAATTAACACTTCCAATATTTATATCTTTGATTTAATATGAATAAACCATATAAACTATCTAATATTTATCCATGATAATAAGGTAAGAATTAACTGCTTGTGGGCATTGCATACAAAAGGATGGCTAAAATAAATAAACACAGACTTTAAATTAAAAATTCTAAATATTAAATTCTTTATTTCAGCTTAAATTTAATAATTTAAATGAATATTTAATGTAATTTATGTTAGTTCTAATTTAATCTTTTAAATCACACATTTTTGGTCGACTATTAAAAGTTGACATTAAAAAAATTAAGTATGATTCTAAATTGGTGATCGAAGTAGATACATTAACTGTGTATTGCTTATTCGGTGTCATTTAAAACATTCCTTTCTTGTTGTGTTATTGAAGTTGTACTCTTTGTTTTATGGTATCGACGACCACGACGTAGAGACGGGCACACAGAAAAAGTTGAGATTGGATCTGGGCAAACGACATTGCCTAATTGCCGTGGTGCTACTGCTAGGACAGGCAGGCGTGTAGCCAACCAGCAGAGGAGCTGGATCAGTTCGTTGGATGAGTAAATGAAACGTTTCAGACCCAAGTTATGTAAACAAAACACACACACACGAAAATAAAGTACAAGAAAAAATGATGCATTGTGCTATTTATGTTTATTTTGTTTTGAAAATTGTGCGTTTAATTTATAGTTAATTGTTTTTCAGCATTTCATTAGCCAACCAAACCGAATGAAGCGGATTGACTGTGTGCGGTCCCGAAATTTCATGTGAATTCAATCTGCATACACACACGCGCACACCCACCCAAACACACACCCATACACACATGCACAAAATACTCGGTAGCAATTGTTGTTGATGATGATGCTATTTGCGCAAGTTGTTGGTGATGGTGCACCCCCACACACTTACACACTCACACACTCGCACACCCACAGAGACACATACACGTACGTTTACCTATGTGTGACTGCTTGCCCGTCTCTTTGTCTTGTTGTTGGTTTTGAGTCCATATGCGCCGCCCAGTAGCCAAGTCGCCCTACAAAATGGCCACCCACCTCAACCTCAACCTCAACGCGGCTGCCGACGGCAGCTGTTGAAATCTTTGCGCAATGTGCCAAGTCCGGAGCAACCCCTCGGTCCTCTTTGGGGAGGGGGCACTCCTCTGCTTATTTGGCTTGAAATAAAAAGGCATTTAAATGATTTTCGTAGCTCTATCGGATAAAAAAAAAATTGGAAATGATAAATGTTTTGGTTTTTGTGATTTTGTTTATTGTTCAAATTTCGCCTAAAAAATTTTTAAAATTTTTACCGCATGTATAAAACGTATTTTTTTTTTATAGGCAGCCATTCAAATCGGCGAATGTTGAGTTGATCCTATAGGAACTATATAGAACTATATTTCTTGTTCTTCTTGTTGATTTGTCGAGCTGTTTAGATAAAAAAATTTGTGGTGTAGCAGGCAGCGAGAAGAAGAAGGAACACATGTGCCATTGAGGCAACTTAATTAGCATTTTTAATGGAGCTGCCGACTCGTAATGCTCGACAATTAAAGACGGCCAAAGACATGGGCTGGCCAGTAGCTAAAACATTTCAATGGAAGTGTAGGATTTCTTGCCCAATCTGTATTAAGACTTATCAGCTGCCAGAGCGCTACTAATAGGGCACAAAATACACTTGAAGATCGTCCTATCAATTGATCTTTTCTACTGGAAATCACTCTACAAGTACGGGACAGACCCATAAGAGTATTCTATTCTTTTTCCTCCTAATAGCAGTTTGGCAATGTAAAGTGTTTTCTATAGATACGAATAGATAGATAAACATTCAACACATTATTTTAAACACTTTTCAGCTTCCATTATTATATGACGCTCGTTTTTTTTGCCAGACGCCAACTTAAAAAATTTCAGAGTCTCTAAGAGAATCTATTACCTTAGCAAAGGTGAGGCACTTTGGGCAACTGAGGATCTCTGTTGAGTTATGATATATGCTTTTTATTTATGGAACATCATAAAAAAACAAAGCGCTTAAAAACTGTTTAAGTGTTCATTGCTCAGTATAAACAAAATTTAATGGAGAGATATTACAGTGAAGCCAAAGTATTGTTTAAACGAAAAGTTCTAGAAGAGGAAAACTAATTATGTACACATAAATTGATCAATTGAATTCTAGATGTAATTCTAACTAACTCTTCGATTTGCAGTTGAGACATAATATTTCTTCTTTTGAGGAAACTTCTTTCATTTGAGAGTCAGACAAGGATATACAGTCGTGTGGAAGAATTTAATTGATAACTTAACACAAGAATTAACTCAAATTTTACGGTTCGCATAAATCAACTTTGTGAGAAGCTTCTGTTCATTGCCGTCATCTGGTTCTGGTTCTGGTTCTGTTTCTGGTTGTTGTTCTTGTTCTTGTTAGCATCTTCTTAACGCTTCGTTAGCCCCTTTGGCCTTTGGCAGCTTTGAGTAAGAAGCGTAATTTACGATTCAAATGAATTCCGCCCACATTTTCATAGTGTCATTTCTTTATTTTTTTCATAATCATTAAACGGTAAAATTTTCTTCGTATTTCTTTGGCACTTTTCTCCTTTTTTTTTTTTTTCTTGTGCCTGCTACAGAGTCACACCCACTGGCAGCAGCCATTAGTAGCAATTTTCAATTTCCTTTCTGATGAAGCACATGGCAAGAGAGCAAATTACATGGCACACAGGACAAGATGAGGCATACCCATTTTATACCTTTTTGTGTAAATGTGCTTAGTTCTGGCGCACGTACACAATTGTGCCCTGAGTTGATTCGAAAAGAACATTTTCTTGCAATTTTCACGGCGACGGCGCAAATGAACGGCCATTATGTTGATCTCAAGTGAAAGCAGCGTCTGAAGTGAATTTGTAACGAGCCGAGTCGACGACCAATTCAGTGCATTGCACTGAGTTATCCAGCTTCCAAAGGACATGCTTCAATTGAATAAGAAGAAAATTACACTTAAACGCTGCGGCGTGTCGACAACTAACAGTCAACAGAGGCTGGAACGGGGGCAACTGACAGGCTGGTCAGCATTTGTTGACTGCTTTTGATTGGATCTTATTCATCAAAGAATATAAGCAACTTAAAGTGTAAGGATAGCACCGTGTCCCGATAATACTAAATAAATGCGATTAATATTTTTAAAACGTTTTAATGTGTTTTAACCTTTGCTTAACCCTTTTTTTTATTATCTTCATTTGTATTCCAATGGCACATGTGTCATCTTTTTTGGGATCTGTGACGTATCTAGGGACGACACAACTCCTTCCACAATGAAAGATTTTGAGCCTTGTCGTACCCTACCTCTTCTTCTTTTAGTTTTGTCAAGAATCACAGCTTTTGTGGCGTTGCCACCTAGGCGGGATGCTTAATACGCCTGTGACGCCCCAATTAATAATTTAATTTGATTAAGCAATTTGATTTGATTTATTTTTTTTCCCGTATAGAAATCATAGATCTGGTTCTATATATTTATTAAAGTATTAAATAATGTAAACTCGTTTGCATTAGGCAGAAAATTATAGATTTTTTTATGGTGCCTGCATTTTCTAGCGCTACCTTCCCTCTTCCCACTTATTATCATCATTTTGTAGCAGTTCTGTCATCTAATTCAAACTGTGGACTTGTCTGCAGATCAATTAACAATTTCACTTGAAAAGCGATTTCTCAATGAACTTAGCCTCACGCTTTAATGTCAGGAGTAGTGCTACACCCGCCCGAGTTGTTTACAGCGCCAGAAGACATTCCAGCCAACGACAAACAAGCACCAAATGAAGTTTATTTGCCCAAGCCGTTGACAGACAAACAGTTTGCCGCCTTTATACACATACTTGCACTCATACTCACAGCACTCATACGCACTGTACGCCATCTGCATTAACATATCATTAGAATGTGTATGAGAATGCCGTGGGTATCCGTGTTTGCATCCGTGTCCGTGTGCTTCTGTTTGTCTGTTTATCTGCGCTTTGTTTACAATAAAGCGTAATCATGTGTTACTTATACCAATAATAAAGGCAATGGGCAATCTAACCCTAACGCCGCATGGACTTTCTTCCCATGTGGAATATGCGTGGGTAAGGAAATGGAACTGGGAATTGGGATGCTGCCGTTGCCGTTGCCCTTTGCCGCTGACGCTGCCGTCGCACCCACTTCAATGTCAGTTCGTGCATGCATAATGAGCTGCAGAGGCGGCATCCCGTAGTATCCGTAGCTGCTCCATCAACTTGTCCCCGGGACACAGCACTCTCTTCAAGTGCACTTGAAATGGGGCAAATGGGGCTGGCGCTGCTATTGCCACTGCAGGAAGCAACTGTCTTTTGCATTTGCTTCGGCATCTTTGTTTATATTTTAGATTATAGAATTCTTAGCAATTAATTGGCATTTTGGCATGCTACAAATTGGTAAACGCATACACATATATTATATAATATGTATACATTAAATCGGACTGAATACTTGGTGATTTGGTAAGCCCACACTTAACCAAAAATTCTGTTGAACAATCAAATTCAAATGCACAAGTTTGAGATGTTGAAATTCAATTAAGATTATGATGAATTTGATCTTAAATGAGTTAAGATATTTTTAAATATATTCTTTCGGCGTTTTTTTTTTTGCTTTATTTCTTAAGAACACTTGGACTGGCACTCTGGCGCCTTAAGTAGACTTTCCTATGTATTGCAGCTGAAGATTCCGATTCATTAAATACTTAAGTAGACGACTCAAGTGCCAAAGTTTAAGTGTTCGGGTCAATATTGCAAAAATATAAGTAAAAATCAATGAACGCAGCTCTAGATGAATAAAACAATACTTAAGTATATGGTAATCCATTACCGTTAACGTCTCTATATATTTTGTAATAAGTAAGTATAGTAGGCCAGATCAACTTAATCTACCAAGAGTTGTGCAATTTAATTAAAAATTAAAAACATCAAAGTAAGACTTACAGTCTATTGGCATACATTTAAATAAGTTTGAACTCTCTAATTATAATACAAAATATTATTAGTCTTGCATTAAGCAAATTTATAAATATGAAGACAAAAAGATTTAAATATATATAAAAAATACTAATTTGTGACTCTAACTGGTTCTTTATATGATTTATATTGTAATGTTGATTGCTATTTATAGATGTATAGAGAGAAATAAGGAAATAAATACTGGTTATGGTCCATGCAAAATAATTGGCATATCCAAGAAACTTCAGTAAAAACAACCGGAATCACTCAGTTTGGCCGTCTCACCCAATTCTTCCGGCGGAAAACAGTTATATGATGCATTTGTATATTTTAAAGCTAAGTGACAGTAGATAGAAGAATTTAACCTTTTAAGTTTAGATTGTGCCAGGAGGTCACACTTGTAATTCCTTTCAGATTCATATATCTATCTATTGGTTATCTATTGATTCTACATTTTTGCAGTACAGTAAATGCATTCCTAAAAATACTTTCAGTTTCTCAAGTGGCAAATCTACGCTGGAAGCCGTCAGATGAAATCTATTGTAACCATTAATAAGAGTATGGATTTTATATTTGGCAGAAGTTAAAGAAATGGCACTATATGTGTCCTCATCTAAAAATTCATTTGGCACTAATTTTATAGCGCAAATTTGCGGTTCACCTATAGATAGAATGTCCAAAAAAATTGCTTTACGATATTCGAGGTGCATTTAACGGATCATTAATAATGCAGTTTTGTTTCTCTGCAACCATTTCATAGACTTTTTCATGTCCCAGATTGTATGAGATGTGATGTAAACAATGACAAGACGCTCATTAACGACACAAAAGTATTGCCTGGGCGAGTGAATGCCCATCAATTCCCTGAAGTATTTTCTTTTGTAGCGATAAAAGGCTATAAAGATGACCCATAAGAATTCATTGTTGAACTGATTTATGAAATGCAATTAGTGTCAATTAAAACTAGATTCGAATTTTGTAACTTTTATACACATGATATGCACCATTCTCTTAAATCAATGTAAAAAACCAATTATATTTCTCAAATTGACTATTTGACTACTAACAATGCTAACTGCTTCTGCCAGTATAACTTAAGAATTAAAAGTATTCTGAGCTAATTTCAGGACACATTTCGTATAACTATCTATAACTACTTAAAGATAAGCCTTTAATTGTTCATTGACGACATAAAATAAAACTTTTAGGAACTTTTGCACCGATCCATCTAAAGTTCATTAAGCAATCGAAAATTAATCTACAAAAACTTAAATATGTTTATACTCGCTCGTGAAGCTATACATACTCGTAGTGCATATATAATGTGTAGAATCGGAAGTATTAAAGATGATAATGGCTTCGATATTTTGAATTTAATCGCTGTTTCTTCTAAGATCAGTCTGCTTATTGATCATAAGCTAATTTTTATGATCTTCCCAGACAAATTTTGAGTAGGCGAAACGCTAGGAAATCGTAAATAAATCATAGGCATTTGACTTAATCAAATATTTTCTCGCCGGTTACTATAAAAAATTGCCACCCACACACGGACATACACGGGAGAACTTGGACTCGGGATTGCTCTTAACGGGAAATACTTGTTCTACCAGTACTTTCCCAATAGAGCTTTCCGCCTAGCTGATTATACCATGAACAAACATACGTATATCTAAAATACAATAAAACTCAACGCGCCAATTTGTAGGCAATTAAATTTTATATTCGTGTTGGAATTTTCTATCAGACTCTGACGTCCGGGTTCCATTCGGATGGATCACTGTGGGATATTATTAAATATATAATGTAAGTTAGATATGGGAGGGAATTGAAAGTAGCTCAATACATATTATTGGAAATAGGAATATGGTAAATTGGGTAAACATCGATAGAAAATATCTTACAGCTAAAGGATCCCTTATTTGATTAGAAATTTTGTATCTGTTACTACATTATATATTGAGCATATTGTGATGAAGTATATATATATTTCATATATACGTTTATGATGATACATGATTATTGTACATAGGAATTTTGATTTCAACTTTAAAATGTGAAGAAAACATAGAAACTTTTATATTAATATAAATTAAATGGGCTTTTATCGTAATTTTACAGTTCACAATTTATAGATAAGTTGTGTATTGGATTTTTGGAAAGTTGAAATTCATCTTAAATCTATTTCCATTTAACTTTACGGCTTTCTTTCTCATAAATGTGAATAAACTCATAAAATTCCAGTCTTTCATTTGATTTTCGCACTGGGACTTACACTCAATATCGCATATCAAACATATGTATAAAAACTTATCAAGCTGATGGTAATATATAGTTAATTATATTTAATTTTTAATACCCCCAGATAAATATTATATTATATTATTATATTAATTTATACATATTTTCTTTTCTTATTATTTATATATATATATTTAACATTAATATTTTAATATTTTAAATTTGTAAATATCTTTTCATTGTTTATGTTATATTAGTCGATCTTAAATAAATAAATATATTTAGTGAAATACACCTTCGCCTTCGTATACTTTATACATATATTCGCAGTCTGCTGATCTTATCAAATGCTTCTGATATGCAGCTATGGCCATATTATGACGAAACCTTTACGCTTCGAAGACAAATATATTGGCTTAGAAGTCTCAGTGTAAAGGTTGTTTAAGTTTCTATAAAAACGTTGAAAATTTTATAGGAATTCAAAGTTTTTAAGGGTACTTTAAGTTTTGAGAAGAATGAAGAAAATTTTATAAATGTTGCTTACAACTTAGGTACAGGGTATCTGAAGGTCGATTAGAGCTGTAAAGAGTTTGGTCAATTTGCCTTTATTTACCATCTTATTTTGTTAATTTGAGGTAGAGCAGTTAAATTACCCAGGTTTGCTCCACTGTGCAGCGTGTCGATCATTAAATTTGGCGGCTATTGGCCATTCGTCGCTGCTGAATGATCAACATGGGTTGCCATTGGGCTTATTGTTGTTTACATTGTCATATTTAGGCAATGTGAGTTTTTATTGTTGTTCTTCTTGTTTGGGGGTATAGACGGATAGTCTCATTCCCCTGGATGGATATACATCCAGTGTGTAGCTAGCTTTTATTTGTTGCCACATGCGTCCAAAATAATACTTTGTTTATTAGACCGAATTAGCCATATAAATGCAACAGCTTTTGCGGTAAAACATCAGATTGAATGAACCTTGAACAGTCGCCGCACTTTTCGGGGACTCAAGTACCAGGACTAGTCGTAGTACTACTCGTAGTACATTTGCTTTATGGACGCGATGCACATTTCTAATCTGTGAGCAAAAAAGCAAAATCGTATCCACTTTGGACGCGCAATCATTGCAATGATCTCAATCTCAACGGCCTCCAAATGGACTGGTTGTATGGGCTGGGGGGTAGAGAACGGGTGGAGGACCGGGTTCTAGCTAAGTTATTCCATCAAGTGTTCCATCAAACCGAAGCTTTTAAGTCTTCTGCCTGAAGTGGCTTCAGTCTAATTTGCATTGGGGCAGGCCGGCAAATGCGCAATTAGCCGCTATTACATTAATAATACGCGTACTTGTCTACCACCAATACTCGTACCATAATAATTGAAAAATGCGGTGCTATCCGCTTTGCGGAATATGAAAATCTATGGAAAATGGAAAATCAAAAACAAATCGAAATTGAAAATGAAATGAAAAGCGCACATTGGGCAAAGTGAATCGCCAGCACTTAAGAGCTTAAAAGTAGCAGAAGTAAAATATCACTGGGCTTCTGTCTCTACCTCTGTCTCCGGCTCTGCCACTGACGAGGCCTCTGCCGTACCTCTGTTTTGCTGCTGACCTTCAGCAGGCGCCAAGGCAGGCCGTGGCACGCTATGGCACGCCGGTGGCATGCAACTGGAAACCGTCGACATGGTGCACCATTCAGCGCCGTGAAGTGATCATGTAATCATGCGTGTGGCTTTGTTTATAAGTCACGCCTGGGCTCGGCTACTTGTCGCTCCGTCCAGACAGGACACACTTGAGTGTGTCGGCAGGAGATGATCAACGGGGCATCTGAGCGGAGAGTGAAATATGTGTGAACCTTCGGGCCTCTGCCCAGTGGGCCTCAAGTGGCCTGTGCCAGACATTAATTACTTTAATATTTTGACCAGTTTGTCAAATATTTGTTAGCTCCGTGCCACAACCACACAGACACAAACATACACAGGCAATCACACTGATTGGTAAGCTGTCCGCTTGACAAGTTTAGTCTCCTTATTGCCGCCAAGCCATGTCTAGACAGCTGTATTCTACGGTGGTCCAGCTCTACCCCGTACAAGTAGTTTATTTGGATTTGGATTTCGCCACAGGACACGGCGGTTTGCCACAATTGCGATAATCTATTGTCAAACATTCCCAGCGCGTCGCCCCTGAGTGGCAAACAGACCGACATGGCGCGACGGGGACAACTGCATCTGATCCGTAGTCTCTAACATTGTCCAAAATTATGTAAATCGCTGATCATTACATTTCTAGTTCTATAAACTATAGAGGTTCTCAACCATCATCAGCAGATGGTTCGATTTGGCCATATCCTTTTCTGTAACCTAGAGAAGGCTTAGAAGGTAAATTTTTTGAGTATTTTGTATTAACACTTTAACTTCAACTTTGGGAAAAGCCGAGTAGGTGCTGCCAGCAGATTGTTTACTTAGTTGTTGGTATGAAGTTCAAATTTAAGGGTTGCTTCATTCGTTTTGGACTAATTTACAAAAGTAGACTTGGGTTAAGATTTATACCCTAGTATTACTTTTATTTGCTTTTAGGTATTATCCTTGATCAGAAGTGAAATGTAACCCCTTTTGAGGCTCAAAGTTTTATGCGTAGATCTTTCTAGGTTCACTTTTAGCTTTTACTTTTATAACCAGCCTGAGCGCATTCAATTTTCTCAAGGTTTCTTGGAAGATGTTAGAACGATTGACGGATTTCAAAGAAATTCATAAAATCAGCTAACTATATTTGGATAATGATGATGGTCGTTCTGGACTATTCGAGAACGTAGTTCAAGGTCTAGAGCATCAATGATGACTAATGCGTCAGGTATTTTAAATGAATCAAGTTTTAATGGGAGATTAGCTAGATGTTTGGCTTATAGTTAGCTTTTAAGTAATCATAAATATAAGTTCCGGAACTTCTGGAAGGTTGAACCGTCTCTAGATTGTTTTCGTATAGCAGCAGCAACAGTACCTGAGTCTAGTCCGATACATTTCATGTGATGTAAAAACAGCGAAAGTCTTTACGTCTGTCTTTAAAGTTAGTTTACTTTTATTGTAGATATGGAAATAATCAGTCGAATGTAGAGGGTGTCTAGCTGCTCTCCATAGTCCAAGTAGTTTGTTTTTTGTTAGGCGCTGGGTAGGACTAGCACGACCACACATAAGACGCAAATAACCAAAACCAAACTTCAAATAAGCAAAGCGCACAGCAACAACAAACAATAAAAGACAACCGCAGCACGACAGGCACATTTAATGTACTCCAACTCCGGTGGCGGACCTAGTCGCAGTACCAGTTATACTCCCAGTCTCCGTATCTGTCTCAGTCTGAGTCCATAGAACTCATTCTCAGGCCCATCAGGTGTGTGGTGGCGTTGACTTTGTGGGTCGCCGATGCAGTCCCCCTCGGTGTTAGAAGCCAGAAGCGCAAATTGTTTATGCTACTTTGTGAGCCATAAAAGAGCAGGCGGGCAGAAAGCAATGTGGGTGGTCGTCATCTCTCCAGTTCTCCATGATGAGCATATGATGTGATCGGTGGTGCTGTCTGGTTATGGTTATGTAAATACATAAGTCAGTGGCCGCGGGAGCGCCGCGTGCTAATCACCGGCAACTCTTCAAAATCGCTCGAGTGGAATTAAATCCTTTATTGTATTTGTGCAGAAGGATGTGTGGATGACGGATGAAGCTGGTAATCCCTGTGAGAGCTGTTGCCATAATTGAATTGATTTCTGGTAAAAGCGACAGCCACTTGTATGCATCGGCTGTAAAGGAAGGGGATATGTCCTCCAGCAATCTGGAGTGGAGCAGCCGCATAATTTGACTTAATTGTGTCATTATGTAGCGCTATCTGCGACCCAAGGCCTGGGAAAGTATCTCTACTCAAGTCAAGTGCGACTTTGAGCCCATTAACGCCCTAACGTTGCTCTATAAGTCTATGATGACTGCTGTTGCTTATGATTATCATATTTTCGGTAGTTTGTTGACCTTTGATAAACTTCCAATTGTAGTGGGAACTTTGCCCTCAAATCGTTATAGCTTTCTAATTTATAGAAGAATAATTCATATTTCTTGATTTATTGATTGAATTTGCCATCTATTTATTTTTACTTGTCAATAAAATCAACAGCATTTGCATTTTGATTTACAGAACACATCAACAAGCAATGAAAACAAATATTCAGCGAACCATTTCATAAATTTGCCAATTTTATATTTACGTCTTCATAATTTGCACTCAGTTCTCAGTTTTATGAAATTGCAAAGTTTTTGATTGATTTCTATTTCTGTTACTCATCAGAACTGCGAATCAGACATCAGGCAGTGTTTATAGCAACTACAAATAAAGTATAATACGTTAATATTCCTGTTTAATGTTGTACTTTACTAGAAAGGACATAAATCTAAATATTATATGAAGTTCAATTTACTGGAATATGTTAACTGTTATCATAAATTACACAAAACTAAAATAGTTTTTATACAGCTCAAATTATTAGCTTATACGAGTTTTTGTTTATGTATTGTTCTTGATAATAATCCAATCCTTATCCAAATCGGAGTCTGGCATACTATTCAATTATAAAATATGAAGAATAATAAATGAAATATCAATATTTTTATTTATTATTCAATGTCGTCATATGATTTTCTTTTATTTATTTATTTATTTATTTAAGTCAACTAAAAGCAGTTGACTACGAAATTAAGTTTAAAGCAAATGAATTATTAAAATTATAAAATTAAAATAGGAATTCAAACAAATTTAAATTTAAATCTAAGTCTGGGGAATAACAATATAAGAAAAATTGATTTATTTAAATCGATCCAACATTTGTTGCAAGGATTGGGGACAACCCAGAAAAACCCAATCAGATCAATTCCAATCGGATCCATCTATAATGATGTCTATACAAACTATTAAATGCCTTTAAAGTTCTTAATATGATTTTCATAAACACTTCAATTTGTATTGTTAATTTTATAATTAATTTACAGACTTTGAAACCCAGAAAGAAAATACTGAAATGAGGCAAATATTAATAATAATACATACAGAAAAGAAATTTTGATGTTGCTTTTTATAATTTAAACACGATTCTTGGTTACTCGAGATTTGGTTAATATCATATCATATTATCATATTGTATATTATCAGCCCTTTTGTGAGTTCTTCTAATATAATGTACAATTGATAGAAGAGTTAAGGGCTTATTAAATGCGTAGTGTTTTTTCATTAAAGAACATGTCAAACGATGAATTTGAAGCATAATTATTTTGGTATACAATTTTTGTTGATGATTTGTTAAGGATTTTATAATAAAATTTTCGGGGAAAAATCAATTTATAAAAGAAGTATCGTTTACGATGAAAAAGTTAAAATTATAATTAATTAAATTATTTCATAAGTCGCTATTGCTAAAGTTAGCCGAGTTTATCACTCCCCTGGAACACTTTACTAATCTAAGATTTAGCCTCAAACAATAATTTTATCTCTTATTTTATCTCTTATTTTATCTGTCACTTAGCCTTTGTTTGTTTTGGATATATTCGACTGGCTTGCTAGAAATCTGATATGAGAAGCAGAGCTGTTTGCCACTAATGCTTTTCCGCTGGGCTGGTTACTAGGCTAAGCATCAGCTAAAAAGGTGGTTGTCTTGGTTGCGACCCAGTGTCTTTACTAAGCAGGTGATGTGGGCTACAACCAGATGCTGCTGGCCGCACTAAACGCGTCTGAACTAGCTTGCAAACAAACGGACTCCAGTTTGTAAAATATAAAGCAGTTCAAACGATAAGCAGTAGATGCACAAAAGCAGTTCAAGTAGTTGATTTTGTTGAATTAGCTTTTGTATGCAACATGTTATTTTGAGACCTGTTCAACATTCTTGTTTGGTATTCAATAATAACTTCCAAGTGTTTGAAGACGATACATTATCGAAACCCTATGTCGCAGGATATACCGGTTTTACGGAAGTGCCTGAAATTTTATGTGGGGACTGTTTTAAGTATATCACGATATATATAAATATACTCTAAAGCGGCATAGTAAAATAAACAAATATAATAAAAAAAATACAAAAATAAATAAAGCTTTGTCCAAAAACTAGTTAAAAAAAACACTGGTAAAGCAATTCAAGCAATGGGTGCTAAGTTCCTTGGACATTAACCGGTTCAGTTTAGCACACACTGCTGAATAATTTTGGACATCAGCTCGTTATTACGGAACAAGTTCCTATTCTGAACGTCAATCAGATAAATTTGGTTCATGTCATTGATTAAACTTGGTCATAAGCCCGTTATTTTTTAACATTGGCATCATCCCACTATTTTGTTGAGTAAGTTTCGACAAGAACCTCTTATTTCGGAACTATTTTTTAGCTTGGACATCAACCTTTGCATGAACATGAACCCATTATTTCGAGACTGGTTCGTAGCGAGAACTTTAACATGTCCTGGAATCCTTGATTAAGCATGGACACAAACCCGTTATTTCGGAACTAGTTGTTAGCATGGACAGCAACACACTATTTTATGGACAGACTGTTGAGTAAGTAAAGACTCGAACCCGTTATTTTATAGTTTGGGCATCAACCCACTATTTTCTGGACACGAACCCGTTATTTCGGAACTAGTTCATAGCTGCGACATGAACCCCCTATTTTCTGGACAGACCGTTGAGTAAGTTAAGACACAAACCCATTATTTCGGAACTAGTTCACAGCGAAGACATTAACCCAATATTTTTGGTTCGTGTCATTGATTTAGTTTGGACACGAACCCTGTATTTTGCCCCTAGTTATTAGCATGGACATGAACCAATTTTGCTTTTGTTCGTGCCGTTAATACTGTTCCCTCTTGCATCTGTAATTGTTGAGAAGTTCTTAGCTTGGACGTTAACCAAGTTCACTCTGGTGAATGAGCTTGGGCATGAACCAGTTATTTTGGAACTAGTTTTTGCTTAGACATCAACCACTCTATTTTGGATTTGAGCCGTTGAATAAGTTTAGACACCAATATGTTATTATTGAACTAGTTTCTAGCTTGGGCGTCAGCCCGATTCTAATGGTTCTTGGTTTTATCAGTCGGTTCGAGTGAATTACTGGAACCTTTTGTTTTGGGAGTTGCTTAAAGGACCTACTTTTTAACTTGGAAATCAACCACTTGTTTTGGGTACACAAAAATTAATAAGTCCCTAGGTTATTTGCGTCCCTTGTACCAATGCACCCAGTATCAGTGATGCTCTAAACTTTTAACCACATTGGTACACTGAACATAGAGAGGTTAATCACAACTTTGTGCCACATAGACAGAGACAGCTCCGATTCAATTAAATGTATAATTTGCTGCATGTAGGGGCATTAATATACCATATTAATTATTTAGTTGCGATATTTTATGGATAAGGGAAAATCGATAATGAAACCTAGCGCTAATAAAATATATTATAAATCATCTTGGAATATTTTAAAATAAGAACCTATGGGTTTAAATCCCATACATTGTTGAATAGCTAAATTATGTAACGAAACTATAAAAGGGAGAATCATCAAACTATGTTTGCGGCTATACTACAAACTATAACCTCATTATCTTAGAAAACAAATTAATTATATAAAAAAAATCGTGATGAAGTCATTTAAGAGAATCGCTTGAATCAGCGAATGTGACGAAATCTGTCATGAGCTAAATAAAATCGGAAACGAAAGCTATTTTATTTAAGGTGAATGTTAGTTTATTAATAATAATATTTAGGTGCAAACATAATTTGTGGATAAGGTATTCCTGTTAATTTTATTGTAGCAATAAAGTGGAAAGGCTGTATGTATATTCATTCTATTAAGTTACCTTAATTGTTAACAGTTAACTGCTAACTTATTTACCTATTCGGTAAATCACATCACCGCCTCCTGAAGTACAGACCCGATTTCCAATTCGGTAAAATCTGTTAAATCCTCAAAAGATTCGTGTTTCAGTTTCTAATATGCCATATATATTTTATTATAAATTGCATAAACTTATTATAATCGAGGCATACATTCTACAATCGGTTAACACAGAGAGGTTATACATACATGTATAGTCGTACGAGATAAAGATATAGATACTCGATACTAGATAGATGTTAATGTGGCCTTTTTGTGTAGCGTGTTGTTTAAATAAAATCACAAGCAAATCATATGAAATGTAATACTTATTTTAATTAGGAAAATCATTTTAAAGAAAATGTTTGAGTTTTCTCATTTTTCTTGTTTGGCAAATTAAAAGATACACGCGTGTTTGTTACTGTGTGGGCGTGTGTGTGTGTGTGTGTGTCATAATTTAGGCTTTATAATCGATAAATTTACAAATTGGACTAATCATAACTTATGAGGATTGGGGGTAGAGCAGCTTGCCATCCGAATAACGCATCAGAGTCATCATCTTAAGCATGCGGAGCTCCTCCTTATCCCGACTTGGATTGCTGCCATGGTGATTGGCGCTACTACTCTGAGGGTGGGGGAGTTGCGAGTGCCGGCATCGGGTGGGATCTGCTGACTGGTCGGGTCTTTAAAATACTCAAGTCATTAACATTCTCTAAAAAGCTTTTGTTCGCTGACAATTGTTTCACGCTCTGCACATCTTTTTTCAGCTCCTCCATGTCACGCTTGAGTTTGGCTCTTCGATTTTGAAACCAGGTGATGACCTATCCCACAAAAATTATTGATCAAATTGATACCGATTAACCATATATTATTATACTCACCTGTGCATTGGACAAACCCAAGCCGGCAGCAATTTCATCTCGATCCGCTGGCGATAAATATTTTTGGTACAAAAACCTTTTCTCCAGCTCGAAGATCTGTTGATTCGTAAATGCGGTGCGCGATTTGCGCTTCTTCTTTGGATTCGATCTCGTCGCAAAGATGTTCAACGTACTGGGATCTGAGAAAATTGTTCAAATCAAGAAAGCTATATATATCTGAAGTATGTCATAAAGAATACTAACTAAAAAAAAGAGCTATTAAGGAGCTTGAAGCCTGTTAAGAATGAGATTTGTTTTGGAGTAAATTTTGTGTGGTTTTCATTGAGAGATGAAACGATATATAAGCCTTATTATAAGAAGAGACTATATATAAATTCATATATTATATGAGAAGGTAAATCCTATCCTAGCTATAGGGTATCTCTAGTCGAGTATTGAGGATATTTTTATTTGATTTACTTTGAGTAACAAATTTGTGATAGAATCTATTGCCATGTTAAAAATATAAATCGACCTGCACTAATAGGATATATCTGCATTATTACGATCAAAAATACTAAATTGAAGCATCGATTGTCCACTAGACCTTTCTCCATAGAGCTTTATCTTAATACTTTTTTATTTGTCTTTAGAGCTCTTAAGCGACTTTTAATTCAATCAACGCGCTAGTTTAAACAATTTCAAAAGACAATCCAATGGAATTTACAATAAGTAGACAATAAGCAACAAGCACATCGGGATGTCTATAAATGTTCCATAAAACAGAGTGTGGAATCTCTATTTTTTTTTTTGTTTTACGAGCTTACACTATATATATATCAAAAGCATTAAACGATCTTTTTGGGTTTTATGGGCGTTCACGCCGCTTGATGTTTCCAGTCGATTCTCTTGGTTTTTATTGGCTTCGGCGCGTTGAATGATTTCCTTTATGGGAATTTGTATTATTGTTGTTTTGTAAAGCGTTTCGATTGGGATTTGATTTGGTTTTGATTGCCGTTATTCTGTTATTTGTTTTGTTAGCATGTTTAAAGGTAATACTTGTACAGACCGCTGATTGATGTTATTCGAAAGTATTCGGATTCCTCCCGTGCCGGAAATCATATTAAGCTTTGTTTATTTATTTAACGCGCTTTTAAATTTTTGCGCCTTCTGCTCAACTCTTTTTGTTAATATCTGAAATTTGTTTAAACGTTGTCCGAATGATCTCTTAGCCAGGAAATGGCCGTGCTTATGAACCAGACACTGAGGAATGGAGAAGTAAAGGAGCAGCGGCACAAGTCACAGGGCAATGGCAGCTGTACGAGCATAAGTATTTTCTTACCCTCTGTTTCAATTGTTGTTAAACATGCCGCACAATTAACAATTAAAACGCCCAAATTGAATGCGACTTGGGTCCTTGAATATAAGGATAAGACTCTCCCTCTGTCATGAGGGGTTGTCCGTGGTCCCAACCCTAAAAGCCATTTTGACACTCTTGTGTGATGTGTTTATTGTGAAGTTCATTTATCTAGACCTGCTCGAAACGCCCTTTCCTAGTAGAACTGCAGGCCCAGGAAGCAGCCTACGAGTACTTAAGGACGATTATTCATTATTCATGTGCCTGCATAATAAACGCTATGCATATATATTAAGGATAAATGATGTTTAGGGAAGGATAATAAACTGAGAAATTAAATAAGAGCTAAACATATTCTTAACAAAAGTTGAGTAATTCATCTCCAAAAATCTCTCTGAATTCTGGCTCTGTTTGAGTTGGCTCTAATGCCATTTAAGCCAAATATGAAGTCATTTTGGTTGAGGAGCAATCGAGTTGAGCTATTTATAGAACATGTACAAAAGCTCGACAAAGTCTGAAATAATTATTACGAGCGTATTACGAGCGTGTAAACAAGCAGCCAACGATGACAGTTACAAACTAGACCCCCCACCAGTCGAACCCAGATTCAAAGACTCTGATCTTATACACAGGGAGTGAGAGAGAGAGAGGACAGTGGAGAGGAGAGGTAGATCTAAATGAAAATACCAAAATTTATAACTTTCTCGTTATGGAGCGTTGCGTTGGAGTTTTGAGTTTTGAGTTCATTCGAAGCGCAACTCTCTTTGTCGGCGGCTAAATTTGTCTCATCTTCTTATATTAATTTGTGTTATTGTATTTCGGCATTTGGTAGCAACAACAACAACAACAACAACAACAACAACAACAACAATAGCAACAACAACTGCCACAAAGGTAGCCAAAAGGTATCGAGTTTTATAACCTGCTCGAACTCATCAATTTCGTTGCTAACAACACGCAGACACGCCAAAAGTGAGAAAAAGGTATGCGGGTTTTGGGCTTGTGGACTGACTGAATCATCATCTCGGGGAATTGAGGGATTTTGTGGTTAGGTTACGGAACAGTTTTCGGAACCAAACGAACGTCATAAGTAAATTCTTCTTGTGTTTTGTTCTTTTCGGAGATTTCAAAAAGCCATTTAGAATAAATTAACATGGACCTACCGCTAAAATGATCTGGACGTTCCTTCTGTCTGTGGGACTTAAGATGCTCTGCGGTATCTGAGGGATCTGCGGGGTTTGAGTGAGTGCGACGCATTAATCTGATCCCTCATCAGCGTGGCCCCAAACAGGATTAAAATTAGTTTTTGATTACGCTTTCGAGCTTCTGGACAACGCAATTTGTGGTCTGCATTGCTTCAAGCGCTCCCAGCGTTTCCAGACTGAGTCTCAGTCTCAGCTTGGGCTCTGAACTGGGTAACAGGCAGAGGCAGAGGGCACCCTATCCCAGGGGTCGGGGCATGTAATTAACGCTTTTAGCAAAACTCTTTGTCGCTGCGGCTCTTTTGCATTTTGAAGGTCGACGCTTTGTCATAATTTTTGCTTTATGCGTCGGCAAACTTATAAAGCTATTGGCAGGTATTTAGCCAAGGAGGGCATCTTTAAGAAATCTTTAAGAGATCCAGGAGAAAAAAATGTGAAATTCCTTGTGCTCATAAATCCCTACAATCGGCTTCTAATTGAGTCTTCCGTTGCCGACCACATTCCACATGTCATCCACTTCGCCTCTCTCTCTTTCTCTCTTTATCTCTTTATCTCTATATATCTCTTGTGGGCCTCAGGTAGAGCAGCTCATCTTACAAAGATCTACGCTCGTCCATATTTGATGAGCGTGTGAACAGCACCTTGTGCCCCAAACACTTTTCCAAGCGATACCCATCTTCTTCTGGTAGCACCTTGATCTATAGATTTCAATCTCCATTGGCTTTTACTCTTCTACTTTTTGTTGGTTTTTCTTCTTTTTGTTGTACTCCGGATTATGTTAGATGCTGCACTTTATTATTCTGGCCTTAAGGCTGATCTCAGCTGATAGCTGATGGCTGATTGATTTGCAGTTGGCTTTAATTGAATCGTTTTTCTCTTTACTTTCTCTGTCTATCTCTATCTTTTGGCCTCTTAATTAACATAATTGCCGTGTTCTGTTTTATTCCTCTTTGACACTTAAGCGGCTCAGTTTTTTGATGGACTTTTCACTTAAGCAATTCAGTTAAGAGCTCTTAACCTTCGGCTTTGTTTACATACATTATAATGGTTTCTAGTACATCAATAAGAGGGTTTATTCGGATACTAATTTATATACAGTTGAACTTAGAGAAGGTTCTTTATACAGCAGCTTGACTGTACTTAATTTACCTAATTACCATTCAGGCCATTAGGCCCAGAAACAGGAGCTGAAGCAGGAGTAGGAGGAATGTAGGAGGGCATAGATTGATCTGGCAGCGATAAGGCATGCCATGTCTCACAGAAGGTTTCTACTACTATCGCTTTAAAGGAGTATACGGGAAAAGGTCTATCCGGAGTTCTAGAACCAAGCCCGTAGCCAGGACAATGTGTCATTTTGTTTGTGTCTCAATTAGCCACGCTAGCCAACTGGCATAACTTATGCTTATTTTGGCCAAGTAGCTCGTGCTTTGGCTGGTTGCTCTGGTTGGCCCGGTGGGCCCGGTGTCAGCCGGTGTCGCACTCGGCTGTCAGTCTGATTAGTTATGCTGATGACATTGTTTGTTCTGGCCATGTCCACTCTTTTGTTACTACTTGTGCACCATGTGGGTGCAGGCCATAATTCATTTGGCTTTTTACTCAACTGGTTAGTGCAACCTCAGTTGCTGCTGCTGCCGCTGTTGTTGCTGCTGCCTTCAGCCCCCTGCATGGGTTTCATAAATAATAAAGCGCAACAAATGGCCAAGGCACACACAAATACACACGCACACACACACACACACACAGTACACACAAAGCTACACTTCATATGGTGTTTAGTCAATTGAAAAACGTGCTGCGCAAGCTCTTAAAAGAGGTGTGGCCACTTTACATTTGGCTTGAACCAACATGTTGGCTAATAGGGGCGGACTTTACCGAAAGCGATTGCTGGCAACTTGCCTGGATCTGTGATATCTAATATCAGAAGGAATGTAGTCAAATCTCTTTAAGCATTTCAAGTGATAAATACATATATGATAATATAAACATATTTGCAGAGGACATAAATCGAGTAGAAGTCTATAGTAAAAGTATTCCTAAACTCTTCCGAAAGCCACACAAAACTTGACCTGTCAGCCTGTCCATTCGATCGAACCCTTGACAAGGCTTCTTTGAAGACAACATTTCAAGCGTTAATTTTGTACATGTTGGCCCGCAGCTATTTTGATTGTTCTGTTACATGTTGTAAACATGAACATGGCCAATACTTGTACAGGTAATTTTTGAGTTCTCGTATTGCCAATTTTCGGAGTGGTCAGAGAACATGTCAATGGCCTCAAGGCCTGTAATCAAATGTTGTCGTAATCAATAGCCCCATAACTGGCGGCTTAATTTCTTCATATTGTCGAAGACTTTCCTTTATGCGAGTACATGAACGAGTACAGTGAGTCTGCGATCCATCCTTGAGGGGTCTATCAAAAAAACAACTACACATTAATGGGCATATCAACAAACCGTTAGCGAACCATGTACCGTCGCTTTTGATGGCCTCAAAATCGAACGCGAGCGCCAGCAACTCATCAGGGGAGAATTTCGGCGGCTTTCTCAGGCTGTATATAAATAGTCACACTGAGCGAAAGCAAGGAGAGCTTTCTGCCTGTGATACTTCGTAACACAAATTTCCAAAAAAAAACAGATTTTCTTCTTTCATAAAGGAGAAGCATCCGTTTGTGAAGAAGACCAAAGTTTTTATAAGCGCTGAGGATGAGAACTTTTCCTTCTTTTAAATACAATTTTCTTTATATTAAAGTCAAACTTTTAAAAAGTGAGCCAATACTTTTCACATATTTCGAAAATAAGTCCAAAAAAAGAAATTGTTGGAAAATTTAGACCCTCCTTTTGCTCCTACAACTGCAAAAATGTTGTTTGTTTTGGAAGTCAATCTTTTTTCTCAGTGTATATAATTGCGATCGAGTCTTGGGGAGTATCCATCATATATGTATGTATTTATTTTGATATTTTGATTGATTTTAATGGTCGGCAAATCAATTGCAACTCCAACGCAACCAAACGAAGCGCCGAAAACGTGGTCATCCTTAATTCAATAATGAATACGTAAAGCAATGCTTAGCTCCCAACATGGGGACGGCCACACACTGCTCCAACTCCAACTCCAACTCGAATCCCAGCTCATAGCCCGCAAAGCTTTACAAAAACAAGGCGACTTCTTCGGCTTCATCTTCATCTTCGTTCTCATCTTCGTTCTCATCTTCGTCTTGTTCGTTGGATTCTTCGTGTCGGCCCAGGCACAAAGTGTCGGCGCTCTTTGATCAGCATATATAAAATACTATGGCCACGCCCTTTAAAAGGCAGATTAAACGAGATGGCGCTCGGCCAACGTGTACTTAAGTTAACGTTACGTAAAGAGCAATGAAGTCAGTCAGACTGTAGACAGAAGACTGCAGACTGAAGACGGTAGACGGTAGACGATGACCACGACACTTCGACCTGAACTTACTAAGTCTTCCAATGTCTGCATGACGCTTACAACCCGAGGCGCACTTGGCCACAGTCGCACGATCCTCTCTACACAGTGGGTCAAAATGTTCATCAACAGTATAATCTATATAGTGCATCTGAAGTCTATATCTATATGCTATCTATCTATATCCTATTCACCACCTTCTTTTATGGCTTTATAAAGAAAACTAATGAGATAAAAGAAGTGGATTCGTCTCTTAATTATTACACATAAAAATAAGAAGCTCCCTTCGATCTATTCAACCAGACTATACCTGTATATATAGTATGCAAGAGATGAGCTTCTTGGTATATACACATTTTTCATTGATATTTTCTTGTTTTATACCACAGTGCGAGAATCGCTTAGTCAGAAGAGAAATAATAAGAATAGTGTATAGGGTTTGCAATTTGGATGCAGCGCTCAATGGACTGGAAGAGGAAGTGGGATTGGGAGACAGGTAGAGGTAGAGGCTGACTTGGACTTGATGCCTATGTGCAATGGGCACTTGGCACTTGGCTTCAGTTGTGGAGAAAACGAGTCCATGGAGCTGCCACTGCTACATTGCCCGTGCTACATCATTTTTATGTTTGCATGGCTTTTAAGGAGAGCAAAATTGAGGCTTAGGGGGCAATGTTGTTGCTGGACGGATGGATGGGTTAGTGTGGGGCGGCAGTTGGCGGCGTTGTTAAGTGAAAATCTGGTGGTGCAATCGCTAACATCAGCTAACAATGGTCATCATCATTAAAATGCGATCAAAGAGCGGCGAGGCTTGAAGGAAGACCAGTCGCAGTTCAGAAGGGGAAGTCCTGTGCACTGATTGAGTGACCTTCTTTTTCGGTCCCTTCCTTCTTCAAACGGAGGCTGAACTGGGCTGGACCAGTGTTAGTTGGCTTAATGTCTTTATAAGTAGCGTGTAGTATGAATATGTATATGTTACTACAGTCAAACTTCTGTTTAATGAATGTCTCTATATAAAATTTCTACTGTCATTTTGTGTATTTTATATTGAGTGTTCGTTATAGAGAGGCTCAACCGTACATGTAATTATATCTAAATTTATACCGGATAGCAGAGTTAGAGAGTTTACAGAAATATGCTTGTAATCAAAACCGTTTAGAAAACTACACACTAATTGAGTTAGAAGATCGCTTTGGGCCTTTGAACTGGCCGCAAGATGAAAGAAGCCGCAATTTTATTGGTGGCACAACAAAAAGCGTTGACAACAGTATAAAGCCAACAATGCCCCCAAGCAGCAGGCAAATAGATGAATCGATCGCTGATGATGATGATGGCGATGTTGATGATGATGAATATGATGATGCTGCTGAACAAACCGCTAACATGGCCCTGAGACATTGCTCAATACCTATTGGAAACTTTGTTGGTTTCCTAATGAGCATTAGCTGAATTTTTATTACAATAGCAACAGCAACAGCAACAGCAACAGCAACAACAACAACAGAAACAACAACATTGAAAATAACAACAGCTACAATGAAAGCGTTGATATTATGACAAGCTGTCATAAATTACAAATTAATGAATCACGCAATGTCTGGCCAGGATCGGCTCGCATCCGCATTCATAGGTCGAACAGGGACCAGCTCAGCTTAGTTCAGTGCAGGGCAATCAAAGAGGCTACCAGGTAGCCCAGGCTAAGGAATCGTCTCGATCTTCAACTCGATATTCATCGATATGCAGTTGTTGTTGTTCTGGTTCAGGTGTCGGCATTGCCACCGCATTGGCTTGGCCTACCTTACACCTCAGAGAAGGCAAGATCAAAGAGCGCACTGCCGACTTAATAACATAAATTAATCTTCTCATTGTTAAGCGAATCAGCTAGTACGAAAGAGAGAGAGAGAGAAAGGAAGATTGTCTAAAAGAAAGAGAGAGAGATAGAGTGAAAGACCTAAAACTGTTGCAGACCCTGTGCTTATGCATGCGTGCCAAAAAAATTACAGAAGAACACGCAATCGCTATGCTAATCCCTAACCGATCCATAGTGAACTCCACTTCCAACCGACTAACTAGGCCCAGTTAACGCAACGCACAGCAACAACAACAACAACAATAACAGGCAGAACAGGCAACAGACCAAAAAACGGCATTTAATTTGAATTTGATTTGATTTCATTCATTATTTTTACCGCAGTTACCTCGCAGCGGTGTGAAAGAGAGGCGATCGCACTGATCGAGCAAAGCAAATCGCTTGGCGAAGTTAGTTTTTAGCATACCCTATACGAAATTGGAATCGTTGGGTATCCCTGCTTAAATATAGTATACGTATACCATTAAAAAGAGATGGTCTCTTGCTTGACCTCTCATGAATCGTGGAAGCTTCAGAGGGATCAATTGTGTGGTTCTTTATAGGGTATCTGTGAGTCGATAATATTTCGCTAGAGAGTCCCTGATCAGTTTTGTTATGCGTGAGATCAAAGTAAACATGCCGCTGGCCAAGAAGAGCAATCAGGGATGAGGAAGCCAAAGACTGGAGGGAAAATCAAACGTGGCAAATATGTAGACGATTTTGATCGAACAACGATGACGATAAAAAAGATTATCATCATGATGATTATGATGATGATGATGATCATCAACAAGAGGCATAAAATAGTATTTGAAATGACTTTCCGGCAAAAGCGAGTGGAAAATGAAACGAGCGCAGCAAATTAGCTAATCAACGCCCATTAGTAGTCAGAGTATTGGAATTTATGATAAATTTCCGTTAATGCGCACGCAGCAGCAGAAGCAGCAGCAGCAGCTCCTAAGGTCGAATCTCTGAGGCACACTCTGAGGCAGAACTCACAATTCAAAAACAAGTTAATTTTCAGCTTGGCCAAAATTCCCCCTCTCCCCTGTATCCGCTACAGCACTCAATCCGAATCTTGTGGGATCGGAGCTGTGATAAAGCAGGCAACTTTATAACTTTGCGTACGCAGCAGGACGACCAACTATCTCGCTTTAAAACAAGTGTCTCTCTCTCTCTCGACATGTGTGTGTGCGTGCGTGTGCTAATAACACATAATTTTCTTGTAAAACAACCGCTGCGCATCGTTATCGTTATCGTTATCATTATTGCGCTTTTTTATGTGCGCCTGCATGTTGACTGCAAGTTTGCCAAAAGGCGTTGGCTGACTCCCTCTAGCCCCTTCCCCTCTCTTAGTGATATCCAGTATTCCCCCCATTGAGCTGGAAGTTGAAAGTTGGCTCGACAATATTATTTTATTTATGTTTATCGATATTGCCGGACAGATAAGCAGTCTTTAAGCTTGTTTCCTAGATGCGCTCGTAGGTTTCATTTTTAGTGTCTGCCGTAAAATGAGACGCGAGTCTCAAGTTACCAGCTAAAGACTCGGATTAGATGCTTAAAAAAAGAAAGAGACACATATACTTAGAGGAACAGAGACGGTGCCAAGGAGCCAAAGATGAAAGTAGCTAGTTCACATTGGCATTGATCGATTCAAGAAGATATTCAATGACCCACTTAATTGCATATTCAAAATCGGATCGAAAGATGTAGCCATATATTCTCTATAGTCTATTCTATATAGTGTCTAGGGTTTCCGTTATCAATTTAGTAGCTTAGGGCAAATGCAAAACAGATAGGAAAGGGTCGCAAGTCAGAAAGAAACTATGAATCAGTCGGAAATTTCGTTTACTTGATGATAATACACGATAACTGGGACAAGGTCGCTCAGTATATCCCAATGTTATCAAACGTGGTTACTTATTGAACCATTATTTATTATTTAATACTAAGAATTTGAAACAATCCAATAACAGTATACGATTGTGACAGATTTTATGTAGGCTCGCTTCGGGGATTGGAATTATTTTCCCAAATTTGACACCATTCGATTGCTTTCTAAGGAGTCTTTTCAAATCAAGGCCAAGGAGTATACTCCTAGGAGGATACTTAACGCTTCGATATCTTGTATGCAAAATGGTCATGAAATATCTCGACAGAAGAGTTTATACCTGCAAAGCCGACATGCTACTGTGTGGTCAATATAATTCAAATCTTGCGTAAATTTTAGGCATCCTCTACATATTCTACTAAGCTAATCCTTACTTCTATGCTCGCCATAATATAATATGCTTGGCCTCTAAAAGTCACTTGAACACTCTACCCCTCATGTTTATAGTCTATATCCCACCCTTCTAAAGAGTTAACCCTAATTCGAAATGCCATAATAAAAGCATAACAAATTTCTAACAATTTCAAGCAATCAAAACGGAAAATTGAAAAGATATTTAGTGATTTGGAAAAATGCACAACTTGTGGTTTGCACCCAACAACAAAAACCGACAACAACAACAAAAACGAGAAAACACCACAAAACACCCAACAGCAACAACATTTGTGTAAGAGTCAACGACAAACTTCACGGTAAAATCTTTTGGACGCTGTGAAAAATGTTGCTTCCCCGAATCAGCAGACACATAAAACTACACACACACACACACACAGAGAATTGGTGTGGGGTGAGTTGTGTGAGTTGCTGCCGTTGTTGCCAATGTCAACAAAACATTTAACACCTTCATCAGCCCACAGCAACGCCAGAAAAACGGAAACATCAGCAATCCAATCCAAGGTCTACTAGGAGTATGAAGGCTGCAGGGAAGAGAGAAAAGGGAACAGGGAAGGCGAAGCGGTAGGAAAAGGAGGCTGGCGGGAGAGAGCAATAGATTTGGTTAATCGGTTATTAAAGTGTGATGAAAATTAATTTGACTGTTTCATGCAGTTGCAGTTGCTCCGACTCTGGCTATGGCTCTGTCTCTGTCTCTGTCTCTGACTGTTGCGTTGGTAAATGACTTGCAGTCGTTGACAAGATTAATTAATCTCCCACGAATGCCGCAGGAGGAGCGACGTTTGGTGCTGGGTGATGGGTGCTGTGGATGGATGATTAAATTGGGGGAGTCGCTGCCCACGGAGCGTAATGGTGCTTAGCTCAAAGAAACATTCCCAATAATTGATAATCTGTTCAGATACCCTTTACATATAGAAAGAGTATAGGAAGGATATCATAAGAATATAGTTGGACTTCTTATGATATATATAGGGTATCAAAGAGAAGACTGTCATTAATATTCTTGATCAGCATCTAAAGTAGAATCAAACTTTGTCGGGGTTGCATGGTACAACCAATATGTCTTATATCTTTCTCATGTCCTTACAAAATGTTGAATTTCTTTGATGTCTCTTTAAACCTTTAAGGTTTTAGTACTTCGGTATATAAGTCATACATATGAGTTCTAATCAGTAGTAGAATCATATCTACATATAAACTTTAATACTACTTTTTTTATAAATTATTTTAAAATTTTTTTTTCAAATTTTACGTCGACTGTTTATCGTTGACTTTAAATAAAGAAATCATATGATAGACCTATCTTTGTATAAGGACAACGTTTATCTTTATGTTATTTTAGGGTATCTACTAGTCAAGCATATTCAGTGACAGTTTTTGGTACCTGTTTTTTAGCTGGCTCTCATGCGCAATTGTTGTGACAAGTCTTGTTATGCCAACGAAAGGCGGCATATATGCGATATGTATACCCCCAAAGCATTACCCATGCCCATGCCCATGCCCATGCCCATACCCAGACCCATACCCATGCCCATGTCCATATCCATGCTCCTATCCATACCCCTATCCATATGGTTATGAGCTTATGTGCAGGCGTCGTCGGGCTGTTTCATGTTCGCGCCGCCTCCTGCAGCCGGAGCCAGGCCAGACGCGGCCTCGTCTTGGCCAGCTCAGATGGCACGATTTGCGTGTGTGTGTGTGTGTATCTGGGTGTGTGAGTGTGCACTTTTGACAAGTAATTTAATAAAGCCAGCGACATGACGAGCTTGTTGTTGTTGTGAACATTCAGAAACATGCTCGTAAGCCAAAGAGCCTTAGCCAAAAGAGTCAAAAGTGGTTGTGGAAGTGGAAGCCAAAAGCCGCTGGCTCGAGTGCCACTCAGTGAGCTATTCAGTCATTCATTCATTCAGTTGCTCAGTTAGTCAGTTAGTCGGTTAGTCAGTTAGTCAGCTAGTCTGGCTTGATTCCAATACGTTTGATTGCAGCTTGTAATCACAATTAAAGTGTTAAACATAAATGCCAGGGGCCAAACTAGCCAAAAGAGAGAAGAACTGCATAAGGGTTACCCAAGTGGCACTTGAGTTGGGCTCGGCTTTTGGGCTTGTATTGGAAGTTTGGGCTCGTGCTTGGAGTTTATCATTTCACAGACATGTCTACCCGGTTGACATGACATTCAACTTTTGGCAGTATAAACTATATAAATTACAACTCTGCCTCGATTGAAACATAAACAATGATAATTACAAGCATTACGTACATTATTATTAACTGCTTTATAAGCTTTATAGGAAAGTTGTTCCCATATTGAAACTCTAGTTAAGAAATGGGTAACAGCATTCAAATGTCTGTCAGAAGTCGTAAAGAGCATCATTAAGGGACCCGCACCTGGAACCTGGTCTTTATCAGAGCTGCCCATCAAAGTCAGCAGCTTAATTGGTTTTAATGTGCCAATACTCTCGTATGGCAACTGCCTTCGAAAGATTCCACTAAGTTTCGATCTTATCGAGAACAGACATATAAAACATGTGTTCCGATATGGATCGGCACTTTTCACAAATCGGTTTGGTGTTAGTTTATAGCGTATCTTTTGTGGCTACCCAAGCAACTGCTTCCGCCTTTAGCGGCCATATTGGAGCATCAGCCAGAGGCTGAGGAGTATCTGGAGGAGGCAGATGGAGCGCTTCAGAATGCACTTGAATTGTCTTTCGGCCTCTGCCTAATTACGGCAATTAAAATGCACTAAATACTTGTACAAGAATTGAAATTGAATTGAACATTTGTATAGACGCCTTCAAGTGGCGCCGGTAGCGCCAGTTGACGTCGAAGTACTTGAACTTCAGTCAATTACCGCTATGAAAATTATTAATAAAACAAATAGCTAATCTGCCCAGTCCCAGGCTCTAATTAGAGCCCAAATGTAGGCCTAAAGTGTTTCCAGCAATGTCAAGTACTTGGCTCGACGATCCTTTTGTCCAGGACTTCCAGTCAGATGTCGCCGCTGATTAGCCAAGTGCATAGCTCCATACACTTTCATCAACTACATGCGACTATAACTGGGCACACTTAAAGAAAAAGTAGTGCAATTTGATATAGTACTTGGAGCTGGTAGGACCAGAAGAAGATTGGAAATATCTTGAATGGAACACAATGAAACACTTCAAGGTTTTCTTAATTATTTCAGTCCTATAAATTATAACTAGATATTAAATTATTTATATGTAATGTGATATTTTTTATATATAAAGATTTGCCAGATACAAGGAATAACTTTGCTCTTAATATATAGAAATATTGTTCGCAAAATTCTTAAAATATTTAAACAAAAAATTTTTTAACAGAAAATAAAAATAAATTTGTTTTTTCTTTAAAAAAACAAGTTTAAAATTTACCTTAATAACCAATTAGAAGCTGTTAAACTAAATTCAAGCTATTTGTTACATACAAGTACATTTTAGATAAGCTTTACTGTACATAAATTAGTCAAAGTCTTCTTTAAGTTAGTTATTTATATGATTTGAACTAGATCTATTTTTCTGAGTGCATTTTTCTTTGAAATGTCGCTGTTCCATTAGAGCTGGCATATGCTATGGCTCTGGCTCAGGCTCAGGCTCTGGCAATTGCATCTATTGTTAGGCCCCGAGTCGAGCAACAACAACAGCAACTGCAAGTCATAAACAATTTCAATTGCCGTTGCACATTCGCAACACTCAATTAACGCTTTTCAACAAAGACCTAACAAAGTATGCACAACAACAACAGCAACAAAAGCAACAACAGCAGCAACAACAATAACAATAATAATAATGCATTCATCAACTTTATGACAGCCACATACAAACTTGGCCTAGACAATAGTGTCAACCATAAAGACGACTGCAAAAGCCTGGATACTCGTGTATCTATTAAATTATGCTTAACTATGCGCCTTTTGTTAGCCCCTACACAATCTGTTTGTAGTTGTTGGTAGACTGGTCTGATTGTGGCTAACAATGGCCAAGCTACTTATAAGCCAGGCAGCTGGAAATGAACCTCACATGAGGCAACAGAAGGCCAAAACAAAAGTAAGGATTCTATATTTGTATCACTTGAAGTAACTTTATTGAACAACGAATCCAATTGTTGATTCAAATGCCGTTTAAAGTAGGTGATACACACACACACACAGATAAACCTGTTCAATTGAGTATGTGAGTGTATCGAATCGAGTGTGGGCTGTGCGTACTCGAACCGCATACGAGTTATGAGTTATGCGCTTAGCGTAGAGAATAATGCGAATTCCATTTAAATTTTCAGAGCAAAAACTTTGGGATCAACCAAATGTTGAAACTGATCCAAGTTGGTCGAAAAGACTCAATAGAAAGGGGTTTCAGAAAGATCATATATCCACATTTTAAGTATAACATAGAGTTAGACTTCAAACCTAGCAAAGAGATCAACTAAACGGTGAATAGCTGTTGATATGCAAATGCTCAATTGAACCGCATTTTTATGTCAAATGAACAGGCAACAGCTGCAGGCCAAGTTTAAAGCAAGTCGCAATGCGTTACGTTTATTTAAATGCCAATGAAATTATCATAAGGCATCATTTGTTGTCCAGTTCAGTTGATTCTTTCTTTGCCTTTTCTGCCATTTCATCGACTCTCCAGGCGTACGCAGCGTATGCGTAATGGCCCCAACTGCGACTGCGGCTGAGGCTGCAACTGGATCGCCTGTGGCAAGGAGACTGGTAACAAAAAAAAAGAAGCATAAACTAAACAATTTATGCGTATTTGGCAGATCAGAGCCTCAGCGGTGGCAGCGACAGCCAACGGGGCGTAGATTTAATTAAATAAATTCCAAGAGACGCGACGCCGGCGACAGCGTCGACTGCGACTGCAAAATTTTGTCGTCGCATTTTCATATTTGCACACACATTTATTATTAATAAAAGTGTGCGTGTGTGTTTGTGTGTGTGGCAAGCAATTAAATAAATCTGCGTGTTGTTTGCACCGCCGCGCAGCAGCTGCAGAAACAACAACAGCTTGCAACTGCCTCGAAATGTTGCATTTTATTGTTGTAAATTAATAGTTTTTTTTTCTTTTTGCTGCTTGCCCCAACGAGCATTGCAATTACACACGCAAATGGTGCGACACGCCCACCGCTCTCACCGCCTTTGCATGTCTACTTAAGCCTACCTCCAAATGTACCTATACATATACATATATAAATATGTATATATGTATATATACATATATACATAACTATCTGCAGCTAGTCAGCCAAATATATCAACGGCTTAACAATTGGCTCTGACACGTCGTCAGGTGGCCAACGCCTTCAACGCCGCCTCAGCCAAAGTCCGCAGCAAATGTTGCATGTGTCTTCTATACCCCTTTGTGCCCCTCCATTCTCCTAAACCCCTTCCACTCAGTGAGCTGCACACGCATTTTGATACTTTAATTTATGGTCTCACTCGCAGTTTATTTGTCATGCCAACCGTCCATAACTGTAACTAGTTCCACGGACGCTTGTTAAAGCTAATGTCCAGTTTGGGCTCAGAGCAGGAATTTCGTTTTTAAAGCAGATATTCTTCTCCAACCTTATTACTCATAGCTATTTAAGTTTATGTTTCTATGTTGAATCGATCAAAGTAAACGTTAAGTAAAGGAAGAGTTCAAACTGTGCATATTTTATGAGGAATCGATACTGGAAAGATCCAATTGGAACTGCCAGCAAACACAGCTGGGAATTATTATTTTGAACTGTAAATCAACCTTATTCTACGAGTTTCAACTAAATATTTTGTTCAAGCCTGATCTATGATCTATGAAATGTATATATGAAACAAATATTTCAAAGGCACACACATAACATAGGAAATTGCTCTAACGGGAAGTTTTGTTGAGAAATAACTATCCATTTATTAAAAACAAAATGTATTTCATACCTTATCGAGTATATCAATCGAGAGTTATCTGCTAAAACAACTTCATAAAAAGGTTAACTTGCTTCGGTTATACTGTCAAGTCTTATTTTCTTATAGATTATCTAGCATTTAGGAGAATTCTGACTATTTCTAGTTTGAATAAATAAAAAAAACGTATATAGTGTAGCATAACTAGTATGTAGTAAGACTTTATCATATTGTAAATAATAAGGTATATAAATATATATATAAGATATAGTAATCGTATTTATCGCAATATAAGTATAGTTACTAATTTATCGATTATAGCCAAACCCCTCCTTAATAAGCATTAGATAAAAACGCATGGATGGAAGGAAGCAAAACCGAGGGTAACTTTTGCAAGCAACGCCATCCATGACTGACATAAGTAAAAATAAAACTATTCCCGTTTATAATAGTTAGTTACTCTAATATAGCTAACAATAAATAACCTAATAAGTTAATATATAATAAATCTATTAGTTTATCTAATATAGCATTACTTCCAGTTCCTTTGAGAATCGCAGTTCATTTGCTGGCTTTACATTCCCATTGTCTAATTTATGACATGTCATAGATATAGCATACTTGTATTATCATTCATATTTTCTGATCAGTTGAATATAATTCCCACTCACTTTTATTTATCACTTATCGCTCATCTCAGTTTATGGAGATTATCCAAAAGCGAGCACATGCCGCAACTTAGGCCAAACTAATTGCTGCTGCTACACATGAAATTTTGCATTACAAAGCGCGTTCATCTTGGAGTGCAATCGATCGGACTGGAGGTGTGGACATCTTTGGCGGGTTCATCAAGTGACGCACCTGCCACCGAATCGAATGTAAATGATGAAACACCTTGTCTGCTTTTTGGGACACTTTAACATTCACTTCCTCTGGAGCAAGTGCAGCCTGCAGCCTGCAGCCTGCAGCCCGCAGCTCCTTAATGTCAGACTCGAGCCGTAGCTGTGAATAATTTCCCCATCCGCCAGCTCCGTCTGCAGCCCGTTTGCTCGTTTGTTCGGCATCGCTGCTAATGATTTCAATGCTTTAATTTATGCTCCATTCCCAACATTCATCATCAAAGACCTGACCAGGAACCAGGCCCCAGACAGATCCCAGAACCATGCATAGACCACAAACCATCGAGATAAATATGATTTATATTCGCTCTCGATTTATACGATTATTCAAATTTAGGCGTACTGTATCTGTATCTGTATCTGTATCTGTATCTGTATCTGTATCTGTATCTGTATCTGTATCTGTATCTGTATCTGTATCTGTATCTGTATCTGTATCTGTATCTGTATCTGTATCTGTATCTGTATCTGTATCTGTATCTGTATCTGTATCTGTATCTGTATGTATCTGTATCTGTATCTGTATCTGTATCTGTATCTGTATCTGTATCTGTATCGTATCTGTATCTGATCTGTACTGTATGTATCTGTTCTGTCTGTATCTGTATTATCTGCGTATCTGATCGTACGTTGTATTGTATCTGTTCGTATCTGTATCTGTATCTGTATCTGTATCTGTTCTGTATCTGTATCTATCTGTATCTGTATCTGTATCTGTTCTGTATCTGTATCTGTATCTGTATCTGTATCTGTATCTGTATCTGTATCTGATCGTATCTGTATCTGTATCTGTATCTGTATCTGTATCTGTATCTGTATCTGTATCTGTATCTGTATCTGTATCTGTATCTGTATCTGTATCTGTATCTGTATCTGTATCTGTATCTGTATCTGTATCTGTATCTGTCTGTATGTATCTGTATCTGTATCTGTATCTGTATCTGTATCTGTATCTGTATCTGTATCTGTATCTGTATCTGTATCTGTATCTGTATCTGTATCTGTATCTGTATCTGTATCTGTATCTGTATCTGTATCTGTATCTGTATGTATCTGTCTGTATCTGTATCTGTATGTATCTGTATCTGTATCTGTATCTGTCTGTATCTGATCTGTATCTGTATCTGTATCTGTATCTGTATCTGTATCTGTATCTGATCTGTATCTGTATGTATCTGTATCTTTCTGTATCTGATCGATCGTACTGATCTGTTCGATCGTCGTATCTGTATCGTATCTGTATCTGTCTGTATCTGTATCTGTATCTGTATCTGTATCTGTATCTGTATCTGTATCTGTATCTGTATCTGTATCTGTATGTATCTGTATCTGTATCTGTATCTGTATGTATCTGTATCTGTATGTATCTGTATCTGTATCTGTATCTGTATCTGTATGTCTGTATCTGTATCTGTATCTGTATGTATCTGTATCTGTATCTGTATCTGTATCTGTATCTGTATCTGTATCTGTATCTGTATCTGTATCTGTATCTATCTGTATCTGTATCTGTATGTATCTGTATCTGTATGTATCTGTCTGTATCTGTATCTGTATCTGTATCTGTATCTGTATCTGTATCTGTATCTGTATGTATGTATCTGTATCTGTCTGTATCTGTATCTGTATGTATCTGTATCTGTATCTGTATCTGTATCTGTATCTGTATCTGTATCTGTATCTATCTTTCCCTGTACCTGTTGGCGTATCTGCACTTGGAATTCAATTTACTTGTATCTGCATTTACCTTTGCATATCTTTTGTACATTAAACTGGTTTTATCACATGGGCGCCAAGTGACCCATATAATAACCTTCAGTGGGCTGCGATAACGAGCCACAGCGAGTCAAAGTTTTTCTGTGCGTTTTCCAGCTCGTCAGCAGCAGTTCTTTTTGTTCTCTTGTCCCTTGTCCGTGATTCGATGCAGTAGTCTGGCTGGGCAGGCTGTGAACGCATCAATCTCGCAATCTCCGACTGTCTTTGCCATTCCGTGGCCATTCCGTGGCTGGTCAGCAATTGCATTCCGGCGCGCGATTGCCAAATGGAGCCCGCGGGGTCACTCGGTGGAGCCGCTGTGGGGCATGTAGAAAATGCGTTTTTAAATGGCTTTTTATGCGTGGCGCTGGCTTTTGATGTTGTTCTTGGACACCGAAACACATGCCGAAATATTCACAGCTCTGGCGGTCGTCGAAGCTACAAGCCTTCCGCCCTGGTGCTAGTGATTAATGCTTGGCATAAATGCGATTTTAAGAACTTTGACAAGGTCCTGACTTGCATGGGCCGCCCATATGTCTGGCCCTGGCACTTACCCTGGCCACGGATCTGGCAACGGTTCCAACTCTGCTTGCGACTCATATGTTTTTGCTTCCTTTTTAAACCCGAACAACAAATTTGGCTATAAATGGGTATAATAAAATTTGCACATATGTTTGATTAAGACTGCCGAATTCTAGACTATAAAGTCTATAAGCGATACTTAGTTTGAGACATGACTTTAAGAGAATATTATATAGATAATCTGTTCATTTCAATTTTATTAAATAATACAAAAAGAAGTTCCTTAAGAAACTTTTTTAACATACTTAAAGCACAGAGAACTTCCAAAGTTTTGTTTGTATGTGTGAAATATCTGCCAAAGCACTGGGTATCAGAGAGTTAATCAGTCTTGATTTTGGTTTGTTGGGCAACAGTTGGGCCAAGGGCCTCCCATATGGTCCATATGATATAGTTATTACCAAAATTCTTTGGCTTCCTTTGCAACTATCTCAGTCTGTCTCTCTCTCTTTCTCTCAGTCTTCGCTTATGCAACTGTCGATGCTTGATTTTCGCTCGTTCCTATAGTCTTTATATAGCCGGCATGCCGGCTTTGATCTTGACGCTGACGCTGTTGCTTCTCTCCAATCCTCTCCTCCCTGCATCTCCCCTGCCCTGGTAATGGGACAGCAAAGAAAAATGCAACTTGAGCTCAATTAGTGCTCATCAAAAGCGTGCAGGTAACACCTTCAATGCGTTGTTGCTTTCGCACACCTTTTATACACGTATATGTATTCGAGTGTGTGCGCTCTGTGTATGAATGTATGTGTGTTGGCCTTTTAGCAAGCGTCACTTGCTGTTTTTGCTGTTGTTCTCCGGACTGAACCATGCAATTTTCTTAAAGGTCTACCCAAGTGCGTTGGACCACCCGTGTGTGTGCGAGGGGATTCACACACACGCACACACACGAAGTGAAAGCCAAATTAGAGAATACTTATAGAAGCCCACCACGAATTTGCTATGCCAAAACTATGAATGTAAATTCTTTATGACTAAAAGACACGCAAACTCATATTTTTTCTGTCATTTTACAATATAGATTTTTCTTTCCAATTTTAATAAAATCTTTTTATTTTTTTCTTAGGCGCAATTAATTAGCAAATTTATGCGAGCGCCAGCTTGTCAACTTGTTTGCCAGCCGAGGCTCTAAGCCATTTTCTCCTATCCACATGGCAGGTCCCCAAATTGCCTCAAGCTCCAACTGATCTCATTGAGTATCTGTTAGAATGTAACTCTTACTTCTGATCGATATGCAAATGGGGTATATAGGAGCTAAGCAGCAGAGGTGGTTTCTTCACCCAAAAACCTGATCTCTCTCTTGGCTCTTGGCTGATCAAAACTGTTTCAGAGTCTGGAATACACATTAAGCTATACTTGATTTACTTAAAAGTTTTTATACAAAATCTTAAGTTGAACTGTGTATGAACTCCATTAGAGGGTATCTTGTAGTCAATACATGTTATCTTATGCGTTTCTCTCGCGCCTGCAGACATTTTGTTAATTTTATTGAGGCAATCGCAAGCGATTCGCATTTTATACTTAGTAATTTTTATAGCAGCCTCGTGGAGGCATCATATTATATCTTTTTTATTTTTAATTTTTAATGTCATTAACAAATTTGAAATTTGTTGAAACTTTGCGCTGCTATTAATCATTTGAAATGGATTTTTTTTTCTTCATATGCGGTATTCATAGTGGATTTTCTTTTTTTTTTTGCTTGATTTACGAGTTTGGTTTGAAAATTGTTGATTTTGCCAGCAGATTTTAGTTCAACGCTAGATCGCTGTTTGCGTTAAATTTCCATGTTAGCCATTTAAATTGAATTAAATTGCAATAGTAAGTATGTTCCCTAGACCTGTGTACCCCCTTGACTCAGAAGTGTTTATCTGATGATTTGTTTATAATTCTCCAAAGTATTTAAACTGTAGATTCAGTGAACCGAATGCAAATATACTTTTCAATTCGTTAATATTAATCTATAAATAAAAGCGTTAAAATAACATTTTGAGTTGCAGCAGATAAACTCGATCATATACCGAAATTTAATAAACTGAAATGTCTTTCGCTTTTACTGCTGCTTATATTCCTTATGTTTAAGTAGGAAGTCTTATCTTACGTTTTAATGATTGAACAATGGATTTGAGAACACAATGAACACATTAAAAGACGATTTTAATTAATAACCTATATGTATATAGATAAGAATGGATAAACAGTAGAATACCGATTATTTGTAATGGCAAGGGAACGGCGCTTTAACGAATTACCGAGTGTTTCGAAATATCGGGATTTTGATTTAACGAAGTAAAAAAAACAAACCGGGGTTCTTTTTTAATTGATTTTTACATCTATTTACATTTTAATTTATAATTTCGGACGAGTTAGTTTACTGTTGGTAGATGTTCCCAAAATAAAGTCTTTTTTTTTGTATTTGGAGCAATTGCAAATTGTTTTGCCACCTCAATTTGTTGTTGTCCATTATAGACTGCAGCAATTATTTCTTGTTTTTCAGCAATTGATAATGTTTTTCTCGCGCATTGAATTTTGATTGTAAACATTTTGCATTACTAATTAAAAGAGGTTACGAAAATGAGTTACGATTTATGAGAGGTTTTCTAATTATGGAATAGCCAAAAAAATTACGAATTGCGGAGGGACCAAAATGTATGGACATTTAACGAATTAGCGAAGTTATTTCAATGGAACACTGTCTGTGCCGAATTATCGCGATTTGCGATTTACCGGGATACGAATTATCGTATTTATTAAGGTGCATGTAAAGATATATTCCATGAATGAATGGCTTTGATCTATTGAATAGTTTTAGTAGGATTCCAAATACTTGTGACATGGGACAAGTCTTTCCAATCTCCTCTATACAAATGAGGGGTATACATTTAACAATATCGATAACATTTATTACAAACTATGTTCCAATCAGTTTACTGTATCTCTTTTTTATATTGTACTAGATAAAAATGATCAAAATGAAAAATAAAACTAGAAAACAAATATATACAATTTAATATTACATCATTACAAAGTTCACTCGAAGAATAGGAAATTATTGATTACTTGTCTTGTGATTATTCTTAAAGTTTAAGGGTTATAAATGATAATACCTTAAATAAATCAAAATAATTTCAATTATTTTAAAATGTTTCATGGTTTTAAAGGGATATTCAGTTAGAAAAAAGGGTCTCGCATTAAAAATCCTAGCACAATAATTTAGTTAATTCAGAAATTGCAACTGAATTAAAAATGCACCAAAAATATATAGATTCCATTCGAGGTGAAAGTTATCTGGACATAAGGGAACCCGGCTTACTTTCAGTTAACAACCACACTATTTTGCTCATAACGATATCTATGTACCGTAACCAAAATATTTTTTCGATACGATTTCTTTTCATCTGACTGCAAGAGACAAGACTCAACTAGAATATTTACGCCCCTTTGGACAAGCTATAGCCTAATAATCTACCTATGGATCAACTGTTAATAACTAAAACCGGATTATCCTTTCTCCACTCATCTTAAAAGTGTCCCAGAACCTTTCCATACCAACTTTCAATACTCGTTACTCGTTTATAGAAGTCAAAAGACAAAATAAAACGCAGTTAAAAGTAAGTTGAGAAGTTAACTTATTGAATTTGCAATAATATACGTAATATCCGCTAGAGATTAACGTGTATTGTCGGTCTATTGCCTTTTGATTTCTTAGTTGCTGATTAGTTGAACCCATTCGAACTACACACAATCTGAATTTCCATTATAATTATTAGCTCATGTTAGATATATACCTACTATATAATATCTGTAGAGACTGAAGAGAGTATTATCGGGTTTTCAAAACTGAGCAAATAATGGAGGCTTGTATTATAAACTAAATTGCCACTAATATGCCAGATATATATCTAGCTAATATATATGGAATATATATGTATGTAAATAGGAGTGTTTGTATGTAAAGCAAACACGGGCGTGGCTGTAGTTAGAGGTTCGATAATCACAACACGCCATATTTAATGTCACGTTGCTTAGCCAGATGTAGCTAGTGTTATACTATATGCTTATAAACAGATGTAGATATATGTCATAGTCAGATAGTTAAATGTATGTCGAGTCCTAAAAGACTGTCAATCGCGTCACATGAGTTACGTGTCCTAGTGAAAAGCGGAAAGCAATTTTCCTGTCCAATTCAGTCAACTGTCGATTTATGGAGAATGTTTGAATGTACTCAGGGTGCGCGTGTGTGAATACCTATAGATAGAAGGATGATTGGATGGATGGATAGTTACCATAGATGTCGATCTATAGGCATGCCAGTATACTCATACCCATATTCGTTGGCGTGACTGGAAATTGCAGTCTAACGATGTTGGTTAGAATTCAGTTTACATGGTAGTTAGCAGACGAACGAGCTCGACATATTTTGCATTTACTTAGTAATTATATGAAATTTATGCTAAATATATATAATACTAATTATATAGCATATTGTAGGTACAATTATTGGCACACTCACGACATTATATTAAGTATACGTCTAGTTGAACATGTTCAAAATGTGCTTTAATGAAGTGCGAATCTATGTTCCAGACAGAAGGAGGTGCCACGTTGAGTTGATTGATAAACTCGATATACCTTACAGACTATCTATATATAAATGTGTAGGGTATTACTTTAGTCATGTTGTAGTCTGCAGCAGTGGAAGTTTTCTTTGTTTACTAATTATTTGTTATGCGATTTTTGGCACTCTTTTGACTTAACATTAAGTATACGTCTAGTTGAACTAATTTGCTTTGACTACGCGAACCGCTCCCTCTGCCACTGCCCCAGCCCCTGCCCTTGCCCCTGGTACAGAAACTGTAGCCCGCATGTTGTAAAATGTTTACCCTGCTATCTGTCAAATCAACTGTCAACTCACAGTGCCATCCCAGATCTTCAATTTGTTGTTGTTCTTAATGTTGTTGTTATCGTTGTTGTTGCCGTTGTTGTGCGTTCTGTGGTTCCGCTTGGCCGAGGCAAGTCTTTGGCTGCCATTTGCCATTGCGCTGCCTTTTGTCAAGTGGGAAAAGTTTTCAGCTCGAGTAATTAAATTGTAATTAGGGCTGCATCCGCTGTTGGCTTCTCTTCACTTTGTTGCCTCTTTGTGCGTTCAATAATTTAACTGTCTGTGCCAATTGTCTTGGCCGTTTTATCAACGAGCCTCAACAACAACAAAAGAGGCAACAATTGCAGGAGCAGCCCGTGCCATTGCCCCCTTCTATTATTAACTACTATTTTTATTATTATTATTTTTCTAAAGTTACGTTCATAATTGGGTAGCCCTAACGACAATTTCATTGTTCAAATCGCAACAACTTTTCAGCCATTTTCATTGTACAGTCAAACAGAACTATAAAGAACTTTGTGACATAATGAAGTCATGCCCGTACATAAAGATAGAATGAAATTGGAAGTGGGAATACTTCTGTAGTGGCTGCGAAATGAGGGCTATTAAGTCTTAAGCACGCTGTTGTCACACACACACACATACACTCATGGGTCCTAATTAGCAGCTGCGTTCAGCCGGAAGTTCTATAGGCTTCTCTCTCTCTCTCCTGGCTGGGAACAGGCGGCGATCTGGGCTTTTGATCAACTTCTAAACAACAAAGTGCAACAGAAATTGCAAAATGCTGCCACTTGGCGTACCGGATGCCTTGGGAAAATACTCGTAGTACTCGCAATCGTACGGAAAACGTGGCGCTAAGAATCAGATACGGAGTGCAGCACCCAAAACTACTCGCAGAGTAGGAATGCTGACCTCAAAGATACCCAGTACTCAGTTCTAAAGTAATGAAAGTATCGATCAAGAGTATTGCTAAAAATTGAATCGTGGCTTAAATCTTTCATTAGCCGATCATAATAACATTCTATGGAAATTTTAAGCAACGATCCCAAATATATATTTATTTTAATATATATTATATTATTTATATAATTATTTATATATATTATTTATATAATATATAAAGCTTAATAGATGCACAATGTGTACTGCTGCAGCAAAGTATACGTAATGAAATCCATTTAATTTTAAAAGAAGATCCTTTTCCTCTTTTATTTTAGCAAAAGGTAAGTAAAAAACTACTTCCCCTACTATCCGATTCTTCTGATAGAGTTGGAACTCTAAAATAATAATACACAATATTTGTATACCAAAACTAGCATCTCCTTTTCTTTCAATATTCTCATATTCATCAAATTGTTACGTTCTTCCTCCAGTTATGTAGATTCGCTGAAGCCTTGTAGACTCCTTTGTGCAATACTTATAGGGTATAGTAATAATAATAGCATTTGGGGTCCAGTCAAAGCCAGTAGCTGGATAAGTAACTGATTAGATGGCAATCGAGGGCAGCGGTGAGCAATGGCTGAGATGAAGATCAGCGAAAGATGCAACGATTTGTTGCAAGTACGTGCTGCGCGTAAATTCAATTTCAGTAGCCAGTTTTTATGAAACCTCACACGAAATACTTGTACAATTGAGTCTGCGACTGAAGACTGGAGACTGAGATCTGATGGATGGATTGATGCTGCTGAGCTGGTTGTCTGGGGTCTGGACTGGTCTGGGTCTGGGTCTTAACGAGAAATCAACGCCGCTAAGCAAATTATGCCGAACGATACGCATGCGCCAGAGTCATCAGACAAGATCAGCGTTGATCAGTGAATCAGAGGAAGGTCGATGAAGAGGGAGGGGGCAGTGTTGGAGGCTGGGGCAGCGGTAGATACGGCGGCAATCAAAGAGTAGACCGAAACCGTGTCTGGTAATGGCTAAAATTGATTTAGCCACCTCAGGGGCAGACCTGACCTCACTACTGTTTTTACGCTTTAAGCAGAATCTCATCAAGACGTAATGACAACAATTGATCAATTTGATCAGCCTGGCCAGAATGGTAGGTAAGCCTGGCCAGCTGAGCCAGTTAATGGTTATGATGATGAGCTTTGGAATGGGCCGATTGTTGGCCAATACCAAATCAGTTTATATTAAAATGTAATTTACTGGCGGTTGCCACACTGTTACTTACCCTGCTCCTCATCAAAGTTTTTGGTGGATAGCTGAAACAGCGCATCGAGTGGTGTGTCTGCTCCCGCTGTTCCTTCTGGCTTCTGACTGGGATCGGCAGGTGTCTTCTTTGCATTTTCCTTTTCCTCCTTCTCTCTGGCTGTGCTGTTACCCTGGGTGGGCGTGCAGCATTCGGTGCTACCATTGCTACTGCTGGAGCGTTGTGAACGCTCCGAGCTGCCATCCTCTGAGGGTATTGGAATTATGGCGGGATCCATGTTCATCTGTCTCAAGAGCTGCGCCTGAAAGTGCTCCTGCAGCTGGCGCTGGTAATCCCAGGCCAGGCGCTGCTCATAGCTATGCAGCAAACCTGGTGGCAGAAACGGATGCAATCCAGGATGCAACAGTGGAGCTGCTGGAAGCGCCGTTGGTGGCGGTGGCACCTGCAAACGCTCATGCAGCAGCACAGTAGACGCTGATTGAGTTGCAGACACCGGCACAGGCACTGGCACAGGCACAGGCGCGGGTGCGGGTGTGACAGCTTTACGGTCGTCTGCACGACCCAATATATCAGCTATGGAAAAGCTTTTAAGACGCTCGCCAGGCGCTGGCTGGCTGCACTTGCGGCTATTCTGCTCTGTGGTCGCTGGACTGCGCAGCAATCGCAAGCGTTTTACATTGAGTGGCCTCATTGTCATCGGTGGCGGACTGGGTGAGCCCACGGAGATCTCAGATACGGCCGGACTGTTACAGATACGTGAAGCAATCATGGTCTCGACTGGACTTGACGTGCGTTGCGGCATCTTCGGATCGTTGTCTCAATAAGCTCCAATTGATTTCGAACTCAACTCCTTGTTAACACATTTTCTCATTCACACATTCAGAATTTTTCGAGTTGCCCAAAAACGCGTCGGCAAACACGCGAACTGCGGCAACAACGATAACGCGCTTAACGTGCAACGTTCAACATTCAACACAACAACGCGAACGCGAACGCGACCGCTGCGTCTGCTCTCGTCGAAAAAATGGCTTTGCCAGCGTTGAGCGCTCGTTCTCTCCCTCTTTCTCTCTCTCTCTCTCTCGCTCTCTTTGTTGGCGCTCAGTTGGTGTCGCCTGCCCATGCAACCGGTTTGACACGGCGGCGTTGGTAAAACTAAACGGGTTTGATGTCTGAGTCTGTTTAATGACGTCACAGCTGCAGCTGCGCAGTCCGCCTTCTAATTGGGAATTCTGCCGCAGAGGCGTGCTTTGAGTGTGCGATCATTTGGGCCAATCAGAGCACAGCACACACCCTCTTTCCTCTTACAGCCCCTTCTCCACAAGCAGACGAACAGTCAACGGGGCTGTCAACGTGCGAACGTCATCAATTTTTACAATTTGACATGCGCCTGCTTCAGCTCTCTCAAACTCTCTTTGACTCTACCTCGCTCACTCTCTCTCTTGCTCCCTCTATCATTGGATGTGCTGGTGTGTGTGTTTCTTTATCATGCCCTTTCATTTCATCTCTTTTGGTGTGTGGCTGCCTTTCCACGCGGCTGACTGTGTTAATTATCGTAATTGGTGCTGCAGTCTCTGTCCTCCTTTATCGCTCTCTCCTCTCCACTCTCTCTTCTTCTGCTCAGATGGGCCTGTGCCACTGCCTGTGCCTCGCTGGCCCAGCTGCTCGCTGGCGCACTCAATTGTCATCAATAATGATGTCTAGTTTCAGACTCTTCTTGTACCGTTCTGTTTTTTTGTATTCTTCTTTGCCTTTTCGTCTGTTGTTGAGCGTCTATTTTCGCCGCTGATGTATTCGCTGACTGCGGCAATTTGTGAAAACAGTCTTTAAAATCAGCTTCGGGAAGGTGTCGCCATCGCCTCTACCTTTGTTGTCGCCTTCGCCGTTGCCGCCTCTGTCATTGCCCCATTCTTATTCTTATAGGTAAGTACATACATAAATACATATACTATATACATATGTTTGTATGTAAATATGTTTGTATGTAAGTTGATATTGGCACACATCCGTTTGTCTTGGAATTACTGCCAGCTGCCACTGCCGCTGCCAGAATGGTGCCTCACTCACTCCCTGTCCCTTTCACTCGCTGCATTGCATTTAAATTGATTGCAGTAAATCACATTTGCCATTTGCTCTGCTCTCAGCTTTGCTCAGTTACGTATATAAAGCCCTGGCTTTTTATGTATGTGTGTGTGTGTGTGTGTGTCTTTATTCAATTTTTGCCTGGTGTTTGTCCTGGTTTTCTTTTTCTTTTGACATATCTTTTGCATGCAAATGTCTATTTAACTGCAATGCGACCCCTCATGGATTCAGCTAAGTGAAATGATGCAACTGTTGAACCGGAATCGAATACACCACCTTTTACCCTAAACAGGATCAGTTGTGTTAACTATGCCACAACGTTAATCGTATACAAAGAAATTAACATTTCGGCAGTATCTTTTAATTTGTGATCTGAGTCAGATATTTTATTCACTTCTTATTTCGTTGTACTATTTCTTCTTATTAATTTCTGCTTATTTTTTGGGGTTTTCTTCAATTTATGCAACAAAATTTGCACCATTTGATATCAGCTTAGGTTTCGCATTAAATAGACTCTTTATTCTTCATTATTTTCTTAATTTTTCTAGCTGTTTTATATTTTCTATAATTTATAAATTCTTATCTATATTATTTATATACAAATTATAAATATATATATTTTGTTTTTATATTTAAAAATATCCTTAGTTTTAATTTAATTTTGTATGCACTGTTATAAGTTGACTCTAAATAAATAAGGTAAATAAATAAAAAAGAAGTAATTATAGTAGTTCCATCGTGAACACTGAATAGAGAGGGTACTTATTGTGAATGAACAGCACTAATAAAAACAGAACCGTTTCGTCCATGAACCATACAAAAAATTCAAATGATCGTTTAAATGAATCGCTCAATTTATTTTATTCTGAACGAAACTTTAGTTCCAAAACGTCGTTAAAGTGAAATTAAGCTCTAGAAATGATTAAAAGTATGAAAGATCAAAGTAAGCATAAATCTTTTTAATACAAGGAAACATTTGAAAGGATACAAATGATAATTGATCATCAGCAAAGAGAAAAAATTATGTAAAATCTTACTTCAAGGACAATGAAGACAAGTTTAAAATTTTAAATACTGAAAATGATTATCATAAAGATAAATAGAATGGAACTTTCTGCACTGGGAGTGGGGAGTGTAGGGCATATCAAGTTCGGCTATTTGTAGCTTGTGTTGTCTTTCAATGCCGTTTCCTGGCATTTGCCGTTAGTTTCACTAGTTCGGTTCCGTTTCATTTCGTTTCGTTTAGTTTGGCTTTATTAATGCTTGCACTTGACTGACTTAAATGTTTTTGTTGTTTTGTATTATTTTTTGTGTGTTATTTCGTTGTTTGTGTTTTGTTTCAATTTATGAGAGACTTGAGGCATAGCAACGCTTCCAATGGGCTTAGCCTGTTCTATGGCCAAGTATTTGTATATTCAAAATCAATTACAGAGTGCCACTTAATTGGGCGCCTCAATAGACGCGACACGCCCTGTCAATCATAATTATCGCACGCCCCTATTCACTCGACTCACCCGATCCACTCGACGTGGCATTCGACGCGCCTCACAAATTCTGCAAATTCATAAGCCAAATGTATCTGTAAGGCTCTCTGTATATGTATCTGTATCGGTATCCTTTTCGTTAGTCAGCACAAGATGGCCGCCGAATAGTGTGTGTGTTCATTAAAACCTCATAAATAGCTAAAGTGTTTATTGTCACATACATATGCACACACAGCTGGCAAGCCCAAATCCCCCAGAGAACTGCGAACCGGCAACCGGCAAACGGCAATTGGGAACCGGGATGAATACTCCTGAGAGGGCTCTTCAGCCGATTGTGCGGCACATATTTGTACACAATATGATTTGGTTGTGGTACGAGTTATGGTTAGGGGCTATGGACAGGGGTATATAGGGAGGGCACGAGTGTCACTTGGTAATAAAGTCATTGCCATTGTCGTTGTTGTCAAATTTGTCACGCCCCTTCGGCGGGTTCGGCTGCTGGCAATGCATTAATGTCGCCTTTTGTTTGGCTTCAGCTATAGCTCCGACTGTCTGCGCCTGCGGCTCTTGATGAAGTTGTGCCATGTAGTTGTCAACATTCAACAATCATCCAGCGATCCCAAACCGTACCATACCAAACCGACCCGAATTGCCTGCCAATTAAGGATAGCTCGCAGCGGTCCTGCAGACAACCTCAGCTGTGCCCTAAACTGTGACTAAAGTGCTTATGAGTGCCAAAACCTGGAATCCGGAATCGTGTCAACAGATGTGTTCCCTTGGTCACATTTGCTACTCTACACCTGCAGCTGTCAACGTTTTGGGAAATCATTATGCAAATCTTAACCACAATCCAAAGCCATTTACCCTACTTTAAGTCAGGCAACGACTCCGAACATATCTACAAGACATAGACTATCGATTAACAACCCAAAATCTCTTTATTTCTCTTTCACGATCGAATTGTTCTCAAATTGTCACAAGTTAGAAATATAAGAAGCTTTAGTCTGCTTCAATTTTTTTTTAATTTGAAAGGAATCTTACCTTAAATTAGTTTTTCTATATATTCTGCAGTCACGAAAGCCGTACGATCGTGCGACTGAATCCTTCCGATCGATATACTTTCTCCCAATGACGCAAAAAGCCGCAAGAATTGAATGACAACAAAATATTTTAATATACTTGCCACTTATTCAAACACTTGCTGCTGTTCGTTTATGGTCAGAATGAAAAGAGGTAAGAACAGAAGATACAGAAAAGTGCCGCACCCTGGGGCAAGTAGCAATTTGTATATCTTTGTGATAAATCAAAATATTATCAATAATAAAATCGGTAGCCGTTTGCCCCTTGGGAGCGTTTGAGGTGAGTTTTTTTTTTTTTTTGTGGTCAACGAAAGAAGCGAAAGCCAAAAATACTCCAAAAAAGAATCGAAAAAAGATTCGAAACAAAAAAGAAACAATATTTGAGTGGTCGTCTTTAATTTGTATGCAAATTGAAGTTGGAGTTGAATCTGTGCTGAAGCCTAATGTCAACATGTGTGTGTGTGTGTGTGAGTGTTGGTGTGTGTGGAATGGGTAGACTGCGGTTTTTTACTTAAGTGACAGACATTAACACTTTTGTAGTTGGAGCTGTGAATCGTTTGATTTTCACAATTTCTGTTTTCGTTTTATGGATCGCGTCTCTGCCTCTTCTTATTGATGATATAGCGGTTCGGCGTCAACGTCAGCGTCAATTCATTGGCATCAAACGAATTAAGTGGCCATAACGATGCCTCCGAATGGACCCGCACCGCGAGCACGTGTATCAAATTCACCACTACATACTGTATATAGAAAGAGTATATGATTATTATACACATATATATATATATATTATATGGTATAATATATACATACATAAGGCTGGTGCTGGGGGCGCACTACGTGTGTGTTCTGCACGAGAAGCGACTAATTGGATGCTTGCCTGAAGATGGAACTCGATAGGGACTTGGATTTGGCGGCTTCTCTTGTGTGATCTTCATATGGGAGCTGCTACCAGACTCCACTTGATTCTTAACAGTTTTAAATGGAGCATTTCATCGTTAAGATTTCTGAAACAGTCTCCGATATAAACTAAGTTCTATATCAAGAACCTTTAACTTAATCGCTTTAACTAGTGTGGAAGATCTTTCAATATATAGTAGTATAGTTCTCTAGATAAATCCTCTATATATATTCAAAATATATGAAGTAATAAAGTTAAGTCTTTGATTATGAGAATTTTAGATACAAGTCTTTCAAGAAGTCTCAACAAATCTAAACACCACACACAGATCACACGAATGGATACTGAAGAGAAGTGTTTAGGTGGTCCCGAGTCTCATTAAAATAATTGTAACTCTATATAATATAACTACGTTTTTATACAAGCAATTATATAAAAGCTAATTTAAATGATGGAAAATATAATTAAGATGCGAAAACTATGCAATTTACTATTAAATCCTATTCTTCATTATAAAAATGATCTACAACTCTGATATACATACTCGAAGAAGAAAACTCTGCTTTGATCATAGGAAATATATTACGACGTCGTTGCTGACGACCCTGCGTTTTTGTGGACCAATTTGCTTTTTAAATATCTTCTGTGTTTATTGTTCATTATCGTTCAGTTTTATATGTGTCAATAGCATAATTTATATGAAATGATAAATGACGATGATATGACATATCGGATTTTGTGTCTCTAGGGCTTCTTGTCCCTGGCATAGTATAAAACGACTCGACTTTTGATTCTGATCAACAATAGATATACTTTATATGATCAGGGACATGCTCTAGTTTTACTTAAAACTTTTCCTCTTTTTATTCTATTTTCGATGGGTAAAAATATAAAATATTTTCCTTTTCTTTCTTATCAATTATTTTGTTTTATGTGTCAAATTTGTAAAACAAATTAATTCAAAAATGTTATTAAGGTTGTAATTCCCGGTATTTTAAAGTATTTGCCTATTATTATATGTGCCTTTCTCACTTATAAACAACTTCATAAATCCGAAATAAATTGTGATTAGCTCGATAGAATTTCATTAAAAATAGGAAATCAAAATAATCATTTCAAAAAGAGGATCTATTCAATATTTATTCATTTCCATATTGTAGAGTCTCATATATCACATCAAATATTGCTCCAATTGAAAAACTTGTTGTGTAGAAAGAATTAACACTTAAATTGGTATAAAATATTTGAATTAATTTTTAATTAAAAAAAACTTTAAAGACTAAAATACTTTTTTGCTTGACTTGATTTTTTTTAGTGTTTAAAATGAACACTTATTCATATTATATTATTCATTTTACTCTTATTGTAATGAGAGTCCTTTTGAGTGGTTATTCATGAATCATTCATTAATCGTCAATCTGCTTGTCGATTAAATTGTCTGTGGCTCAGATTCAAAATTTTCCAGATTTGAATTTTGTACAACTTCATTAACAATACGTTAAGATCGAAACGAATCAAGCAGTTTCATTCATGAATATTCGAATATTCGATTGTACGAGTATGGAAATTGTGTCGAATTTTGATCAACTGGATGAGCTGGATGGTTTGTTGTTTGAGTGAATCAAATTGCTTTCAATGCGCTTCTCTTGCCATTTTCTGCTGTATCATTTCCACTTCCATTACCATTTTTCCTTAGTTAGTTTTGGTAGTATATTCGTATAACCGACCCATATTATCCTTTAGGCCTCACACAGAGAGAGAGAGAGAGAGAGAAAGAGACAGAGAATAGTGCCTTCCCCCCTCAAGCGGCATTTGCGGTATTAAAGAGCCGGGAGGTGTCGGCTGTAAGCTAATTGGAAGCATGTTCAAAGGTACCGCCACCAAATTAAGTATGAGTTACCAATTTAGCTTTTATATCTCTATCGCACACACACACACACACACACACACAAGCAGTCGAACACACACACACACACAGAGAAAGACTTGTTCTCTCACAGCAAGAGAAGTTCTCTGAGGCAATCTCAGAGTTGCGGATGCGCTGATCGCGGCTTTGGGAGGGCAACATCTCAGATGCGAAAGAGAGGGAGAGCTGATTGTCCAGCTCAACTCTCTCTCACTCTCTCTCTTTCTCAGTGTTTTCCTCTCTGTTAACTGGTTTAGTAATTGCAGTCCTTTGATTGCATTTGTGTGCCAAGTTGAATTGTTTACATTTATCATAATCAACATTGGTGCAAAAGTTGGCTATAAGCGCCGCGAGCGCAACTTTTCTTTTGGTAACGGCGCCAGTTAACCTGGCCAGAAGCTGCGGCTGCAACAGCGCCTGCGACTGGAGCTGCGGCTGGACCTAAGGCTGAGACACGATGTACATATGTAGGTCGACTAAGGGCAGCACTTGATCGTCTGAAGGGAGAATTACAGAGTAATTGCTGACAATTGTGACTGAGCAGGAAATACGCAATGTTTGTAACCAGAAAATAATAAAAGGTGCAGACTTCAAGAATGTACGACTAAGAGATACCCTGTGCTGAACTTATGAGTATTGTATAGTAAGATATTAAATCTCAAACTGAGAGCTTCTGAAATCGGTAGATAGTTTTGATGGGGTGTAAGAAGTCAGAAAGACAGGAGAACTCTCGACAATTGGTAGGAGAATGTATATAGGTTATTCAATTGGAGATGCTGTTTCTATCTGTATCATAATTGTACATCCTTTTATAGGGTAAAAACCGAAATATCCGCTGGTGAATTTACCTATTTGGTTATCATACTAATTGGTTCCTTAACATTCCAAATGGAATTGCAGCTCGTAAGTCCAGAATGTATAACTTACTATATTATTATTGTACATCCTTTAACAGGGTATAGGAAGTAATAGGGATTTATACGAGTTGCGAATGGGAGCTACAATTTAAGATCTCTTTCCGCTGGTGTCTCCATATCATATTAATAGGTTCCTTAACACTCCAAATGGTATTTAACTTCAAAAGTCCAGAATGATCTTTTACTCTCCAACCTTCTACTGGTATCTAAATTTGTATTCAATGAATTGACGAGCAGCTTTAGTCAGCTTCTTGGCCTCTCGTGAGCTGCGCTCATTAGTCATTTTCAGTTGATTCGATTAATGAGTTTGGACATTTACGCGTTTCCAGTAGTACGAGTAACCTATGTTTATATATCTGTTTGTTGGTTTGCTGCTGCTTTGGGCTGGTTTTCTATTTGTTTTCACGGAAGTGCTGAGAGTTTTTCCCATAATTAGACCTAGTCGCACACAGTTCAGCCTCAATTTGCCCGGCAAATTTCTCAGCTACTAAAACTAAATGCCACCGGTAATGGTTGGTCATTTGTGCCGCTCCTTCTATGTCTTACTCACTCTCTCAATAGTTCTGACTCTGTCTCTGTCCTCTGACTATCTCTCTCTTTCCTCTGTGCTAAGCGACATCGAATTCAATTAAACTGTTTCCAGTGCAACTTTCGCTCGGCACTTTCAAAACGCATTAATCACGCCTAGATCCCAGTTCCACAGCTCCCATCCCTCAGCTCCCATCTCCCATCTCCCAGCTCCCAGGTCCACAGCTTCTCCACAAAGTGGTTCGTCGCAGAGTCTAAAAGTTTCTTTATGTTATCTTGGGGCATGCGTCGCATTGTCACACATTTAAAAATGAAAATAAATTGCTTTTAACTAAAAGTTAACCGATACCGATTCGGATCTCATGCATATGGAATAGGGCTTTCCGCCTAGTTTACGAACTGTGAGAGACAATCGAATGGTTCGTTGGCGGCGCGATAAGCGCCAAATTAAACCGATCCGATTCGAGACCAAGACGATCTGGAGCTACCAGACGGACGACCAGTTTAGTTCATCTCCTCCAATCGGTCGGCATCATTAGCACCGGAATTGATAGCTTGATTATTTAAATTATTAACAAACGATCAGCGGACGGTTTTGAGTTTGTTTTTTTTTTGTTTTTGTTTCTTTGCTGGCCAAAACGCGACGATGGATGGCGTGCTTCAGTTTCGAAAAGTGCTCAGGTGCAGCCAGGTCACAGACGGAGCCCAAGCCAAAGATTGGAAGAGTTACAAAGAGTCTCAACTCAAGAGTTGAGAGTTGAGAGTAAGAAATATGTGTGCGCCGGCGGCGGCGTCCAAAAGCCTTTGAACTTGGCCGCAAACGGTAGCCAGCGTAAGATCTGTCCGTCCGTTTTACTTGGAAATATTTGAAAACAAGTTGAAGTATACAAAACCGAGAGTCTACGACTGATGTGATACCCTGTAAACAGTCTATGTGATAGGTGCATTATTATTCTATTCCAATAGAAGAACGCGGTTAAAAGTGGGTGTATTCAAAAGGAAATGAGATGTTTTATAGATTTGTTATTCTTAGAATATCAGGATTCTATAACTAGTAATTGGGTATTATGTTCATCAGGATCCTATAACTCTAAATCCTATAGCTCTAAATTCTTCATCTTATACTATATATAACAAAGTGCATGTTAGAATGAAATTTAATAGTAGTTCTTTCTCTCTTTTTCTTATCACTTTCATGTAAGATTTACCCTTAATGTCGATACATATTACAGGGTATAATGATGGCTCGAAAATTAATAAATATCGAAATAATTTAAGTATATTTTATATGCAAATTGACGGCGTTCAGCGTGTTGGGAGCTGCAAAACGCGCTCGGCTTTAAACACTTGAAGCGGTTTATTTATTTTATTTTATTTCATTTTATTTCTGTTTTTTTTTTTGTATGCAGACAACTCGTTTCATTTGTTCATTTTCTTTGTTTTTGCCAAGTGATTAAATTAATAATTAATTAGTTTAAATTTTGAATAACGGTTGTAAATAATCATTAATAAAAATTAAAAAAGATTTCTTTTATTTTAGGAGCTTCGAATACAAAAAACAATCAAAATCGAGCCCGAGCTAACAAAATACGCAGCAGCTTCATCTAAATTTTTGTTTTCTTTCTCTAACCTATTGTGGCAAAATGTATATATTCAAATTGGAACTGAATCGAAGAATTAAGTAGCTAAAGGGGGAAGGGAGCGGGGGAAGTGAAGAATTGGAGAAATGGAAGATCTTTCAACTCGTTTCTTTAAATGACCTACGACTTGTGCGCTGTTTGCTTAAATATGTTCAAATTTATTGGCAACAATTTGAATTTGAATTTTTTTGTCGTCAAAGAAGTCTTAAATAAACGAGATTTATCCAAACCTATATATATGTATAGATATATATATATATATATATATATATTTATTTTATATATATGTACTTATTTTAATAAAATAGCAACTTAAGTTTTATAGTCATGTTTTTGAGATTGTCCTCTAGATTTGCAGGAATAAGAGTTTTAAAGAATTTATTCCTTACAATTTATTGTTGATACTTATATACAATTAGCCAGATAATCCATGCAAACAGTCTATATATTCTTGATCGGTTGTAATCGAGTTTATATAGTCGTATTTGTATTTGTGTATCTGTCCGACCTGAGAGATAGTTGAGAGTCTTGGCTTCCATCTTTGCTGTAATTTATTATCTGTTTATTTTCTTATACAGTAGTTCTTGTATATAGACTAAAAGATTATATGTTCATGATCAGCATCAATGATTGATTGGAATGTATAATTATATTTGTAATTATTTTAAATAAGTATGTTTTTTGAGATCAGCGATTAGCTAAGATTAGCGAAATTAAGTCCATAGTCTCAAATAATTTGTGAAATTGTTCCTTGACTATAATTAATGAGAATCAGCCTATAATGCTACATATATTTCATAATCATTTTCAATCAAAGCAATTGACTTCGTTATAGTTATATGTTTGTATACTCTTATGTTTCAATTCTTCTATAATTCGGAGCGTGGACTGAGCTTTGGATATACTAGACGAGATATATTCTTCCAAATATGTTTATATATATTCCTGATCGGTATTACATTATTGACCTAGTCTGTAACATGATTTTTTTCAAATGAAAGTCAAAGATAACATTTTTTTTGAGATTTTGTCGTATTTTATTAAATTTTTCTTCTGGTTTCTAGTTATTTTTCGAATATCCTTAAAGGCTTTGAATGTATTTAACTCCTCGATGATTCGTTTGGTGGCTCTGAAAAGAGCCGATTGGTTTAAGTCGTGTTCTCTTGGCTGAGTTTGATTCGTAGTAGAGGCTCTACATGTGTCATAGCTGGTGGGATTGTGGAAGCCCATTGCAAGTTTGGCCCAAAGAGGCCTTAGTCCGTAATTTCAGGCCCTGCCTCATCCTTGGCCTTGGTCCAATTGCGTTTGGTTTGGCTTTGCATGTGATATGCCTGCGCCCTGTCCATATCCATAAGATTGTCACATCCTTGTCAAAAAAAATATTGGTAGAAGCTCTGGGAGTGAGTCTCCTTGGTAAATCTTTCTTCCGATAGCTGCAAGTGCTGGAAAGGGTGCCCGGAGTGGCCGGGGCTGCCCGCACTTGGGTCAAAACTAAACAAAATTCACAACTCTCGTCTGGAAGTTGATCGATGATAATGTCGTCCTCAATACTTTGCTCACTTTCTGTACCATACATCAGGTTACATATGCGCTATACGCACTCCCCCGCCCACTCATTTGGGTGGTGCTCCCAGTGCCTGGGCAGCGGACACGGGTACGCCCACCATGCCAGCGGCAGCGGCTGCAGCAGCCAGACCGACCATGTCAGCCTCGTGCATTGGCTTCTTCTTGAGAATGCTTAAATCGTTGACATTCTCCAGGAAGGATTTGTGCGCTGAGAAGACCTTGACACTGTCGAAATCCTTCTTGAGCTCCTCAATGTCACGCTTCTGCTTGGCACGTCGATTTTGGAACCAGGTGATCACCTGGGCATTGGATAGGCCCAGTGAGGCAGCAATCTCATCACGATCCGCCGGCGACAGGTATTTCTGATACAAGAAACGTTTCTCCAGCTCAAAGATCTGGTGGTTGGTAAAAGCAGTGCGAGATTTGCGTTTCTTCTTTGGCTGGGGACGGTTCGAGAAGATGTCCAGGTGTGATTTATCTGCAAAGGAAAAAGAGAGGAAGCTGGTTAGAAAATCTATCGAAAAGGTATATCGAGCTATGTCTATATAATAGAGCAATTAGTTAAAGCTTTTGGTTAACGGTAACAAAACAGCCGCAGACAAAGAGCCAAGTTAGTTAGGCTCTGTTTGGCATAAAGCAAACCGGTTAGATCGAGTACTCAAACTTGTATTCGTTTTTTTTTTTGTAAACGAGTGTTAACAAGCGCATTTGTAAGTCGCATTAGAAATATTATTTAATTGCAATAGCTAAGTGTTAATTAAAACGCTTTGATTCATAAACTTCAATTGTTTAATTGCAAGCGCTTTCCTTATAATTCTCCACATATAATTTGCCTTTGATTAATTGCCCAAGTCGGGGGCGTCGTTAACTTGGCTCGAACCGAGACTCGGACTTTGACCAACTGCAGCAAGTGTCGTTCATTTGTCTCGTTTGCAGCTTGATTTATAATAATTATTGACACCTACAAATCAAACACATTATTGTTGTTCGTCTGATTAATGGGTAGTCGAAGCTTAGTAATTGTGGGTACTACATCCTGGTATATGGAACTGGGTCTGGGACTAGGATTGCGGATTGCTAGCAGCAGCCGGGTAAGCGGCTCATTTCAAAGCAAATTTATGTTACCCTTTAGAAATTTTAGATGCTACTGTGCCCCCTGCAACTTGAAAAGGTGAACATATACATATGGATTAGATTTACCCCTATAGACGATTATACAGACCGGCATTATATATGCATATGAACCGGTTAGATAGCTGCTTCACGCCCTAACCAATTGCTTGTCAAACAAACTAGACCCGGCATTAAAAGCTAATTAAACGCTTCGAGAGCCAAGCAAATTTGTATATTTGTATAATCATATATTTAAAATGCAAAACACATTAATTTGGCCTATTTATTATCTCGAGCAAGTTTTGTAACCCAAAACCCATTAGGCACTTGAGCGGGTATACCCAGGGTATATATCCCATAAATATCTTTTACTTTTATCAGTGGCTCATTAAGTAATTTCTGTAATTTCTCTGACTTATCTACGAGTAAGGGTAACATTTTCGGAGAGAGAGAGAAATGTGTTCTGGCCACTTGGGTCCTGGGTCAGTGTCGTCCCTGTAGTCTCAGGTGTCCACTTACATATGGATAAGTGTTATTTGAGGGGGAGGTTTGTTTTGGTTAACATTGTCAGCATTTTATGTTATACTTGAAAACCTTTCACTGCACACAACAATATGTTAAAATATGTTCCAAGTGAAATTTGAGTTCAATTGCCACATCTGAACAATTTCTTTCTAGGGAACCTGTGCCTGAGGTCCTAACGTCCTCTCCTCAATCTTCTTTATGAATTCATTTCTTTTTGAGTACCAAGAAACAGAATTTGTTGACGACAACGTGTCTGGCCTGGAGCCTAACAGATCCCCATAAGATTCTCAGAATATCTACTGACTCTTCTCGGATACAAACACTGTTCTTGGTAGATTGCCTTAATAATGGATATATTATTGGTACTATCAATTAACACTTTCCTTCTGTTCAAAAAGATCTTTGGTACTCCTTAAGACTGTTATCAATTAAAAGAAAATATCTTGTTCCCTTTCCTTCTCTAAGTGTCAATGATATTAATGTCTGCTTTCTTCCACAAATAGAAAGAGATGATATGATATGAATATATATAATATAGTGATATATATGGTAATATATAACATGTTTATCGGGTTGACATCTTGTTGCTGATTGACTAACGATCGATACGGATAGAGTCGAGGGCAGCCAAAGTTGTAAATATTTCAGATGGAGTTATATAATATTTGATATGAGTTCACATTTGAATATATAAATAAGCTCAGTGCGTCTTAAATGTCTGCTCACGACTATCAGCGGCGCTTGTGTGTTTAGCTTTAAACGGAGAAAGAGACAGAAATACGGGGAAATAGAGGAAGAGGCAGCCGGGCAAGAGGCAGGGGCAGATGCAGAGGTGGCAGCAACACTCAGTAATTTAAGTAAATGGAAACGGTATGTTAATTGTTAGTTTAAAATAAAAAATAAAAATAAAAATAAACCAAACTCGATTAGGCAATGAACATGAGCAAACTTGGCCGTTGGCTAATTGTTGCTAATCGTTGCAGAATCGACACGAATGCATAAAATGAACAACTATGGGGATATCTATATATATATATATATACACTATATAGATATATACTATATATAGTTGTAGCTATTAAACTATAATTACCATGAATACACAAAACGAAAGGAGTTAAAGGCTGGGGCTGAGGCAGGGTGCGGGACGAGGTTCTCTGGCTGACACTTAAACGCCCACTTAATGCTCAGAAATTAGTGTTAAGATGAACTGTGACCGCATCTTATGACAGATGCGGGTGTACTCGTATCTCTGATGATATAAAAAGCTAAAGTTATTACAGGCAATGCAAATTTAAAGCAGCTGCTAACTAAATAAATTACTTTTTCCAGAAGAGCTCTTAATATTAGCCTAAAGAGTTCCGTACAGAAACTAATTAAAACTTAAACGGAAAACTTTCAGCCAAAGTCAGAATCTTTAGATACTTTTTTGATCTTGAAACTAAAGATTTGAGCATGATATATCTGCAATCATTTATCTGTTCTTCGCTTAGATAAAGTTTTCAACAAATATACATTAATTATTGTACTTTGTTTTAGACTCTTGGCACATGCCAACAATTAATAGAGACCAAAAAACAAAAACAAAAACAAAACTTAAATTAGCCAAAAGCATTTGCATAACAAAGGAAAATCGGAGATGAGAATCGGATTGAGAATGGGAATTAAAAGATATAAGTCTGATAATCGTTTCTATCAATTAAACGAATTTCGCAAACATTTTGTTGCAGTCTTTCAATTTTAAAATTGCTTTAAAATTAATGGGTTCGGTTTTAATACCCTGTACACATAAAGTATATACAAGAGGGCATGATTATGGAGATACCAAATACAACTAATATATATAAAGATTCAGATTTAAGTACAGGGTAGCTCAAGGTAGTTGATTGGATTGTTTCACGTAGAGACCCCGGCAGACTCGTTCAAGCAATTCGAGAAGAATGCCAAAAATTGAGTCATTTGTCAATGAGACATTTCTATGCTAATCTGTCCCAGACAGACTCGTAATTGAGCAGATTATCAGTTAAGATTAAGATTTGGATTGGGAGCTTACCTTGTGACTCGTCAAAGTCCTTGGTGGTCATCTGGAAGAGCGCATCTAGTGGTGTACCATTGGCTTTGGCCTTTGCCTCGGCAGCGGCCATAGCGGCTGCGTTATTCGCCATGCTTGCTGCCTGGGATGGGCTGGAGGCATTGGCTGATCCGGTGGATGCATGGCGCTCACGGTCGGAGGCTGTCTGGGATGATGATTGAGGACTATGACTACGACGGGGTGCGGTCACGCCACCCGTTGAATCGCGTACTATCTCCGGCGAGCAGCAATCACTGGCAGCGGAGCTGGAGCGATCGGATCCGCTTTCGGAGGGTATAATGTCCATGCCCATGTGGCGCAGCAGCTGTGCCTGGGCGTTGAAGTGTTCTTGCAGCTGGCGATGGTAGTCCAGGGCCAGGCGCTGCTCGTAGTGCAGCAGAGCTGAGGGAATAAACGGCCGTACGGGCATGGGGCCCAGGAGATGATCCCAGGGACGCACAATCTGTGCACCGGGTAGCAACATGGCAGCCGCCGCTGGATGCATGTCCAGTGGCTCTGTGCGTGGCTGCAGCAGACCAGCGACTGGGCGGTTCGTAGGTGGTGCCAGCAGTGTGGCAGCCGGCGGTGGTGAGCTGGAGGCGCACCGCTGCTTCTCGGAGTGGCCAAGAATGTCCGCAATGGAAAAACTCTTGACGCCTTCAATAGCCGACTTGGTGGTGGTGCCGGTGTTACTTGTGGTTGTGGTGCTGGTGTTAGTCAGCGGTGCGGGTGGACTCGGAGTTTGCTCCCGCGGCTCCGAAGAGGAGGAGGACATGCGCAGGCGCTTTAGCGGCTGGAAATAATCCTCCGGCAGTGAACCGACGGCGCTGCGCGTGAGGCCAGCAGCCGCGGCTGCAGCAGCCGCAGCGGCCGCATGTTGTTGCATCAGCAGTTGCTGTTGCTGGAGAAGATCAATGGTGCTGGCACGCGGATGGTGCAGCTGATGGTGCTGCGTCGGCAAAGGGCTGGGAGCGCCACCGACGGATATTTCGGATTCGGCAGGGCTGGCCGGACGCATTGTGGGCGGACAGAGCATTTAGAATTGGTCTAAACTTTCGGGTTATACACTCACACACACACACAATCGCACACACGGTGGGTAAAGGATGGCAACTTATCAGTTTGCTTTCAACGAAAGCACTAAACGGTCTGCGTTCAAGCTGTTGGCCTATAAGTTCTTAGCCAATGTCAAGAAACTTTGTTTTTGTTTTTGGTAAATTGTTGTACACTTTGTGTCTACGTCTTGTTAATAAATATGTGACGTGCAGCGTGCAACGCGCAACGATAAACGACAACGATAAACGACAACGAGATAAACAACGACGCTGATCCAATAGGAGGACCTCTCAACTCGACGTCTCACAGTCAACTGTTCGAAACTAGATTGAAGATTGGTTTGCTAACTAGACACGTCGATATTTCTTCAGTTCTTTTGCTGCCCGCGCCGCCGCTCTCTCCGTGATGCTCGCTCGCTCGATTGCCTCTGTGTGTGCCTGTGTGCTGCGTGTGTGCGTGTGTGTGAGTGTGTGTGCACGTCTCTTTAATATCGTTTGCTCTCTCTCGTGGTGTCGTGTCTCGTTTGTCGGTGGTTAAACTCGGCAATCAAATCATAACTGCACAACAAGCGCACAAGCGCTCTCTGTGAGAGCCAAACCAGTTTGCCGTTGCCCGCATGCGTTAGAGCGAGCAGGCAGGATTTGTGCGATCCGTCGCTCGCCAGCCAATCGGCTGGCCGGAAAGCAATGCCAACAAAAAATAGCAATGGTGGCGTATACGTAACGGTAATTATGGCGTTCATCAAACGATACGCGTTCGAGCGAGATAGACGCGGCGCAGACGCTGTGCCAGAGCAAGAGGAAGAAGTTTAAGAAAACGAGAAAAAAACGCGACGCTCCTCAGTTTGTAACGAGACTGTATTTAGTATTTTAGCCTCTGCAAAGTTTTCACAACTTCGGCAGCGACGCCACCGAGCCACCCCTCCATCCCCAACCCTCTGCTCGCTGCCCTTACTCCTCTATACTAAACGTGCCCCCATACGCGCAGGCAGCCCTGCCAGCAGCGACACCAGCGTCGTGTTTAATTGTCAAGCGTTTGCATTTAATTTGTTGCAAGAAAAACGTTTAATTAATGCGCCTCCAACAATCAACAAACAGAAAATCATTTTCATAGTCCACAATGAAGAGTCACATAAATTGCACATATTTTCATATTAAATACCTGGAAAATGAGACAAGGAAGTGCGACGTTGCTTTCCCAGCGACTGCCGACGGCAACTTCAACAAGGATTTTAAAATGTGAGAGAAGTTTGCCTAATATTACTCAGGGATCATATGTATAAGTTAAGTCTGTATCAGTACAATACCTTATTGTATTTATCCAATTATTTTATATTGCCTAAACTAAGACGTGATGTTTATGGAATAATAAACTCATATAACATTTATTTCTTTATTTATTTAGAGTCAACTAAGAGCAGTCAACTAAAAGCAGTCGACTATATAAAAATTAAAAAGGAAAAGATTTATACAAAATTAAAAATATCAAATATTTTTCTTAAATATACATATGTAAATAAATAGTGTATTAAAGGAAAATAGTTAAAAAAATTAATTTGCAAGTAAAGGATAGAATTGAAATTAAAGAATAATCATGCACCTAGTAAGGAGCGTAATTATTTCTACTAAGATATAGGAAAAGAGAAGATGTTAAAGAAGAACGATGAGATTAATTTGAAAACACGTTGTACAGACTTTTATAATTAACATATAAATCAGAATAATAATATACTATATATACTCACTTTTATGTATGAATTTCCCTTTAAATGAAATGCTCTACGAAACGTTCCGACGGACGGAAATACAATATGGATGAGATATCACATTATGATATTATTTTGAGAATTCGTGAAATAGATATAAGGATAATATTTTTCAGGGGAGCATGAAAGATGCAGGCAAAATCACATTCGAGCTTTCTAAGGTACAGTCATTTGGCGCCCTAGGAGCAGATACTTGACCGTTTGGCGCCCTTCAAAAATTTACGAGCTCGTGACGGCCTGCTTTGCCTTCGCTTAGATTTGACGTGAAAAACTCTTTTCAATCTATTGTCTATATAAATTTTTTCGGATATAATATTATTATTAGTTTTTCCTATTTCTATAGCAAATAGTTCGTTCGTTTTATAGAAACTAGCTACATGTATTTGAGCTCAAAAAATGTATAAGGTGTTCAGAAAAAGAAGTAACAATATATAAATTGTTTAAAAGGACTTCAAATACATAAAATCATACACATAATTTACTCTGTCATTCGATACATTTTGAACTAATCATTCTCTTAGGTACGATTTAGTTTATTCAAGTTATTTGCTTGAATATATATATGTCTAGGGAGATATTGTTGAAGTTTAAATGTAAGAAACAGCTTGAATAAAACAGACTTTTGTTAGTTCAATGAAAGTGTGCCTCTTGATATGTAAACAATGATACTATTATATTATAATAACAAATTCATATAAATATATAATAAAGTAGTAAATCACCAATAACTATAATTTATAAATATTGTCTATAGATTACTATGCTTTAATGTTAAAGGTATGATATAAAAATAATAATAAAATACTATGTTTATTTTTTTTGCTTTCCACATTGCACAGATTTTAGTATATTTTTGAATTGATGCCTCCTTTTTGTTATGTTCAATTTGTTATGTGTCAAAGTCTTCAGCTCATTGTTCAAATTGTCGACACATTTTGTGGCATTGAACACACTGGTTACGTTGAGGGACCTTAGACCTTAGAGTAAGCTTCGCTTAATCCTTTTAATTGATACAAATGCGCATTGGATGAATGCCCAAAGAGAACAATGGATCAAATAATGCAACACAATAGGCGTCAAGGCGTCTGAAGACAATAGACCAAAGGTCTATTAGCTAAACGCACTTAAGACGCTCAAAGAATCAGAAAAATCGAAATTCGAAACCAATTGCCAACGCCGCAGGATGCTAAATGAAAAAGGAATCACCGGGGCGCAGGCAGCGACCACCAGCCGGCAGAGACAGAGGTAGCGCTCGACTTTAGCCGCAGTTGGTCTAGGATCCCCCCGGGGAAGAGGGCTACCTGGCTACTACCTGGCGGTCAGCGGTCAGTGGTTACTGTTGATAAGGACTAATCATACAAATATTTGAGCATTGGGTTTGTGATTGAGCTTCGCCGCGGCGGCTAAACAAATGCGGCGCGTTTGATTTTCCCAGTTTAGCGCTTCTGTATTGCCCCAGCGCCTATCTGTTTTTTATAATTCTAATTTCTTCTTCTTTAAACCGCTCTTCTTGGCGGCTGTAAGTGTATCTATTAGATACACAGATATACAGAGGAAGAGGAAGCGAGCAGAGGAAAGACATTTGCTGCGTGGGAAAGCCAGCGGTGTTAATTATGCTGGAAAAGTCCTTGAAGATCCTTTGGAAATGAAAGTCAATTTACACCTTACACCTGTGCCTCCACTGTGTGTGTATGCGTGTGTTTGCATATGTGTGGCTTCATTCACACGCTGATAAATTGTGAGTCCGCGCATCTCCTCCTGTTGCGGTGAAAGTAGAGAGCAAAAGGGTTCATTAATATTCAAATGGCGACGATTTCGATTGATTTATCGGCCGGGTAACCGGGGCAGCTGGTCCACATTTGCGGCAGCAGCAGCTGTGGCAGCTACTGATGCTGCACCGCCTGAACAATTTTCCATAATTTAGCTGCTTTACTATATGGCTTATCTGGAGCTATCGCTCGAGTAATCGCTTCAACCGATTTCCACTGCAATTTCGTATCTAAAACTCAAAATTACGAGCAGGCGGCGCGTTCTCAAAAGGCAACCAACCGCCCACGCCCACATCCAAAATATTTGTTATAACCATGTGGCTTGGAGCCAACTGCTCCATGGCCAAAGCTACTCGTATATATAGAAACTTGACTGTAATTGTCAATTAGCAAGCTTTCAACAACAGCAGCAGCCGCAGCAGCAGCAACGTGCAACGTGCAACACGCAGAGTCACAGCTTCCACCTCTCAGTACGGTTCACTGTAGTTTTTCCTCAAATTTTCTCCCTCCGCTCACCGTTTTTATGGGAGCAGCTGCCTTCCAATTTGCATATGGCATACGACTACCATAGAGTCGCCTTGGTTCACAGCTCGACAACTCGACAACTTAAGCGACCCACACAGCATTGACACATGGCTGTCAGTTCCACTTGAAGTCAGATGTGATTTCTGTGCTGGATAAGCAACTGTTTGCGGACTGCCGTTTGGTAGCATATCGAAAATTACCTGACTAGCTATTATAATAATTATGATTCCATATTATAATTATAGAATTATTCGCCAAATGCTTCTGGGGGCTACTTCGAGTTGATTAATTCGGGTGTGCCTTGCCGATCTGTTTGATTTATTTGAAAAGTGTTGAGATTGCATTTCAATCAAGGAGTAAATAAATTATTAGATATATCATACTCATACATAGGATTCTGTTGGAGTTCGTGTGAAAGTTCAGCTTAGTTAAATTAAAGGAAGTCATAAATTTCATAGCCACCTGTCGAAGATCTTTATTTGCCTTTCCCAAACTTATTTAGAATGTGACACAGAGAATGGAGTTTTTCTGATTATCTGTCCGATAAGATTCATCTTATAAAATAAAAATTAATGATACATTATTTGCTTTGTTGGTTCCTAGCTAGGATTTGCACACATGATCTTGGCTTGAACTGTAGTAAAAAGTGTTCAATAATCTGACAAGAGAGATAGATGAGGAAAGTCCGAGTAACAGGCAGCTGTGGTGCCTCCTACTTCCTTAAAGTGAAAGAAGGAAATAGTTTGTATCGTTTATAATTATAATTGATTAATATAATGTACGATATACATATGTACAAAGCAGGTTTAACACTTAGAAAACTTTAACTAACTTAAAAACTTTAACTTTAACTAAAGTTGTTTGCTCGACAATTTTGATTCTAACACTTATTTAGCAAAATAAGATATTAGATATTCGAATAAAAGCGGTTCCGAAACATGTTAGGAGATTGCAGTGGAGTGTTTAAAGTACACTAAGTAAAAACTATGTATAATATATCATTTTCTGGATTATAGAAGCTTCCTTCTCTGTTATTCAAACCTTCGCAAATTTAATTGTCCTCTTTTCATCTATTTTTAATATCCCGATTAAGGGGTCTCAACATAGCTTAGAGTAGTCAATGTAAAAGTTCATCGAGGTGGTCATACAGTGCTGAATTCAGTCTTTTGTGCCAGATGTATGACCCGAAGCTAACAACTAGGACTCTATATGAGGACATTTGAAACCTGTAGCTGGGGCATTTTTCTTTGATAAAGTTGGAAATTCATTTCGTGTAAAGTATCCTAAATGAATATCAATATCTAAACCTTCTAAATATCAACCTGACAGAAGTTGTGTAAAGATTTAAGTTTTTATTGAAATGTGTTTGATGCAATATTAAAAAGCTGCTTTGAAACAATAATATAAGTTTGTAGGTTAGAGTTCACTTCTGTAGATAAACTTGTATGTCAATTCTGAGCTGAATCAATGAGAAAAGGAATAATGGTATAATGATTCAGTGAAAAGATTTAAGAGCTCAATTAAATGAAGATATTTATCATAGAAAGATGGATCAGATTGCTTTTAATAATGATAATAATGAATAATAATAGTTGACTTCTTGCAAAAGTAGATTTTCCCTACATTTTGGCCACTGTGGAGGAGAAAGTTGTTAGCTGAAATGTTTTGGCCCGAAAAGAATTTGAAGAAAACTCATCAAAGGTAAAAAGTAGTTAGACGTAAGAGCAAAGACACAAAAGTCTGGCACTTGGACTTGAGCAACCATTAAACATTGCCAATTTCACAGTAATCAGCAGCTTTGGCAGCACACAAGCAGAAACTTGGCCCAAACAAAAGGCAAACTTACAAACTGAAAGTAGCAAATTGAACTAAGCCGTTTAGGGCCACCCACAAAGAGAGCTGCAGAGCAGCTGTCAAAGAGCAACTAAAGAAAATTAGCTTTCAGGTCAAGATTGGTAGCTCCACTCGGCCACGCTAATCAGCTGGCCCACAATGTCAGCTAAAAGCTAACAGCCAAAAACTAAAAGCGAGAAAAGACTGAAAACAAATCAAACGCTCACTGCAAATGGAAAGCACAAAAATGGGAATAAACAATGAACAAACGAATGCTAATTAAAGCGATACTCAAATTGAAATGTTAAATTTATTTTGTTTTTTGTTTGGAATACCCTTTAATCATAAGTGGACAGTGTAGCTTACACTACACTACACAATTCAAGTCTGAAGAAAATGTCATATACCTCGTCAACTTCCAACTTAGAGTAGCTTGAAATTAAACATTATCATTCTGGATTTAGTCATAGATGCTTCTGGATGGAGTTCCTGTTAAAGATCAAGTTTTCTATTAAGCCAGAGGTATTCAAATTAATAAGTGTCCCTTTGTGACTTTTCTTTATACTAAAACTTCCATTATCCGTTCATATATTGTATATATATCCCAATACTCTTAACGATCTTATTCTATATTTCCAAAACTTAAATCCCCTTATACCAGAATTTACCAATAAATGATACCATAGATGCATTCCAGGGTATCTTTGAGGCCAAGACAGAGCGACCTTTCTCAGATCATTCATACTTATTTCGAGTGGGCTGTGCGGCGGTGTAAAGCGGCTGTGATCGAGCTCTCACTGGACATAGTCACATGGATTTGGTGGTTCCCCTTAACCCCCACACACACCCAGGCTGATCGAGAGGTCACACTACGTTCTATGGCTATTTCAATATTGACCGATGTGGCAGCTACTCACACGCTCCACTGTGCGGCGGCTCTTGAGAACATTGTTTAGATACTTTTTCGAGTGAATGCCGCATACAAATATTTGTGGCCCGAACCTCTTAATTGAGTTAGTTGAGTTGAGCTGTTGGCCCAGAGTTGCGCGTGTCGGCCCAGTCGTTCATTTTGACCAATGTGTGATAATTACAATACCATTGATGCTGCGGCCGATGGCTTTGATGACCCTCAAACGGAGGAGTCAGAGATTGGGATTGGGAATTGGGCAAGCGGCTTTTTCCTTTCCCTTTGACTTCAGTTCAAGTTTGCGCTGGCCGTGCGCAAACAAACGGTTCAGTGGCATTTAGACTGCATTTTGTGTTTTATTTTTTTGGTAATTTGTAATATCGGAATTCGGCAGCCGCTTGTTTAAATATTGAGACTTGTGTTTAACATAATTAATGCAAGTGGCAATTACAGTAGCCAACGCGGTTAGAGCAAAGGAAAATAATGTTTTATGTGCCCCTTTCTTCATATGAGCAAATGCAATCAACATTTCCATGCAAAATACTCATACACTAATTATATGGCTGCACACACCTTTCTACAAACAAACAAACATATTTATACCCTATAACAGTTCTTATACACTTTCATATGGACTAGGAATCGGCTATATGTATTCAATTCTCATTTGAATTCCCAGCGTTCAATCAGAGGTCGCCTATTAGTGTTTAATGTGGGAACTAAAACAAGAGTTGACATCTAAGAAAAAAGAATAACATTTCCTCTAACATCTTTTAGCATTCCTTGAGATACATTTAGAATGATTAATACTTGGCTAACTAGATAGATGGATAGTGGATCTTTGTTCTCATCAGGAAATCCTCATCATCGAAAAATAAAAAGGCAATCCTCGAGTCAAGAGAGGGTATAGACTCAGCGGCTTCTTATTAGCATACCAACCCGTTGGAGTATTACCTTCCAAGTGGTTATTGCTAAAAAGCCCCCCTGAACTCGTATGCACAGTTAACTGGGGGAAAAGAGGCAGCGGCAGCGGTGGGGCAAGTATGAATATCAAATCAACTACAATGCAGTTAAAAAGCGCATTTCAAACACCTCGAAGACTCGCAGTGGCTTGTTTGGTGGTCCACAACGCCTCAAGTAAGCATTAAGAGGCTGTCCAGACTCTGTCCCTGACTCTGACTCTGGCCCTGGCAGTGGCCCTGGCCCTGGCAGCAGATCCAAAGAACTCAGACTATATTACTTGATTGCCGCGCGCCGCTTGAGATGACGTTGCATTTGCGACGCTACCTCGAGACGAGGTCCAAACTGTGGCAGTGGCAGAGCTCGAAGCGAGCGGAGGCAGGAAGCGAGGAAATGGTTTTTGCGCGTCCATATGTGGAAATAACAATTCCTGTTGCCGAGAAGAGAACTGGCTTGCCCCATGATGATGAGGCTGCTTTGTGCGAATACTGAGACTAAGTCTGAGCCAGAGAATCGATGCAGAGGCTGAGCTTGAGGTTGAGGCTAGTTGCGGTGCATGAGGAAGCTGCCGCTGCATCGAAAGAAGTTGCAAGTTGGAATCTATTGCTCCACACTGTCCTCTTGCTCAATTGTAGTTGTATGTGTGTGTCTGTGTGAGTGTGTGTGAAGCTGAGCGCCATCTCGTTTAATGCCTTTAAGGCGTGACCATAGTATTTTATAATATGAACTGATCAAAGGATGCCGACACGTTTTAACTTTGCCGGCTAGCCCCAAAGAAGACTCAAGTTTTGCACGCTGTTCTCGGCTCTCGGCTCTCAGTTCTCAGTTCTCGCGCCTGGCAAAAGCTGGTTGGGCCAAAGCCAGGATGGGTTAGGATGGGTGGGGAGCCAGTATCCAGCAACCAGCATCCATAATATTCAGCGCCGGCTAAGGGCAACTTCGACTGCAACAACAATAACAAATTGACCAAATCGATTTTTTGTCTTCGTCTTTTCGCGGTGTGTGTGTGCAGTGTGTGAGCGGTGTGTGTGTGCGGTGTGTGTGTGCGGTGTGTGTGTGCACTTGTGGAAGCTTCTTTTGCGAGTTTTTCTAGCTAGTTTTCCCTTAGCGGCATTTTCATTTAGCTTTATTGCTCATTAACCGCATGAGTGTGAAAATGGCGAGTGCCAGCAAATACCTGCAACACCAGCAGAACCGGATATGGCCAGCATCTCGAACAGCTTAGCTTGGCGCATGCGGCGTGACTAAACACTATTTCGGAATGACCATGCCCCATACCCCTGTCAGTCCCCCTCTGCCCTGCCAAAAATTGCAACGTCTAAACAACCCACCCAGCGACGCATTCAACTGTACTTGAATTTATGGCATTTTAATTTTCAAATTAAATCTTTGCCTTCAAGTGGAAACATAGCGCCCCACTAGGAGAGGGTTGGCTCGGGTTGGGATGGACCATGGGCTATGGCATGTTCTCAGTACAGCGAACAAGTGCGCTTGACAAATTTGAATACACTCAGAGAAAATTATATACTTAAGGCACTCTCAACTCGGAGCAAACAAAAATTCGATTGTGCAAAGAATAAGCAGAAGTTCATCTGGGAAGAGATTGAATAAGATAGTTCCTAGTGGATATACGTGGAAGAAGGAGAAAATAAAAGAAAATAAGAATTTATGTTGCCATTATTAATACAATATATAAAGTAGGTATAATTAGATGAACTTTATGCCATTCTTCAGACAGTTGCAATGTTCGATAAATTGTTATAAAGACACTGCAACAATTCTTAGTTTTCCTACAAAACTTTCATGTTTACGATTATTTAAATTTGCTTAAATATTTTATAGATTGTTACTCATATGACTTCTGAGTCAATTTTATGAGTTTTTGATTCTTAATATAATATTAATTGTCTGCATTTTTAATAAATCTTATGATTATAATTATGTATAGCCCAGTGCTAAAATTTAATATCACATACGATTCGAAGTAAGCAATAAGGTAAATATTCTACTGAATAGACACTACCAATTCAAAACTGTTGATAATTCCAATTTTCATAAATGAAAACTATTGAACTGTCTAAAATTATAACTAAAGGCTCTCATTTAAGAGCCTTTCTTATAAAGTGTTACTGCATCATAGAAAAAAAAGATTTGAGACTTTACTTTGCTCTCCTCGAACTAAAAATTCCAGAAATTCGAAATTCGAATCATTAAAGTAAGAAAGTCATCAAAGTCGTAATACATTAGGTAAATTAATACTGGAGGACAAACTTATTATTTCAAGAATGGAACTGTATAAGAAAACTGAATATCATATATTATAATAGTTATTATTAAAGGTATATTATATGGTAAGAACTGTCTACACTGGCTACTATTTAGAGCCTTTCTAAGTCTTTCTAAAGTGAATACCCCTGCCTTGACCGGGCCAGCAGGTTATCTTAAGTAAAACATATATAAGTCTCTCCTTAAATTTTTAATATTCATACGACTTGAAGTTCCTTTTGAGCTTTTCGTTAAACTCTTCTGATTTTTACTAATTTTACTCAAGAATTAAAATTTTCGTAACATTGATAATTTGTATCCCAAAAAAAATTAGAACCAATAAAACATTAATAGATTTGATACAAGTTGCATCTCCATAATTTTAATCTTAAGAACCCATTTTTTTCTCTGAGTGTACGCTTGCTCTTCTAAGAGGGCGGCGGGTTGGGATGACAAAACTCGTATCAGTCATTGCTGGGGATCCAGTTTTAGGATTAGCCGACAATATGCTCATCGATTAGCTGTACTCGGACTGGAAGGACGAGGCCATGTCACACTTAATTGAAAACTCATTAGGATCTTGAGTGCTGGAGGGCAGGACAATGGGCACAATTGATTATCAACATGCAGCTGGGCATCTGAAATTTGCGCTCTACTATATGCATTTAGGCATTTATGAGTCTATTAAAGTCAAGAGTCATAGAGATTTCGAATAATATGAGGGTTGGATTCCAGTTTGTCTGCTGCCAATTTGATTGACAGCGCAACCAATCGCACGAACTGAAACTGAAACTTCTACAGAATCATATATATATGTATATATATATATATATATATATATATATATATATATATATATGTTTATGAGGCAGGAGTATACCCCGAAATGATCACCAATGCAACAAATTGCACACAGAATATGCCACATTCGAGTGGGCAATGCCACACTGATTGTAAAAGTATACTTCTAATGGATATTCTCAGCTCTCTGAGTTTTGACTGCTTCTGTAGCAGAAACACAACTCTCTGTGTTGCATTCATTAGCCTCGTTTCCACTGCCTTGCCCCCTTTCTGTGCCGCTTCTGTGCTGCTATGGTTTTTGAATTTATTAATTGCCTGACATATTCATTAATTTAAATCAATGATATATTCTTCTGCCCCTCAAGTGCATACAAAATTGATATTGTTGTTGTTGTTGTCGTCCCCCTGCAATTAACATAATTATTCGCAAATTGCTGCATAAATCTCATCTCGCATCACCATTTATATTTAGTGGCGTTCACTCAATTAAATCTCTACGAAATAAAACGATCACCATCAAAATCTATGACCTAGTACAGTCAGTACTCGACCATGGAAATTCTCGAAAGAAATAAATGAAAGTTTATTATATTTCTTTAAGGTCTTTTCCATATAAGTACAATCGTTCAATGTGCTATAGACACCATAAGGAAATGGGTCAAACTTGTATGTAATTAAGGCTATAATTTAGACTACATTTCAGATTATGTATGTATATTAATTTTGAAAAGTTAATAGACTATTGGAGAAATGGATCTTGAGATTAGTTCGGGGTGAAGTATTTAAATTATTAAGAGTTACACAGATTGAAATCTCTTCTATTGAATTTCTTCTGCAGCAAATTATTTAAGTATGGTAAACGCATTCCAAGTATTATACATATATTATATTATACATTATTATACATTATATATTATACATTATACATTATAAATCGCTGTAAGTTCGGCACTTCTTTTGAACCTACATTGAGTATATATACTATATGTACTCGTTTATAAAGTGTATATGCGAATTGCACCTCTTACGATACAGAAAAACTTTAAAATATGTATATTCGTTTCATGATTTCAACACCGCTCTAGTATGTTATGTATATTCCTACTAGAATCATATGTATATATAGAATAATCAATATGTCAATGAATAATGATACGAAAATATAAAAAACCTTTATCATATGTCACACATTCATATTGCAATATGACTTTTACTTTGTATTACCCAGACTTTGATTACCACAAGCATTGGAAATGTATAAATTATACCTAAGATAATCATACCTATACGTATGATGAAGTATTAGTATATATACATGTATATATATATGCATATAAACATATATAAGATCCATTAATAGACGTAAATTTTCCTACAAATTCTTTCAAAGCTTGACTACTAAAGTATCGTCATGTTTATTCTATGATATATAGCATATAATCCCATAACTACAATACAATCTCATCAACTATCTCCAGTTAAAGTGACTGTATCAATAAAAGTAAATGTCTAGAGGAGAATCTTTAATCATTCACTCTTTCTAATGGGAACATAACTGTTTCAATAAACATAACAATGTTGCTTCTAGTTGAGTCTTTTAATATCGTCAGTCTATGGCAGGGATCACTGTAGCTGAGGGCAAAAATTAACCTTACACAATAATCGGCAAATGGAATTTTCGAGTTCGAGCAATAGTTGATGACTTATTTACGATATTTAATAGTAATTATTTTGTTGTCACAGTCGACAGCTTCATTTGATGACAGGTGATCACAGGTGACAGCAGCAATAACAACTACAACGGGACTAGCTAAAGCCAAAGCCAAAGCTAAAGCTAATAAACTATGATTAGTTGCAGGCAGTTTGCTATTGGTCAGTTTGGCTCTTTTTGTTGTTTCCACTAATTTTGATTATTATTTGGAATTTACTATGGTGTGCGTGTGTGCGAGTGTGTGGTTGGTGCTACCGTTGAAGCGGCTTCTTTGAGTTTTGAGAGCAAATAATTAATTAACTTTATTAGTGAGGCAAGCAACGTGAAGCGCAGTCGGTGGCATTTTGTTGCATGACTTGATTTTCGACTGAATTTATTTTAATTTAATTTATTTGATATTTTCAATTTTGAACCAATGAATTTGGGCCTCATGAATATTCATTGCCAACACATTTACGTAAACATTTTAATTAACAGTTGAAATGTTGCTACTTGTGATTAATTTTTAGATAATTAGTTGCTAATTTATTTGCTACTTGGCTCACTCTTACACGACCCACACAGAACGAATCTTGGTTTTTGCATTTCCATGAGGACAATCATCAATCACGTGCATGCGGTTCTTATCGGTTGATCTTGAGCACATTTTGCAGATATAGGTTAGTACTATGAATGATATATATATATATATATAGTGGCGTGGCTATTAAAGTTTCTGCCGGAACAAATTTGAGGGGTGTTTTAATTAGCAGCAGTCGCTTTTTGCCCTGCGGCCTGTAGCTAGTGCAAAAGATTTCCTTCCGGGAAACTGCTTCAAAAGCGCCGATTGCTTCGAGCTAATATTTCTACGAAAATTTCATTTGTTAATGAAAATCCTAAGGTAGCAGTTGTCTCAGATAAAAGCCGACAAAAGATGAGGGAGAAATCAATGCAAACAAATCGAACTCCAAGAATGCATCCTAACTAGCTACCGTTTAATTTTTATTACTCGCACGACTTCTACTACGGGCCAAAAAGGCGAGTGTGAAATTGTCGGTGTTTCTACGTTTTTACGATTTGTGGCTGGCCCTTTGATGGCGAACTCCTTGGACTAACTATTTGATGTTTCTATTCACACAAATGTGTACAGATCCGTAGATCCATAGAGACCATAATCCAATGCCAATGTCAATCTACGTGTATAGATTGGTTTCTGTTTTTTATGACCAGATTGGCCACTCACACGCCCAGGGTCTCGCCTGTGCCATCATAAAATATCTTTAGGGATCTCACAGATCTCTCTCTCTCTCTCTCTCTCTCTCTGTCTCTCTCTCTCTCTATCTCTCACTCTCCTTTCGGTTATTTTGACGTTTATAAATATCCCACAATTTGTTTGTGTTGCCTCTGTTCCTTCTGACGTAATGTTGATGGACAAAGGTGCCGCATCTGAGAACATATGTCGCTCCCAGTATCTCTCTCTGTGTATGTTTGTATCTTGTATCTTTGTATCTTCACTTTGATTGCTTTATTTGTTGTTTTAGGCTGACACTGGGCACTGAGAGGGCGTTGCAAGTGTCTTTTGATTGTTATTCTTGTACTCGTATTATTTTGTTGTTCCTTTAAAAACGGCAATTAGTTTCGAATTTGCCGCGCATCTTTGGTGGCACTTGCACTAAGCATGGGAAGTGCATATCCTTGGCAGCATTTCCTCCAGGATGTGCCTCATTTGAGCTACTAAGCGGTGACTATTAGCTGATGGGTTATGGCCACCAACTGCTTCCTATTGATTTCGTTTTTTAAAATTGTAATTGCCTTCGATCTTCTGCTGCACATGATCGTTATGGCCATATACGTATGTCATAAACCGTGAATTCGTTTTGTCGTTTTTCGTATTATTAGTATTATGTCCAAATTTTTGTCTGTTTTGGAAGCGATGCGTGTCAAGCTGCCCGCCGGAGAGACGACGCCTTCTTGATGTTCCTTTTTGACAGTTATGCTAATGATATCATGTGCCGGTTTGGGTTTGGTGTGGCTCGGCTAGGGATCGGTCTTGAGTTCAGGGCGTTTCGCCATGACTGACTTTAATTTGACAGAATTTTGTCATGTCACTTTGTCACATTTCGCATGCGAAAAATGCACCCAAATCGAAGGGGGATCTGTCGACGGCGGCGTCTTTAAACGCCACTCATTTTGCCACTTCCGCTGTGAATGGTCCGTTTGGACCTGCAAAGATGTCATGGGAATATGAATATGAATATGAATACTACTTGTATGCCACAAAAAGGCAGACGGCAAATATCACATTTGGTGACTGCCGCCTTGGAATCTGACAGAGGAAGAGCTTTTTTTTTGTTGTTCTTCTTCTTCAAGTATTTCTTACTCATGTCATTTGGTCGCCGCGTCGTCAGCTACCTGCCAATTACCAAGCCATCATTCTAGTCGAGGCGACCAGGCAACCAGGCGGTGATCCGGTGGCCAGTGACGACCACCAAGCTAGCCACATCTAACAGCTAAAGCGCGCTTTGATCTTTTACCGCCTGGCCAATGGCCAATGTGATTAAGCCTGCTTTACACTCACACCACACACATTGTACTGAGAGAGTCGCTTGCAAAGCCTCGGCTGCAGCTCCTCTTGTTACCCGTAGCAGCCACGACAGCCTCAGCCTGTTTTTTCGCTCGTTATTCTCCACTTTGTACGCCTGTCTTCTCATTTATCAAAGCTGAGGCTCAGTGCGTGTGTATCTGTCTCTGTATCTGTGACTATGCATGTGCGAGTGTGTATATCTATGTGTCTCTCTGGGCGCGTTAAGCGGCTCATATCCGCGCCTCTGCTCCAAGTCAACTGTCTGATTTTGGCTTTGAAGTTCGGCGCAGCTGCGTGATTGGCTGCAGCTAACTTGGCTTAAAGGCGCATCTAAAGTCTTTAACTGGCTTCTACTTGGGCAGCATTTCTTGCTGCTGCTGATGCTGCTGTTGCTCCTTCTTCTTCAACGAGTATCTAGAAGGTATATCGTCTCTGGTTCATTAGAAAAATGACGGCTTTGTCTTTTTTATGGCTTACTTTAACGCTTACTTTGAGCTGTTGTTGTTGTTCTTACTTCTCTGCTTCTTGTTGGCTTAACTCATTTGGCCCGGAGGCTTCTTTCGTTTGCCCATTAGCCATAATGGCCACATTGCCACCTGTGTTGCTCACGCACACAATCACACACTCGCACACACACAACACACAGTTCTCACACACAAATTGCTGCATACCTTGAGGTGTTTTGGCTTGATTTTTGTTAATCATTGATTAATTGCTGAAGTTCATAGAAAGATAAGGCGCCCTTTTTTTTAAAAAAGTGTGGCCACTCTTCACTTTATTTCTAAACCCACTGATAACATTGTTAGCCGCGCTTAACATAACATAGATCTAGATAACAGAAAGCTCTGTTAAGCTGCAGATCAGCCGCTGTTATAAGTAAATGAAATGTTAAATGTGCCTTATTTATTTATTTATATCATTTATATAATGTATAAAAATAAAAAAAAAGTATATTAATAAATGCAAAATACAAATAATTGATATATTTTTAACATATTAAGTAAAGTTAAGAAAAAGAAAAAGGAATTAAATGTAATCCTTAATGCACCACAACTGGAGAATGAGCTATTTTCAGTTCATTTCCTTAATTGAATTAAATTTTCGAATGTCATTGAAAAGATAGAAAAAACCAAAGCTAATTTTGCTTCAATTGAACTAACATGAACTGTGAAACGAACATTAGAAACGCATCTATGTATTGTCGTACCTGCAGTGTATTCATCTTTGTTCGCTTTTCACTTTTCCGTTTTGCACTTTTTGATATTAAGTTGGTTAATGATTTAGTTAGTTGGTTTTTCAATATTTCACATAGTTTTGCGCCGTGAGAAAAGTTTTGCCCAATGTTGGGAAAGTTTTCGAGATGCAACTGCTATTAAGACAAACGTTGGTTACACTGTGGGAATTGTCAAACCATTCGGCATTCTGCATCCAGCAACAGTTTCCGGAATGGGTAACGTTTTAGCAAATTTAGACTAATCATTGCCATAATTTATTGTCACTCAAAGCAAAGCTAAGCAAACAAAACACAAGCGGAAAACAGCCGAAAGCTGTGTAACGAATTGGTCAGCTCATTGAACGACCCCCTCAGCGTCAGAGCAGAGCACCCCAAAAAGGCATCCCCCAGGGCAGAGCACAGGGCAGAAAAGTCAAAGCAACCCCCAACAAATAAAAGTCAGAGTCAACAAATCGAAATACATGTGAGAACGAAAAACTAATAGATTGATTTATATGTTTTAGCACCTGGAGTGCTGAAATTTATTGTCGACCGGGCCATAAATCAGTCGAGGACAGGCGACACTTTTGCGTGGGCGAGCTTACAGTCAAGCTTGTGTACGACGAACAGACTCCCTTCGAATTGTCTATTTAATGAACTCATCAAGCTTGGAGAAGGGGTGGATATAGAGTTGTACGTGACAGGGAAGTTTCACTGTATATATATGTAGAGAAAAAGTTTGCTGAAATTGGTAAGGGATAGGAATTTGCCACGCCAGACAATGAAGTTTCAAATAGTCGATTGGGCTTATGGTGCTTCGAGAGGAGAGCAGGGTGAGGAGACGGAGGATGGAGGATACAAGATTGGGATGTGGTAAGCTGTGCTAACACTTTGTTGACTGCATTTTGAGTAATTAATAGCTCCCAGCGGTATTTTTGCGATGCGACAATAAAAATATGTTTCTCGATTTGTTTGACTCTGACTTTTGGGGTCACATAGATCAGACATGGCAACAGATACAGATACAGATACAAGATGCCAGATACTACAAACTGTTGTCCGCATCTATGTGGGCGAGGATAGAAAGGAAAAGAAAATTAATTGCTATCATTAACATGAGAATTAGGAGTGGATGAGGCGACGAGGCAGCAGGAGCCCCAGTCAGGATGTAAACGAAAAGTAATTTGAGTTTTTATTGCTTCCGCGTTGAAAGGCGCAATGCGATGTGAGATTTCGGGATAGCGCCAAATAATGAAATAATGGAGATTAATACGAGCATGGGGCGTGAATGGACCGATGCAGATGCTGATGATAGTATTCAAATTTGGAAGGGCTGGAAGAAGAAGTTGGAGGGCAGGGTGCAACAATGACTGGGCAGCAATTAACGCTGTGACGCTACATTTTTGTTGCCTTTTCGATTGCTGTTGTAAAATGTGTAAATTAGCTTAAGATTTTCAACACTTAAGGGTGCGGACGATCAGTTGAGATCAGATCAGATCGGTTCGAATCTCTTTGAATATGGTATTCTCATGAAATGTGAGCGCGAGTTCTTAACACAATTATAAATCTTTGGAGTGAATTTTTGGATTCCGAATCCGTATTAATGCCTAATTATGGCATGGCCATTGGCCAGTTAAGGTTACTCTGGCAGGCACCTGTGTGGGTCGGCACTGATCAAAGATAGGGATACAAAAGGATCCTAAGGTCCTAAGCCTGGTTCCTCTCTCGTTTACGATTCTTCACGCTCAGACTTGTAGGTGTGAAAGGCATTAACCAAAACTAAAGTGCAATCTCTCTCTCTTCCTGTCTCGCTCTGTGCTCAGCAGAGAGTCCATTAGCCACCAACGCTGCCAAGGATCTGTGAGTATGCAGGTCCTTGCGCTAACAACGTGTGGCGAATGTGTCCTTTTGTGCTATAGTGTGGATTATCACACGCTTTATAATGAGTTTTTCCTAGACCTGCTGGCAAACCTGTGCCAATTCCCTTTGTACTCTGCACTCTTAGGCCACATTTGTTACGCATCCTTTTCGCCTCAGACAATAGGAGCTTCAAGCCAATCCTCCAGTGCTTTGTATGCATGTTGAAACCCAAGGATTGTTGTATTTGTAAAGCGTCATTAACACACGCGCTGACACACAACAACACAACACAACACAGCACACAGAGAGTATAACAATAAAAAGTATATTTAAGTTAATCGAATTAAGTGAACTGACATTCAATTTGTATTTTGAGCCAGAAGAGAGAGAGAGAGAATCAGGCATTTGTCTGCATCAAAATGATTGCTTAAAATTGCTATGGACCTTTTGGGAACCTTTTTGTTAGATTTCCATTTGATTTGATATTTTGAAAAATTGAATTTTAATTTGCCACACAAGTTGCCCAGTTGTTGGACATCAATCGGTGTCTAAAAGGTTTCCACCATTTTCTGATAACTATCTGAAAAATTAAACCATTCGTTCCGTTTAAAATCTGAGCGTGGGCCTGAACTGAAGTAGGCATTTCAATTAAGAACTTAATGGAACTACTTATCTAACTTTCATTATGGATAAATGGTTACCATATCTTACAATATATCAAATTAGAGTATAATAAAATGAAGATGGAGCTTATCTAGTGAATTGAATTGATTTAGTTTATACTAAGACTTATCTATATAATTATAATCTGACTGTTTGAAGATCTGAAGATGCTTTCTATATCCTCAGGCGGAGTAAAGCTTGATCTGGTCTCTGATCTTACCAGCTTAAGATTAAGCTTAATTGCTTTTATATTATATCCATCTAATATATCAAAAGTCGAATAAGCATTATCTTTATAATCAAGATCAGCTTAGGCTATATAAAGTTTATATAGTCTTATAACTAAAGCGTCGTTCAGACATTGCTTCAAGCCAGGTGCAACTGCAGCTTGAAACATTGCATCGAACATCGAACATTGCACATGTTGCAAGGGCGGCAAGGCACTTCTCTCTCTCTCTCTGCATCTTTCGCTTCTTTTAGGCCACTCTCTTGCCGCATTACAGGCGTGTCTTTCGTGCCTCTTGCAGCAGTGACGTCATCAGTTGAGTTGGCCAATCAGCGTGGCTTATTTGGGCGCTTGCGCTGCGCGTCGGCGCAAAGTCAAGAATCGAAGCACGGGAACATTTAGCCAAATTAATTGCAGGATAATAACTTATGAGCGGACACCGTGCCGCCCACCCCTCAACTGGGTCCAAAATGCAGGTTCAGTCAGAGGCATCGACCATGTCTCTAATTGGTTTTTTCTTTCTTCTCGATTTAGCCACATTGGCAGCGAAGGAAACAGCCGCCTACAACTGCAAATACAGAGCTAGTTTGCCTTCCCTTTTGGCCACTTCTCCAAATGATTTCGGCCTCAGTGTTGGCCAACAACTTGGCCATTAGGCTGAATGAGAGCCGCTATCTTCATGCCATCTGCATTTCATTTCATTTGTAATTGGATGTTATTCAATTTGAAAATAATTGTTGCCATAATTTCACTGTAATTTTATTGTATATCCACAATCATACGAACATATATGCGATATATATATATATATATGTGTATCTATATGTGTATTTGTTTGTATGTGTATGTTTTTCTCTCGCTCGTTTTGGCAATTGCATTGCGCCTCGTAACTCATAAATAAATTAATGAAATCAATTCACATCGCAGACGACGCGTCGTCATTGTCATGCAGCATTGCGGCATGTCAGTCGGATGCATATCAATAGCACAAATACGTACGAGATACTATACTACACTATGCAAGAAAACAATCTTTATTAATTAGTATTATGTATTTATTAAATAACTTTTTTACTATAGAAGAGTATAGTTTGAACGAACTGTGTCAGAGATTCGACATTTTATTCAAAATGATGTTTACTGTTATCCTTTAGTTATGAAATCTTTCGGAATCAGTGAAAATTTTTCTCTTTCTTTACTTTTTGCTCTCTTTTTTGGCTCTCCTTTTTGGGACAGTATTTTCATTTAGGTGCGTCTTACCTTTTTCCTTACAGTCTTACTGGATCTCTGATGGATTTGGGTGGAAGCAAACACTGAGAAAAAAAAATATAAGATAGCTTTGCAACCAGAGAAACTTTGGGACTCAGCTGGAGGAAGATATATATAATCTTCTGGTAAGAAGAAACAGCATTACGACACACTCAACGAAGAAATATAGCACATATAGCAATGTACAAAATAAAATGTTAAAAAATAAAATAAAATAATTTTATAAAATTTCTTTAATTCTTTAAACTAGTTTTAAAAAACAAAAAATATTAAATTAATACTTACTTTAAGTAAAATAAAATACCTTTGCAATCTCAATAAAGGATTAAACCATTAATTACCTACACTAAATTTGAGCTAATTTTTCTCTTTTTAATTTCGAGATTAATTTTAAGACATTTATATTATATATTTCATGATAAACTATCATCTCTTACTCGTCTGTTTGTACGCGACTCTAAATTAAATAAATAAATAAATAAATATTATCCTGTAGACAAGTATAGATATTTTTTTCAATGACTTTATGGAAACAGCCTTATCCCTATCCTTACTCGGATTATATGTATCTATTCTATATATTTTCTATATTTTTTTCAATTCATCATGAAGTTACCTATCAAATAATTCATTTCAGTTACTAAAATTTGTTACCTAGTGTTGTTATTTATCACTTTATTTTACTTTATTTTGTCGCACATTTTATGTATATTATGTTCATGTTCGAGTAGCAGTTAGAGAGAAAGAGAGAGGACTAGCTATAATTTAGTGGCCAGGAACGCTCGTACTCGTACAATTTACTTGAATTATAATATCATATTATTATTGTTAATTGCGTTCGTAGCTTTCAGCTTTTGTGGCTGGCGCTCAAACCTGAACGTGGTCGAGGAATTTCAGTTCTGAAGAGGTCCCAACTGAAGCTCAACTGTCTAATTAATAAGCTCTGTCTGTAGTATTTTGTCTGTGAGTGTGTGTGTCAAAAATAAATTAACGCTGCCTTCGACAACGAATTCAACGAGCTGGTGGCCATTAGGCCTGATGACTGGAGCTTTGAGTCTAGCAAATGCATTCCATTGCTGGCATTGTCTATGAGGCATTGGGGATTGGGGATCGCATCCATCATTCAGCACGGCACGAAACTATCATTCTCTATTCATAATTGAAAAAAGTAACGTTCCACTACCGTTTGGCAGGCCTAGACCATGTCTATAACGAATAACGACTCCACAACCATAACTACATCCACATCCACATCCATCTCCATGTCTCTCCACTCACTAATTGCCTCCACTTAATGGCGCAATTTGATTTTCAAATAGCGGCTCGGTCCCACTGACCGGTAAGATCATCAGTGACAACTTTTGTCAGCAGCTTTTCAATTTGAAACAACGAGCACACGACTACAAGTACACCGAGTCATGTTTGCTACAGTCCAGCTTCACTTTGACGACTACAACTATCGCTGCTAACTATACCTATTTGAAGTATATAATCGTTCAGAGTTCGTTATAGATACTTTTGACTGTGCTCTAGTTTGGGCAAGTGAAATCAGCTCCACATCTGTGGCAAGCACACTTCAACAATGCCCATAAGTGCGAGATGTGGTCAAAGAGTTTAACACGAATGAAATTCCCTTTAATTGAGGGTAATTGTGCTGCGGCCACAGCACTACAACACCACAGACCCAGTCCACAGTCTTCAGTCCCCATCTTCGGAGAGTACGTGTCGAAAATAATATTTCAAACTAATTGCGTCTACAATTTCGATCGGCATCGACAGCAACGGTAGCCACAAAAGTGACATGCAGCTGACAGCTGAGTTATGATGAGGGACTACGGTAACCGCTAAATACAGGCTACTTATATTAAATTTCGGGTTTGGGCCAAAAAACCCGTACAGCCAGCGGCCATTTTGGCCACAAGTGCGTACAAATTTACTGTGAAGCTTTCACTCACAGCGAGAGAATGAGAATGCAAATACGAATGAGAATGCGAATAAGAACGAGAGAGGGCAGATTGATCAGTGATCAGTGAACAATAATCAGTAATTAGTGATCAGTGACTAGTGATCATAGACTAGTAATCTGTGACCAGTGACCAGAATTCAATGATCAGCGACAGATATTTATAAGAAATTGGTCAGTGCTTAATCAATAAAAGCAGCGCAAGAAGTTAGGCTCCACCAAAAGAGTCCTCGACTCGCAGATATCCTGTAACTCGGTATAAAGAGTTAAAAGATCGGTATATTATATATAGCGATATATGATGCGATTCTATATCTATAGCTTGTTAAGTCACGTTTAGTATACACAGTATATACTCTGTTCTTCAGCTATCTCTCGTCTTACGATCTGTTTATTGTTCAGAAGCGTATATAGATTCTTTGTACGATCGGTGAGGCTTGTTGCAAGCTGGGCTGAAGAGTGGGAAAAGTGCAGTCAGAACGATTTAACCAACTGACTAACTGAGTAACAATGCGCTCTGGCTGTTGTCCCATGGCAGAATACTGGACGTGGCAGAGACGAGGCGAGCTGAAGCAACGGATCGGAAGACGACGCAAAGCGAGACATAATTACCACCTTTAAGAAGATGATGGTGGTTTTTCGCGGGCTTTGATCTGTGCCGCCGCGGCAGCAAGAAGAGTCAAAGCGAGAGATCGCCTTGGATCGCCATGGATCGAATTCACCACTCTCCTCCAATAAGCTTCGTTGGCGTCCATGAGGTTCGTCTCGTCTCGTCTGGTCGCAGTAGTTGCTTCAATCTATCTATCGATTTTTAACGTGAGTCTGACGTTAATGGAGCTCCCCAGTCCCCAGGTTCTACCCGTACTCTAAGCTCTGTAAGTAATGAGAATGCGATTTGCTTCTCTCGTAAGTTGCAACAAACGACGACAACAATGCAGGTCATATAAATAAGTCCCGTAAGCAGCAACAATGTCCGCACTGCACCCTTTTCCAGTTGTTGCCATTGCCGTTGCCGTTGTCGTTGCCTGCCTGATGGCTGTTCTGTTGTGCTGTGTTGCATGTGCAACTCTTGTAGCCTCTCTACTCTTGCAATAATTTTCGTATGCGTTGCAGCAATTAGGTGCATGCGTCATGGCTCTGGCTGCCCCTCCGTTCCTCACCTCCTCACATCAGTATATATAATTACAGCGTACTTTTGCTTTTAAACTAAAAGGCCTGCAATTAAACTTTCTCGCTCTTTTATCTCTTGATTATTGCATTGCCATAAAATGCATCGTTTGAGCACATTAATAAGCCACTTGGGCGGTTCAGATGCGGCTCCACAGTTCATGCAACATGCTGAACGGAGGGTGGTAAGCACTGGGTGATTAGTTAACTTTTCAAAACTTTAAAGTTTATCAGCAGGTGGAATCAGTACTTAGTTTCAAAACGCTCCAAAAAAGAGGAATTACTGACTATTAAAAAATAAATCAAATTTCCCAAATTTTATTACTACACCGCACATACAAATTTTGGTTAAGCATAGCTTAAATGAACCAGATATATTAAAATTAATAGTAACTAAAGCTTCCCCTATTCAGATTTCCATTAAATCTAAAGCAACTGATTTTCAAAATTATACTTCATCAGGAATTAGGAGTTCAATATGGAGCATCGCTGACGAATCTTTCGCTCGTGATATACAGGTTATAAAACTAAATATCAAGCTGACCACAAGTTGACCAGAAGTTAGACTCTTTAGTTGCAATTTAAGCTCAACATTCATAACCCAGAAGTTTCGGAATAGCTAGGACCAAATAGACTCGTTTTTATGAACTTCCTTTAAACTTATATCATTCTTTAACCCTGTTGAAATCATCGTGTGGCTCTTCCAATCTTCGATCTAATTGCTGTTTTCTAACTATCTGTTATAGTATATAATCAACTACATATATAACACATACGTTTATATCTAATATTACTACTCTTTACTTTCATTGAGTATTAAGGAAAGTTGGTCTGTAGGTCTGCTCAGGCTCAGATTCTTCATCGGTTAATTATGAGTATTATAGCCGAACTTGATACTCTATTAAGAGTATGTTGAACACTTATTTGTTTTTGTAGCCAAATACGACACTTAATCTTCAGTCACGGCACGTTCATAAATCATTTGACTTTCTAATTTCAAATTTCACCACACAAACACACACCCATGCACATACACACGCACACGAAAGCACAGCGAAAAAACAGATTGTAATAAATGCTTGAAATTTCAAGTTCATTAAGTTCTGCTAATAAAAATAAAGTCACTTGACTGCATTAAATCGGATTGGACACGCGCACTTGTAGCAGTACGAGTAACACTCGCCCAAAACCCATCACCCATGGGCCATTCCCAATGGCAACCCCGAAGTCCTCAGTCCTCAGCACTTTTCTCTGCCTTCATTATGCGGCAAACATAAAAACTGACAGCTAAAACTTAGTTACGCATACCAAAAACAACAACATCAACGGTATCTCAGGATAATGAATGCAGGTGCAAATGGGAAGCGGAAATACGTAACGCTTTTCGTGTGGTGTGTGCTGTGTACTGTATACTGAATGGATCGGATCAGGGTGGTTCTGGGGGCATAAAGTTGGATGACGATGTCCTCGACTCGTCCCTGATGACTATGAAGAATTTTCAATTTCATGTCGACCAGTTAGGCTGCCAGTTTCAGTTATAAAAGTACCCGTCGTTTGAGGTGTTTGCTGTATTGTCATAATATCCATTTCCAACTCCATGTCCATGCCCTTGTCCTGCCTTTTATGATATCGCTGCCTGCCGAGGGGTGAGTGGAGCTTGGGTTGGGTGGGTGTTTAATGAACTTTCCAAGTGAATGACCATATTCGTTTCAATTTGTCAATCTCGCTTACCACACCCAAAAGCACCCACAACACCACCAGCAAGTGGTGTTGGTGGTGCAGTTATATACACATACACTATACACTTGACTGTGCCCAGAGGGCGTGTTTTAGCTCCGCTAAATGGCGCATTGCCATAAGAGGACTATAAAATATGCATGACAGCCTTTTTTCAATTGCCAACACGAACAATAAGCATTTCAGTCACAATGATAATGTGCCATACTTAAATGTTGATATACCCTGTAAAAAAATTATCTCATAAAGCTGTGTGACAATCAAGGTATTGTACCAACAACCGATTTGATCATGTTCCTATATATGTATGTTTGTCTCTATAAATACTCGTACTATATTTGTACAATCTACATAGATCGAAGCACAGAATAGTCAACAAATTAAAAAATATTAACAAATTTCAATTTAAGACTTTATAAACTGTTTTATATTATATATATACATGTATATAAGCAAATCACATTTTAAATGTATTCTTAATATAAAAAATGTATTCTGAATACTAAATCTATATTATAAAAATCTGGCTGGACAAACCTGACTATTTATTGATATATAACATTGTGCACTTAATTAAAAATTCTTAAATTCCTTCTGAATGATCAACTTGGTACAACACATATCAATAAGTAATTGTTAATACAGTTTGGATGTTAATAAGAAATTAATAGAATTGAAAAAAATTTCGAGACATTAACAACTTTTCGATCTCACACACATAAATATGAATTATATAATCATAATAATAATAATTAATAAATTCATTATTCATACACTAAAAGTTTTTATACTACAAAGGAATCGGACTTTAGCAGCTACATGTTGTTTGAATAATTGAATACAGACATGGCTAAAATAATAGGTACATCCATATAACGACTAGAGACTCTTCACGTTGAAGACCAGCTACGGATATTTCTACGGCCTGTTGAGAAGTTTGCGTTTAGCAGTATATGTAATGCTCTGCTAGTCCATCTATCATCCATCTCTTTCTGTCGACGGCTTCTTTATGGTCGTTCCTGTTGCCAGGAGCATAAGTTCGAACGTCACATTGAATATCTTTTTAAATGGCAGAATTGATAGGTATATAAAGAATATGGATATGGATATTAAAAATATGCAACTTTTTTTTTCTAACCTTCCAACGAACACAACTATATTTATATTGAAGCCATAATTTAGTGTATATTTACAAAGGCTACAAATGCATGTCATCTGCTGTTTACAGGGTATCTATTAGTCATTTTTGTGTGAGGTGCTTACTTGCCGCCATTTTGTTGACGCTGCTGAATAGCTTCGATCTCTTTCTCTTCAATTCTCGGCATGATTGACGCTGCTCGATCGATATCGATCGCAGATCGCAGAGCAGAGTAGGGGGAGAGGGAGAGATCCAATCAGGCGCTGCTGTAGGTCGCTTTGGGGCATTAAGTCGACGCCGCTGCGCCATAATTTAAGCGAATTATCTATGAAATAAAATCACCGTTTTCTATGAGAATGGAAATGGATCTTTGTATGGGAATGGGAATGACGCAGCAAAGCCAGAGAAACGTTGACCAGGGCACACGTTTCATATTTGGACTATTTGTAATTAGACAAAATGTTTGAAAAGTTTCTCAATGGATTGGAACTCTAACTGGGCCAATTTGTAATTACGCACCTAGAAAACTTTAGCCTACCTGTCTCTCTCTCTCTCTCTCTCTTGTTTGGCTTTTTTCTTTTTTATGTGAAACGGTTCTCCGTTTTTATAATGTCTCAATATTTCTCAATTACGCGAGACGCATATAATTTGTTGTTATATGCGGCACAATCACTGATCAGGAACAGCAGCAGCAGCAGCCAGCAGATCGCCAGATCAGCAGCTGGTCCAGCGGCCTCGGCCTTTGCAAGCGTACAAATAACTCCATCGTTGACTCCAATCAACTTTGAGCAGGCGGCTGCACAGTAGATTGCCCACATTGCACCCTGGTGCAAATCAGGCAAAGACTTTATACAAAACAAACAACATTTTTAAGCAAGATTCATTATGTACTTTATTTTAACATATATCAACTATATTAATTCTCAAAATGTTAATTTAAAACCGATTTACATTTTGAAACATATCTGCTACTAACTATTCTATGCTCTGTTAGTAGAAATATTTCATTTAAGTCAGCTTCTTCTAAGAATTCCTCTTTGTGCAACCCAAATTTTATATAATACGTTATTCAAGATATATTTTTGAACGGTTGTTTACTTTAAGCTTTTAGCCTTTACTTAACACAGCTGTTTAACAGTTGTGCTTAACAGCTGTGTTTAACTTATTGCTTTACATTTTGTGTCTTTACAGTTATAGGTAAGTTTAAAATATATTCAGAAAATTAGTAAAAACTTTGAACCTCGAACATTGATCGATTTGCCCCATAGTGCATTCAGGACACACAGACACACATGTGCAGGCCCACAGAGAGAGGCACTTGGCATCTCTCGTTCTGGGAGGTCTCTGTTCCTGGCTGTGGCTGTGGCTGTAGCTGTAGCTGGCAGCCAGAGGCTCAGACTCCAACGGAATGGAGATCGTGCGCCGAATGCTGCGAATGCTTCACATTATTAGATGCGGATTACCACTTTGGTGCAAAGATCAAATCACTTTGCTGCAGCGACGCTGTAGGTAGATATAAAGAGAAAGAGAGAGAGAGAGAGAGATAGCAGTGCAAGACCGAGGCACGTCTCAGTGTGGCCAGCAAGTTGGGTCTGGGATGGCGACTGGTGGCGTTAGCTGAAGGTGGCTCCAATCACGTTTTTTCGCGCGCTGTTTGCCTTTTACGATTTGTTTGATCTGCCCCAAATGAATTGCGCAGTTTCAATTTGAATTATGCCGCTTTCAACATGGCAACGTTGCAACATTGCATCACACAGTTGGCGAGGGTGAAGGTAAGGGTGACGGACCGTTTTTGGCCACATGCTGCGTGGACAATTGCAATTGAAATGTCATTTGTCAAAATAGAATTTTGAAGGCCTTTCAAGCAGCCGCCCGATCCTAACTCAATGTACCAGATTCTGCTCCTGATCCTGCTGCGTGTTTAACACGTGTGCTAATCTCATCAAAACAACCGACAGATCGCCCGACTAAATGCAACAAATCAACCTTCAATCAAGACCAAAGCCTGGCTCTACTTTGTTCATCCTTATGCGGCATCATCAAACTGGCATAAATCTTTAATGGAATTCATTCATTATAGACAGCATGCGGCGGTCGGCGGTCGGTGGTCGGTGGTCGGTGATGGTTGCTGCTCGATTTGACCACAAAGCAAAAAACGGGCCAGCGCATCTTTGAATTGGCCAAGCCAACAATGGGCCCAAAGGGCCTCGTCTTACCTTTATTCTTGTGCTTCTTGTTGTGTCTTTGCGGGCATTGTAATTTTTCCTTTGTGCACCGAGGTGAGGGCACAGTTCGGATAGGATCGGGACGCAGCAATTACGTGTGTTGCATGTGGAAAAGGCGACGCTCGGCTGCCGATTTGGTCGCATTTGTTGGGCTCTCATAAAGCGAAGGCGCTAAAGGATAACACCTTCTTAACGCCTACCAAGTAAATTGTTTCGGTATTGCGGCACACATAAAATGAATTGAAAAAATTGGAAATAAATACGCAAGGGTTTCCTTGATAGAATCGAAATAAACATTGGCTTAAGCGGAAATCCGTTCATTGTACTTTAAGTAACTTTTAGTTGAATGAAACATGACACAAAACATTCGTTTCTGATATTGAGAACTCAATTTAAAGTTCTCCTAATCATCATTATACCCTACCCACTCATTATGCCCTAGTCCGTCCTTAGTATCTTTGCAACACATATGCAACATCATCAAATTTTGACTCTTTCTCTCTCTCTCTCGCTCTCTCTCTCTCTCTCTCTCTCTCTCTCTCCCTCTCTCTCTCTCTCTCTCTCTCTCTCTCTCTCTCTCTTCTCTCTGTCTGTCTGTTTCTTTTCCCCCCTCGATCTCAGCTTGTTGTTGTGATTTTGAGGCGTGAAATAAATTGATAATTTTGGCTTTATTGGATTCCACTGCCTCACATTCCTCCACATATTGTACACTTACTCGTACGTCTCTTGCCTCATATTTCGTTGCGCTGCTGTAGGTCCCCATTCCCATTCCATTCCCATTTCCAACCCGATCCCAATTTCGATCCCTATTCTCATCTCTGTCTGGCGTCTGAGCAATTAATCTGGGCGAGCGTGCGGCTGGGCGGGCGCTGGGTGCTCCAGAACAAATGCTGCCAAGGATTAAATCGATTTTATAAAGATACGCAGATGCAGTCATAGCCTCAGCCTCAACCTCAGCCTCAGCACTAGCCTGATCGTCATTTTTTGTTAGTTGAAATTATAAATTCTCTTGCATTAAATGAATTAAGAAAGGGTCTTATGAAACTATGGAAGAAAGTCTCACAACGTGGAGAAGAAAGATCTAAAGAGTTTAGATAATGTCTCTGTATAAGCTCAGAGACAACAAGATATATACAGATATATACAGCTTTATAGTTCGAAAATGGTTGATTTATCACTCGAATTTTCATGCTTATTTGTATCAAGCAATAACAGTACTTTTAGTGAAAAGTTTTTGATAGTAAATATATGTTCTGAGTATATCAATAGAAAGGTTATCGGAATATAGGTTAACTTCATAGCACATGTATTAGGTATATATGGATATTTTTGTATTATCTTTAATATATATACATACTTATAGATAGAAAACTTCGAAAAAGTATTTCTCAGTCGAGCACCCTCTTTGCTTTATTTTGTGATCTGCGACTGGTTTTATGAGTTCTAAAGGAAAATTACAACGCTTAAGGCTGCATCCCCCCCCCCCCCACACAAAACGGTAGCGACCAGCCCATGACATCCCCCTGTCCCTGTACCCTGCCCCATCCCTGCTCCATCACCAGCACTTTGTCCATCAGCAGCGGCAGCGGCATCGGCATCGGCATCAACAGCGTTGCCCTTAGCGGTGGTAACAGTTTAGCGCTTTTGGCTTTTGTTGTTTTATTATGGCTCTCAAATATTGTTTATTGATGGGCACAACGGCTTAGCGGATCTATATACACACACACTTGGATATGGTATGTGTGTTCATATATAAGGAGCATATGCATAAATTGTGTGTTGTGGGCTTTGAGCTGCCGCGCGAGAGACTCTTAAAAATCAATAAATTCCCAGTCAAATTTTGTGAGCGCGTTACGGCGTACCCAAAAACTCACGTTAAAATGTCATAAACAACTTTGTCATAATTTTGGTAATTAAAATTGGCCGCCCGCAAGCGTTGGCCAGTTTTATACCACATATGACTGCATATAGGCAGATCGGTCAGATCTCTGGCTCTGATTTATCGTACCGCTCTTTGAGGTGTGACTTTGTTGTATGGCTTTATGATGCCGACGATGGGCTACTTACTTCTGTTTTGTTGGAAACCCCTTACACTTATGGTATACCCATTACACCCTCCCCCCAAGCAGTTATTTTAAGACCCTAATGACGGCTTTTACAGTTAATTGAATTACGAACACTTATTCTGAAAACTCTTTGATGACTAACATTAAACTCGATTGTTGATTTGACCAAATAAATATATAATATATAATATATCAATGAAAGAAAAAGAATGCGATTAACGACTTGCAGAACTATTAACAGCTTTTTTAAAACAATTTTCTGTGGGATTTTGCCTTTTTAGTAGCTGGTCACCCTGAAAGTGGTGGCTGGCTTGTTGTTTGATTTATACAATATAAGATGTCAATAAGCTTTAATTAAATCGACAGGATTTAATCGATTGTAAAGTAAATTGTAAATAGGTAAATAATAATTATTTTGTTTATTTATTTATTAAATTAATGTCAACTATTAACAGTCGACCAAAATTTGAGAGTAGCATTAAAATTTTTAATATAAATTAAAACTGAAATAATATAATTTAAATTTAAAATGAAATATTTAAGTAAAAGATTAAAGGTAATATCTGGGGTGTTCAAAATAAGAGTATTAAATGATCCAACATTTGTTGCGAGGATTGGGAAAACCCCAGAAAACCCCAGAAAAACCCAATCAGATCACTATGATTAGTAAAGCAAATTAGTGCAAGTTACTACGTGCCAAAAAGTTAAGGATATGGTTCTTAATCGCATCAAAAGAGGACTCTGAGTTGAAGACTCGAAAAAGTCTGTTACAGTCAACACAGAGAACTCGAAAAGGTTCATGCAGAGTATAGTTAGTATTACAAGTATTTAGAGAAAGTGGTGTAAAGTTACGAGTACGTCTCAAAGGTACAGAAAAGTTAATTTGGCTCAATAGCAGAGATGACTCAATTTTGTCAATTATTAATTTATGTAAAAATAGAACTCCCAGCATCATGCGGCGGTTATTAAGAGATGGGAGGTTAATTAATTGCAATCTACAGTGGTATGAAGGCAAATCAGTACCTGGAACCCAGTTAAAGCCGCGAAGAGCAAAAAGAAGAAACTTTTTTTGAACAGACTCAATTCTGTCTTGGTGTACCGAATATTGAGGAGACCACACACAAGATCCGTATTCCAGAATAGGCCGAACAAGAGAAGTATATAGCAGTTTAGTCGTATAAGGGTCGTCGAATTCCTTAGACCATCGTTTTTTTTCGATTGAGTCGCCTTGTTGAATGTAAGCGCGATATGTTTGTCAAATTTTAATCTATAATCGAGAAGAATATTCAAGTCGGTGACACAGTCTAATCTCTCAAGAGAAACCCGGTCAAGCATGTAATGAAATGTGTGAGGCGTATTTCTATAGAATGACATAACCTTACATTTAGAGCAATTCAGTACCAACAAGTTGCGTTTACACCAAGCAAAAAACAAATCCTGGTCCGATTGCAATAAATAAGGACAGTTGTTGTCATTATATGACAAGCACAGCTTCACATCATCGGCGTACATTAGTACATAGGAGTGAAGGAACATAGACGGGAGATCGTTAATAAATAAATTCAAAAGTAAAGGCCCAAGGTGGCTACCCTGGGATACACCAGAAATAACAAAGACAGCCTTAGACAGTGAGGTTTTAAAAAGAACTTTTTGGGTTCTACAAGAAAGGTATTCGGAAATCCACATAAGAAGGCTGTGTGGAAACCCGATAGTACTAAGTTTTTTAAGCACGAGATAGTGGTTAACGGACTCCGAAAGCCTTGCTGAAATCTGTGTAAATGACATCAGTTTGCTTTTTGTTCTAAAAACCTTTGATAACAAGGGAGGTAAGCTCAAGTAAGTTAGTGGTAGTAGATTTCGATTTCACAAAACCATGTGGGCAGGGTGAAATGGTAGAGCAACATGAGTGTTAGTAGTTGAGATGTTATCAGCTTCTCAAGTACCTTGGGCATCGCGGATAATTCGGAAATACCCCTATAGTCTTTAACATCTGACTTTGAGCCATGTTTGTGAAGAGGAATTATAATTGATTCCTTCCAAATGGTTGGGAAGAAGCACAAGTTAACAGACAATTCAAATGATTTAATCAAGGGCTAATTATAGATTATTTATTTATTTATTTATTTATTTAATTTAAGTCAGCTAAGAACAGCTGACTACAAATATTTACAATTTAATATAAAATTTAAAATTAATATAAAATAATAAAAAAATAAAAAATTACAAGTTTAAATAAAAATTAAAAGTTTAAATCTGGGGAGTAATAAATAAGGAAAATTAATTTAATTTAAAACGACCCAACATTTGTTGCAAGGATTGGGGAAAACCCAGAAAAACCCAATCAGATCAGAAGTATTAGTAATCGAATATTAGAATAGGAGTGGCTAGAAAATTTACAATACACTACTACTTACATATATACTATTAGGATCAATAGTATACAGAAGCATAATATATTAAAGTATTAGTATAAAAGTGAATTAGTAAATAGGGCTTACACTGTTACTAATTAATGTACTATTAGAAGTAATAGTATATAAAAGTAACAGTATAATAAATAGGTGAAGTTACGTATTAAAAGGGAAATAAAAAGGCGTAAAGAAAGGATAAAAAAGGTTTAAAGAAAATTTAAAGACATGTTAGTTGGTGAGAGAGGGAGGATGTCTAGAAAGGTAAAGGAGAATAGAGGATTTTATAGAGAGGATGGATAATTCTCTTGAGAAGACGTGGTACAGCGAATTAAAGTTTACACATAAAGCATGAAACGAGCTGTGTAAAGCGTAATCAGTTGTGCACGTAGGAAGGGCAAGTGGAATAAAATTCCTAGTTGCTCTACGAGGAACAGAAAAATTAACCCGAGCTAATAAATAGGACGAACTAATATCACCATTAATCAATTTGTACAGAAAAACCACACCAAGAGTTTTTCTGCGATTGAGTAACGACGGGAGATTAAGAAGGAGAAGCCTACTAGAATACGAGGGTAAACGAAGATTAGGGTCCCAATTTAATCCCCGTAAAGCAAACAATACAAATTGTTTCTGGACGGACTCAATGCGATCCTGGTGAGAGCTGTAATGTGGACACCAAATGCACGAACAGTATTCAAGGATCGGTCGAACAAGAGAAACATACAGGATTTTTGTGATGAAAGGATCATCAAATTCTTTCGACCAACGTTTAATAAAGCCTAGTACTCCCTTGGCCTCATTTATAATGGTCGAAATGTGCAAGTTGAATTTCAATTTGCAATCAAATAAAACACCCAGGTCTTTCACTGTAGATATACGATTTAAGGGAGTATTATTAATCGAATAGGTACATAAAAAGGGTCTGGTACGACTAAACGTCATAAACATGCACTTTGCGCAATTGAGATGCAACTGATTGGCCGAACACCAAAGTTGCATGGCGCTTAAATCTTCTTGTAGGAGATTGTAAAGAAGGGGTCAGAATATGAGAATATTAGCTTCACATCATCTGCATACATGAGAACATGTGAATGTGAGATAATTGAAGGTAAGTCATTGATAAAAAGGGTAAATAACAAGGGGCCTAAGTGACTACCTTGAGGTACTCCAGAAGTAGCATGAACAGACTTCGAAATAGACGACCTAAGCAGTACTCTTTGAGTTCTACCTTTTAAATATGTGGAAATCCAGTTAATAAAACAAGGAGGGAAACCTATACCATAAAGTTTCAAGAGTAAAAGCTCATGGTTTACAGAATCAAAGGCTTTACTGAAGTCCGTATATATGACATCAGTTTGCCTTTTCAATAAAAATGCTTCATTTACCAAGGTGGTAAATTCCAGCAAATTGGTCATGGTGGAACGACCCTGTACAAAACCATGTTGGGCAGGAGAGATGATTGATTTACAGAAATGCTGTAAAACAGAAACTATAAGTTTTTCAAACAATTATGAATGAGAAAAGGATAATAAATAAAAATTAATAAACTTGTTATAAAGAAATAAGTATATCTATGATATTATCGATCGCATCATAATAGATAAAAAAATAATTATAAGTTATAATGAAAATATTACATACATATATAAGCTTGCACATGGTAAAATGAACGTGGATAAACTATATTTGTAAGAGAAATTAAGAATGTTAAGTGAACTATATATATAATAAAGATTTCTGAAAATATTACTTAGCATCTAGGTGAAGTTTTTTTTATAAAAAGCTTTTTGCATAGCAACAGCTCACATCTAACATTTAATTAGCACATCCTTCAACTGGTACCAGCTGATATAATTGTCAAGCACAAAGATTCAGTATCTCTAATTAATGCCAATCAAAGACACGATGCTGATGATCCACATAAATATAGTCACTTGTACAACAGTTGTTGGATATCTTGGCCTGAAATCGCTAATCGTTCGGTTGGGACCACAAGCCAAGAGATTAACTCATTTTGAGCGGTTAACAAACAACTGTTGGCGGTTGGTTGTTGGTCAACCAAATAGAAAGCGTTTGGATACGCTTGCCGGATGAGGAATATAAACAAAAACAATTTAAAAACCATTTGGCAAAACAATTTTCTAATGACGCTCATATGTTGTGTATTTTCGTTGCGGTTTTCAGGTGGCAAATTACTGAAATACCAGCAGGCAAACGGCAATTAGAAGACCCTAAATCCTTTATCAAAAGAAGAAGAAAAAACAGAAGAGAAAAGAACTTAGACAAAAGGGTTTTTGCTGAATAGAAGAGCCTACTAAATGATAGAATGTCTGCCTCTAATAGATACATTTTACAACAGGGCCAATGCCGCGTGCTCGGAGCCCATCAAATATTTCGACTCGCAACAAACAATAAAAAATTTATTAAAGAAAGGCAGAAAAAATTACACAACGAACAAATTAGAAAAGAAATAAAAACACAATGCAGACAATGGGCCAAAGAAAGTGGCCATGTCATATGGCACAGGAACACCCAGAAGCATCAGAACGGACTGAGAACTGAACCCAGCCCAGAAATTGAAATATCGAAGGGCCGTGAGAGCCGCGGGGTAATGTATCAATTTAGTTCGGGTTCTGGTTCTGGGCTGGGGTTTGAGTTTGGGTTCGGGTTTGATTGGTGCGCTTAGGGTTCGCAACAGAATCATTTAGGGAATTGATATACCAAGGGGTCTTCAGCTATACCATATATATATATATATATATATATAGTATACTCGTACCACCGCTAACAACGATTATAAACAAATTTCCGCTTTTGACGCGCGCCGCAACTTGGGTGTCGGCGCTGGAGCTGGAGCTGAGATCGTTGCTAGAAAGGAGTAGACAGGGGCAAAGGGGCTGCCAACATGGCCTAAGTAATACAAAAATGGTCTGCTCAAAAACGAATTTGTGCAATTAACGCCAGCCACTAGCAACTCTAACACCAGCAACAACAACAACAATCCAGCCTAAATAATGGGCATTTGGTGCGCGTGTACAAATTATTAATTATACGCCATGTTGTGGCAAGGGCCCACGCCCAGAAGGCAGAACAGAGCGAGAATAAGAGCGAGAGGGAGGGAAAACAAGTTGTGGGCTCATTGGGCTGCCATTTTATTTAATGTAAATGCTAATTGCAATTCCTGGCGCCTCTTAGGCATGAGTATAGAATTCTGCTTAACCTTCATTTACTAACTCGTAATTACATTTTAATGTTTAATGTTTGCAACTTGCATTACGAATTACGAATATTTTGACATAATCAGTTGACTATACATTACATCATCATTAGACCTCAAGAAAGTATCGCATAATTACAATATATAGCACACATGTGAAAGTGAACTCTTAGGGTATACAAATATTCATACACGTAATATAATTCCGTCCCATTCCAGCGGAAAGCAAACACACGTGCCGCACCCAGCGGAAATTCAAAGCTCAGCATGTGGCTGCCACAAATTGCTGCTTTAATTGCAAATCAAGCAAATTGAATTATTTCTAATATCGCAAACAGTCTATAAATTGAGCTAATTCACTGGATGAGTCGCCTCCATATAGTCTAAATTTAAACCAAATTCAAATTTTTTTAGCCTCCAATTTTTCATTTAAAATCCATAAGAATATTTGCTTTAAGTACAACTTATGTTAAGGTTTGTTATAAGCAGTCACTGGGCGTGAAAGTGGAAACAACCACCAGAGGCCTGGTCATGGGTTACTGGGATTGTCTGGGGTGTTTCAGTTTTTCCATTAGTATCCAGTGAGGCGCGTGATGCGCGTTGGACCCTCTGTTTCGCTCTCTGTATGTATTTGTCCATCTCCAGTTTGAAACACTTTTGACGCCATTACGTACAGATTGTTGACAAAACCTGACTTGCATATAAATAACCAACGAAACAAATACTGGTAACCCCCCGAAAACCCCTACCAGGCAGGCTACCAGTATAGAATAAGCCTGAATCTGGTAAACAACCACAAAGGGAGATAAAGTTAAACTCATTTTACGGTGTGCGAAATTGTAAATATTTATGTTTTGCTCCCTTCTGCACAGTGGTTCAAATGATGAATATGAATCAATGAAAGTATTAAGTAAAAATAAGGTTTTATCCGGATATATTTTATGTACTCTATATATGAAGGATATTTGATTATAATAACAGAGTTTATTATAGAGGTTGTTTTTATTGGATCATATTAGATTGATTAACATGTTTATCGCTATAGAACTTTTATATAACTAAAAATATTTTTATTTAATTATCCTTAAAGCTTAGTAGATATTAAGTTATTTATTTGCATATTTATTTATTGTTTTATTTATCTATTTATTTATACAATATATTATATTATTATAGTGCTAAGATTAAGGATTTTTTGTATCGATGAACATAGATTTTATTTTCGTTGTTTGTTCCATTGTCTGTGGACACTGTAGTCACCCCAGGGTTGTCGCCATATTTGTTTGTGGCTGTTATTGTTGTCATTGTTTTTGCTGTTGTTGTTGTTATCCTTACGCATCAGAGGAGTTAATGCGGATAAATGGTCTGACAATTACGTTTATGTCAACAATAAAAATTAAATTAAATCGTTTTAAAGAATGCCGCTAGGCGACTACAATTTCCACCCCGACAGATGTCGCAAATAGATCGAGGTGCAACTCTGGAAAAACAAACACACACACAAGGAGAACACGATGGCCAATCAGAAGGGGGAACACACACACACACACAGACACACACAAGGGTCGTGTAGGGAGAGGGGAAATGGTGTATATATTATGAAAAATCGGAAAATGTGTAAAGACTCGAAGCTGTCAGGCGGGGGATGTCAAGCAAGTGTCAAGTGTTGGCGGTCTCTAGAGAAGACTTCAAAGTGCTCCCTATGCGGACTGTTTCTGATACGTGCTGTGTGTGAGCCAGGGGGAGGGTGGGGCGTAGGGCGGAGGGGGTGTTGTGCCAGTGGGCTGGGCGCACAACATGCGTGACAATTTAATGAGCAGTCGGTGTGAGCTGTTGCAATGTTTTAATCAAAATTACGCGTAATGGATTTTGATTTTATTAAATGCGACTTAAATGACTTGGGACATATCCATACTATGAGTACACAGATCCATGTGTATAAAGTGGCACATATATGCACACATACATACATACATAAGTATGTATAGTATGTATAGATGAGACTGATGCAGACTAATTAAGCAGACGGCACTCCGCCTCGCGGCTACGCAACATCTACAGCAGCGCCGAGCCCATTTACGTGTGTTTATGTGTGTGTGTGTCTGTGTGTGTGGGAGGGGCGAGAGGAGCTTTGGCGATTTGCTTGAGATCCCCTTGGCGCTAATTGCGTTTATATCCTTCAGTTAATGGCACTTAATTAACAACTGCGCCGCGGCATTGAGGCATGCATAAAACGGTTTTCGGATATGAAAACTCGTACGTGTTTCTATATAGGATTGAAGGCAGACTAGATGAAAATGTATTTATGCAAATTTCGAAAACTATTTATAGTCTTAATTTATACCTTCTACTAAGAGAAGGTCTGGTTCACAGAGTAATTTGTCATGTTTTGAGTGAACAAAAGCAATTTTACGACTACAATTCTTGCGTAATATTCAACGGATGCGGTTAGTCTAAACTAATGCCAAAGACTATAAAGTATTCTGTGTTGTTTGGTAAATAGAAGAAGAAATAAAAGTTCAGTCCGGATTTGATTAAGTTTGTGTAATAATAAAGTTTACAACTTTTATTATTTTATATAGGATTAGCACAACTTTTCCAACAAATCCATTTTGATATTTCAAAGAATGTTATTGAATCTTATGCACTTTGATACCCGCGAATTGTTCAAAAGTAAGGAACATAACAAAATTGTAAGAATGTATGGAGCCTACTGAAATATACATACATTATATATATTCTTAAACAGCATTAACAACCTAACCGATTTAGCGATTGAGTTCGTCTTCCAGATGTCAGATCTCTATACAAATAATCGTTTTTCATGCTAAACTAAAGTGTTTTTGTTGTATTTTGCAATATTAATATTCCAGTGGGTTCGATGTCAAACTTAATCGTATTATTGGAATCTTAGAAACATGTTTTACTCAAGTTATTAAATTGACTGAAAGATATATTCACTTCATACAGTTGGAAGTACTATTGTATCAAACAGTCTGAATGTACAGAGATGCTAACTCGGATGCTGATGATTTTCTCCAAGTGTCTATGGCAATTCCGCTGAAATATCATTAATATAAAATAATATCGCTTTTATATAAATTTTATATTTTTATTTATATTTTATAAAAAAATTAAAAAGAGATAATAATTATTTATATAAAACATCCTACAATATTTTTATGGCGGAATGTAATTATCCTATCTGAAATAATTATGTACTCTATTTGTACTCTATATGTAAATATCGCTTATCTATATATGTACTGGAAACTGTTTCTGGTATGGCAATTTATAGCTTTTTGGTAGAGCATTCATTGAATAGGTAAACGTCTATACCTATATACCTATATATCTATTTCTCTATTTATCTACATTATATGAACAATTTTACAATTTATTTATTATTATATTTATATTTATTTATTTTTTCAAACGTTGTTTAATTCTGATAAACAGAAAGGTTATTCTATTCACATAAGGAAATATATCAAGGAAAACGGTAGAGTAAAATCTAAAGAATAGATGTTTGCGGATAAGTATAGGTATAGGGTACACCTAATAATATGATATGGTGCTTTCAAAAGTTCAGGGTACACAACTATTTTCTGAATGTACATTCAGGGTTACGAATATATTTCAATATGTTTCGCATGAATATTCGTTATAAGAAAAAAACTTTTGAATACATATTTTGTACGCGTATCTGGAGAAAAGTGGGCGTTTCCAGTTAAAGTGAAATTTATGCCAGTTAAATTCGGCAAACAAAGGCGAAGCCAGTCAGCACTCAAATTCCCAAACTGACAGTCCAATTAGCAGAAATAATTATGCCGGATGTGACAGAAGACCAAAAAAAAGAAGCGTTACGCCTAATGCAGATACCACTGAAAATACATATATGAATTTTAAGTGTCGCCAACGCACAAAGATGTATTCGTATGCGTATTCATATTCATATTCATATTCAGTACGATTCCCAGGCCCCCAACCAAGCATAAAGCCTGTGCTGAAATGGGTTTCGGGACGAGTCTCATTTTTGGGGCATGCATCGCTGCCAATTCTTAGGAATTATACGAGACGTTAAATTTTATTAAGCAGACATCAATTGCTTTGAATAAAACTCAAATAAATAATACTCGTAAAGGCGAAAGAATTTGTTGGGTACAGTTGGCGCCAAGCTGCCAGTTTCTAGTTAACTAAAATGCGAATGTTTCTGATGAATACGGTGAATATATGAACATATTCATACGGCTATTATGAGTAATATTAATTTGCGTCTGTTGTCCGTCTGTCTTTCACGTATAAACGTATAAATATATATGTATATATATATATATATATATATACATATATTTTATTTTTATCTGTTGCCATGACTATATTATGACAATTGTTGACTTTGATTGTTTAGCTCAATTAGGGCCACGTTGCTAATGAAACTCATGCCCAGACTGTCCGGTCAACAACTAATTGATTTGTGTTTCTGTTTTTTGTCTTCTTGTTTTAATAAATAATGTCGCAAATAAACAGAAGGGGGATTGGAGGTTGAGCATCTTAACAATAATATTTATTATCCAACTATTGTCAAGACATCTGCAGATTCCAAGTAACAAATGGAATCTGTAATTCATCCCAATTATTGTAGCTTTTCTTAAATGTTACCCCAACGAAACCTGCCCCTTAATTCGATTCTGGCTATTTTTATTTTTCTCGAATTCTAATTTGATATTCGTATATATTTTGACAAGTAAGTCACGACCAAATTTGACTGAGGAGGGGCCCGTCCTCGGTTTGATATCGGATAATGTCTACTAATTGTTAGGAATGAGTTAAGGCCCCGGTCCAAGTCTGGGCTTGATTTGAACGTGATTTGAGCCATACTAAAATGGGTTCAAGTGGGTTTTAACTAATTTTAATTAGCAGCTTTTTGTGGCTCCTTCGTTTTACGTGATAATTTTGCAATGTGCAAATTAAAATCATATACTTGTACCCGTATTTTGTTCGATTTCGAATATACTTATATAAATCAATAAAACTGTTGTGCTACTATAAAAATTAACGAAAATATATATTCGTCTTCGTATGGGTATTGGATATCATTTGTGATATTAAATTACCATAAACATAATGTGTTAATTGGTGAAACTTTAAAACGAATTAATTTACGCAGTTCAGGCACAAAAATAGTCATAGACTTTGATCGGTAGCGACTAATTAGTCTGGTCAGCCATTAAGCCAACACCAGAGAGTCAGTCAGGCAGTCTGACACAGAGCTAATTGATTTATTTTTGTCTATTTGGTTAGCAACTAATATGGCCGATCAGGCATTCTATTAGGCATTATAGCTAAGATCCGTATCTGAGGTTAACCTAAAGATGGGCATGTCTAACAACGGACAGGATCGATTCAAACAAATTTCAAAGCAAGGAACTGTGTTGTATAATAGATAAATATATATAATCTAATATATTATTCAGTTCAAGAAGATATATTATATGTATATATGTGTATATATATATATATATATATATGTAATATATTTACATCTTTCTTTGAACATCATCTTGACATTATTATCCTATCTTGATTATTCTATAACCATAAGCACAATTGTCAGTTGTTAGTATATCAAACCCTTCTGGGTATTCCTGTTCTGCCCCTGGTTTAATTGATAGACCTATAGACTGTTTCTTTAGACCATTTTCAATCATCTAAAGTTTAGATTCTAAACCAACCATCTTACAATCCTTGCCGATCGTAGGTAAGTATAATTATTGTTGGACAGTGAATAAAATGTTCACACAGTCGAACATGTTGGCGAGCTTGGTTCGATTTGGCGAAATGCTCTTTGCTACACACAGTCCAACACGTTCGATGAACATAGCATAGAAAAATCTTGGTTCCGTTATTTGTTCGGTCATTTTTTCAAGTGATGCTCGGCATCATGCCCAAACACAGTCATACAAGTTCGACGAGCCTTGCGAAGAAGAATTTTTATTTTCGTCGAGCCGCTCGCCTAACGGTTAAATGCCTCGCGTGCACTAATACTAATGTAGATTTTACGTCATGTTCGCCAACATATTCGAATGTGTATGGGCCGCTTTAGCCTCGATATATTCCTATTTGAATCCATTAAAACTGGGCCTAATACAGGATATTTCAGTTTTTTAAGATTACGAGAATGCTATGGGTCGATCCCATTAAGTCTAGATTGACTTGACCACAATCAATAACGATATATCGCCATCCGACTGTTCGTTCACCTTAAAAGATCCACTGACATTAAGTTTTGGATGTGAACTCCTGTTTACATAAAAAGTTGGCTTTGACAAAGCTATATCTATATCTAGATAAAGATCTATGCTGATTACTCGATATAGAGGGGATAATTAACACAGAAGATATTCACCACATATTTCTTAGAATTCTTTAATAGTATTGCTATGTTCAAGATATTTATATAGAACTCTTCTGATTGATATAGGAAATATCTTTTATATATACTGTATATACTAGTATATACTATGTGACTGCCGAGTTTAGTTGGACCCTGTATTATAGTCTTTCTGTAATAAAATAAATGTATCTCATAGTAATCCATCTTGCTTTAATACATCGTGAGCCGTTCAACACTATTTTGAGGTCCATCTCGTGTTCGTGTCACGCAAATTGTCCATCTCTAGTCTCTAGTAGTGGGTAAGTCTGAGTCAACAACAACTTTCCAAGTCCTATGCCGAACTAGTCACATGAACACGAGTGAACGCCAAATCGGAATGGGGAAACACAAATTGTGTGGAGCACATGAGAGAGTCAGACTAAGCCCACTTGATAATTATGATAGGTTGTATCTACAGATACGAAATTAACACTTAAAGTTTACACAAGACAATTAGCGAGACCGAGGCGAAGGCTGGGGGTTGGTGAAGTGGCTGAGCAATCAGTTATAACGAAGACGAATAAGGCCAAGAGACGAGTGCAATGCAGGCCAAAAGCTAATGATGCACAACATCAACATGGCGGGCGTGCTTTGTGCCAGGCTATAAACAAATTGCCGGCAAAAGGCTTTTAAGCCGCGCTTGATGTTAATGGCAAATGGCGGACTGACTTGCTGGCCAATCAAAGCGACCAGTTTCCAGTTTGGAAACTGGACCTGGCGACTAGCGACTGGGCCAGGACTTAACCCATTGTGTTCATGTGCAATTGTAGCCTGTTGCCAATTATACTCGTAATCGTAAGCCGCAATATGGTGCGATTTGCATAATTGCACAATGTAGAAATAGAGCTAGAGTTGGAGTTAGATTTGGATGTGGAGCAGGAGCAGCTAGTGAACAAAGCAACTGACACATTATGTCATTATATTGTTGCAACGTGTAATTGGAGAAAAACTTGTGCCGCCAAATGACAAATTCATGCGCCAAAAAGTACATCAAAAGGCCGCCTTCAAGGCTTATGAATTACAAATAAGCATTGAATGGACTTTGGGGGGGATAGAGAAGGGGGTGGGTCAGGGGCGTGGCAAACACATCTGCATACATAGACATGCCAGGCAGGTGAGTCGGGCCTTAAGTGTCAGTCGAGGCGTCTGTCGGGACAGTTGGCAAAGGCAGCAATTCGTCACGGGCGTCCGTCTCGTTGGGGCTTCGAGCCTTGGCAACAACACATTTAGCCAACTTATTCGCCAATTTAAATGCAGCAATAACAACAAGTAAGAACACTTTAATACACTGGGAGCTCGGCAGATACCCTGTACATATTCGCCCTAGGCAAAAATTGAACATTTATATATGAAAATGAAAAATAAACAAATTCTCAGTCCAGCTGTCGACTTTAAGAAACCTTTTAAGTTTACACATGTTTGAGGCATATTCACACACACACTTAAATTATATTCTTATATGAATCATACATTCATAAGGTTTACAGGGTATAGAATAAAAACAAAGACAACAAACAGACAAAATATTTAAGTTAAATGGCAGTTGGAGTTAAATTGGAATTGAAAATGGAGTTGGGGCTGGGACAGAGGGTGAGCTTGGGTTTGCTCTGTGTTGTTTGGCTCTTGCCGTATGTAATTTACAAAATGAGATACTTTTGCAACTTGCCAGTGCTATAATTATAATTAATATGAATGCTAAAACAACACTAACAACAGCAATGCGATATTCTGGCAAAATTTCAAATATGGCGGCAACTTTGTCATTTTATTTATCTTTTATTGTTGTTACAACAATGTTGTGGGCGTTCTTGTGTGTGTGTGTGTGTGAAATGTGGGTTGTAGTGTGTTGTTTCAAGCACTTGAATTAATTGCATTTCACATGCATTTATAATTCAGTATTTTTGCAATTTGCATGACAATTAATTGAGCTTATTATTTATCTGTATTTCCTCGACTCTGCGCGTTTTTAGCGAGCAATTTTCTAATTGCTTTCTAGATTTATTATTATACATTATACAACATCAAACCAACTTCTCCCGCCTGTAAGCCATATCACCATATTCATTTTTCACCACAAGTCCTAAACAACAAATATGTTGATGCGATCTTGCTCCTCCACAACTATTCCTAATATAGGTATATATAACTAACGGTTAGTTTATAACAAGTTGAATGTAATCGATAGCACTCACTGCGAATCTTATTTGAATTATGGTAACAATTTTTATGAAATTTTAAAAATGTATCTTAATTTGTATTAATGTATTGTGTTGTACTATTAATATATCTTACTGTTGTTGAGTGAAACTGACTACAAGAACCGCTTAGCTCAGGTGGGATATACCCTCTTTTACTTTGTTACTAATCTCCTTACACATACAGTGTACAACTTTAAGCAAGTCTTTGCTTGCGTGTGTTGATTTCTTATGATCCTTTCGTTATCAAATATACAGCAAAAAATTTACAAAAAGTGCAGTAAAGTTCATAACGGAACTATAGGTTGAAAATGCATTTTCTTTTTCATGATTTGGGAAGAAGTTCCAAACAAAGTTCATCCAAACAAGTTCATTAAATGCAATCCCCTGTGCGTTAAATCGAATAGTTCGATATTTCGAGTACTCAAACTGAGGACCCTTGTCGCGAATCCGTGAAACGGAGTGTACGTTAAACTTATCTATTATTATATACATATACTTTTTAGTTATATATAGTATACCTTGTTGAGTTCTTTAATCAAAATAATCCTTTACACAACAGAAGCGCGTTTTGTCTTTAACTTTATCTACTACTACTATTTTTTTGACATCACAAACAATCCTAAGAATTACCCGCTTTAAGTGGAGCGTCAACGGCCCTTCTCCTCGATTCTCAAATGCAATACTTAAGCTCATATAAGGCCATGGTTTTTTGTGGTGTCTTCTTGTATGTATGTATTTATGCATGTATGTTTGTATGTATTTATCTAAAAAAATCTTCTTTGATTGATGTTTGCTGCTTTAAACTAAAATTCTTTTAAAACTAAGCACATTCAATACATTTTTCAAAATACGTAATGGCGCTTTGATTCAAAAAGGCAACTAACATAGTGAAATGTCAAAATGCTAAGATCGTGTTTTTTTTTATTAAATTTTTAAATTCTATCATTGCATTGTTTCTTTACATTTTTGCGTTGATTTTATGTTATGTGCACATGCCTTTCACCCTTTTCGTTTGTTAAATTGAGTATAAGAGTTCGTTATATAAGGTACTCAATGTAAAAATTTGACAAGAACCTTAAATCGCGTATTTGTTAAACCGAGAGTACGTTAAACCGGACGTCTACTGTATATGATATATAGTCAGGTGTTTCGAACTTATACCATAACTATATATTCTTATATATACAAACGAATAAACAGGCAAGATTATATCGATACGGCTATTGCTCCCGATGAAAAATATATAGTAATTTACAATGTTGGAACAGCTTCCTTTTGCCTTTTACATACCTTTACATAATAAGAATTGTTTATTATATTATACTTGTATAAATTAATTATAAATCATCTTCAGGTCTTATTTGGAAAGTTAATCTATACTTCAGGCTCAATACTTTTCTAATACTTGATCTTTTTGCCACCCATTTATTATCTTATGCAAAAGTATTACTATATATTTTTAAGCATGTTGTATATGCTTGGTATATCATACACATACCAGCATTTATATGATATATATCATATATATCTTACTTTACTTTTCTCTACCTAAACAATCTCAATAAGTTGTATCTTAGGTTACAATTGCAAATAGTGAAAAAAGGATTTCTATACAAAGATGTAAAATATTGAAAAAAGTCCAAATTATTTTTTTTTGCTTAACTGGGTGTTAAGATCCTTTATAACTATATATGCACCATTTACCTATTAGAGTCCCCTTTAATTAAACATTAAAGGTGTTGCCACAAGGATTAAACATGTTAGCATAAAATGAATATATTTTTCAATCGACATCAAAAACTCTAAAAACTGTTTCTTATAAAATATTTAATGAACGTTCTAAGTCTGTAATTGCTATGAATCGTCGAAAAGCAGAGGGAAATGTTCGTCGCCTTTGATGAAACTTTTTCTTTCATAAAAATATAAGTAGTAAATTCAAAGAGCGTGTTTATATTTAATATTTGTATTCATCATTTTCGTATTACGTGTTTTGGAACAACATATAATCAACATATGAACAAGTTTCTTGCACAGTTTTGATACAGAGAGTTTTTATCAGAAGATTTCAGTCTGGAACCCAGTTGACCTCCAGTTAGCTTAAGTACTCACCCGGTGCGTCCCTATTAAGTAATTTGAGTTTAACATCAGCTTTTTGCGTCAGTTTATGCTGATTTGCATTAATAAACTCGACTTCTGCATAGGAAAACAGCTCGACTATGAAATTCCTTGAGTTCTCAAGCAAAAACACCCCAACGTATAGTTGGATAGATTTACAAGTAACATAAAAATAACACATATATTTACACATCAGAGATCTGCAGTGAATGATTAACTGCGTTCATGAAAAGCTCATGAAGATTCATGAATGAGCCTCAGCGAGCTCACACGAAGAGTGAGCCTGAATATTCAGCGTTCACACAAAGCGAATACGAAGGCTCATCGGCTGTCGAAGGCTCACGATCGAGAGTCCGAGCGTTCACAAGCCTGAAGATTCACTGAATACACAAAAAAATGTGGAATATTCATGAAAACTCGTGAAGATTCGTTGAATCATGAATATTCATGCCATCTGTGTGAGCCTTTTGTGAGCTTTGCATATGTGTGTGTGCCGAAAATTGTGTACATGAGCGAGCCTCAAGTGAGCCTTGCATATGTGTGTGTGAAAAAAATGTGTACACTGCAGTGCACTGTACACTGTACATGCAACTACTGCGCAATATGCATTGCATATGTATGTGTGCAAGAAATGTGTACAAATGAAACTGCTAGATGTCCTTTGGCTCTTTCTAATATCAGCTAAGCATTATCATGTATGTTCTACATAAACACACACATTTGCAATATTCATGAAAGAGTTGTGAATATTCACAAGCCTTTGACGCTGATTCATGAAGAGCTCATATTCACTGCGTATGAGCATGAGCCTTGTTCACACACATTGATTCATGAAGTTGAGAGAGTGAATATATTTCTTCATGAACATTTCATGAAATTTTGAGTGAACGCACAAGCTCACTGATTCATTGCAGATCTCTGTTACACATATATCACATATATTTTTTATACGGATCAAGAACATATATACTTTATAGGGTCATTGACGCCTTCTTGCGCCTGCAAAAGACATTATACCCTACTTAGACATATTTATTGGGTAAGCAGAGTAGAACAACAAGAACAAGAACAACAGTGGCAATTGCAGCAGTAGTTTTAAAGAATTAGTTGCATGCAACATACTCAACTATGTTAACGAACAAACAAAGTCAAAGCTGGGAACCTGACGCAGAGTTTGTTAGCTAATTTTAAATAGAGCACGGCATGCATATGGGTTTTTTCTATATGAATCAAGTCCAGTATTATAATGGACTATTGCCTGGGGGTGTAGCAAATCGAGGCACAGGACACCTAGAGGTACGACAGCGACGCATGCAAAGAACAACCAGGCTAATAGATGCTTGACGTTTTGACGTGTTGCAGCGCCAACCGGCAACAGGCCTCTATCATTAGGCCCCAAGGCAGAGAGATAGGCAGAAGGGAGAGAGGGAGTGGAAGTGGAAGTGGGATAGGGAGAGTATGCTCCACTATGGGTATGACTATGACAACATGCAATATGCTGATTTAAGTATTGCATGTTGCACGTTGAACGTTGCACGTTGCAGCAACAAACGAAGCCGTCAACGTCAACCAACAATACACAACGCTGTTGGGTCCTAGGTGCCTCGTACTCCCTGGGTAATTGCCAGCCAACAACTTACGAGTTTAGGCCAACAACAAAAGGAGTTTGTAGTTAGTCGTACATAGTAATATGCTAAATTAATTGGACAGTATGAAGTGCGTGATATTGACTGATAATTAAGCAAGTTATAGCCAAGTTAGTGGCGTCACAGCTCGCGCGTCTTGTGCGCGTTTTAAATCGCTCGAAAAACGTGCGCTCTGTTAGAGGCGGGCTTAGGCTAGCTTAGAACATATCCAGACACAGATTGAAGCACATGGTACCAATGCAATAAGAACAGGCTTGGATATTGCACGTGGTAATTGCACTTCCAGAGAGAGAGCTCAATAGATTGGTTGCAGGATGCGCAGGCAGGTGGCACTTGGGTCGTTCTGATCGATTGTTTGATTCTCCGCCCACTTATTTAAAAAGAAACAAACAAAGCATCAAAGAGAGAGATCTACTTCGCCTGCTGCTCGTCCATTCATTAAACGGCGGCTAAGCGAGTGACCCTCGACCTGAATTAGATGTGGCAGGTAACACGGTAGCTAGTGCCGCCGTCGTGTTGCTCTTCCTAGAAGGACCCAGAGTTGTGCCCAGAGTACCTCGCCATATAGTATATAAATTGCATATAATTATGCAAGAGCAAGCGACTGGAACACCATGCAACATTCTCCATGCAGCGGCAAACTTCACACCTTCTCAGGGTCTGGTCTGGTCTGTGGCATGCATCCTGTTGCCGCGAGCCCTGCGGCACGTCCATACCCATTGACCATTAAAGTCGAAGCCAATTTGATGATGACCTGGACGCCATTAGAGCGATATCATCTCTGCTCGCATGGCTAACAGCATTTAAGAGCTGCGCGATCTGATGCGCCTTTCGATTATCCATGATGGCCATGACAACAGGTGCGGCACGTATAGGCGTCTGAGTATGCTAAAGGATTAACCAAAGGATAATCGATTTGAAGCCTACCACCTCGTGGCGCCTGCAGCTGCCCTTAATGTGATGTGTTTTGACTTATGTGTGTGTGTTGGCTATTGCTTTTATAATGAAATTGTGTGTTGACCAATTTGTTTTAATTTGTTTCCTTTGGCCGCATCCTTTTCGCGTCTGCCCTGTGAAAGTGTGAACTGTTCGTAGCTTGTGGCGTCTCCAATTGGGGCACAGCTGCCTGACACATAATCTTACGACTGCAAAACTAACTGCCTGCTGACACGATCAAAACAAACATCAAACCAACATTTTCGGGAGCAGTGGTAAAAATCAATGAGAATGGAAAAGTGCAAGCAAATTGCGATTGCGGCAGAACTTTAGCTGGGGCATGCCCCAGGGCTTAATGTCTGCTGTTTGGTGTCTGGTGTCTGTTGCCTGGTGTTTGCTGTCTGGTTTTTTGGTCTCTGGTGGTGGATTTAGCTGGCTAATAAATAAAATGTTTTATTGCCCAGCAACAGACAAACCAAACAGACAAAGAAACAAAAAAATATGGCAGCCACGTTAATTGGACGCCATTTTGTGGCATATTTCGTTTTGTTTCTCTTGTATTCCCGTTCTGTGTCTCTGTCTGATTCTCTGTCTGATTCTCTGTTTGTTTCTCTATCTGTTTCTCTATCTGTTTCTCCTTTTCCTTATTCTCTTTTGTCACCCGGCGACACGCGCCACTGCACACTTGCAGCCGCATCGCAGCAACAACAATAACAACAACATCAACTGCCATGTAAATATTCTCCTACTCAACAGTTGCTGATTAAAAAGATACCCTGTACTTAGGTTGTTGAAAGTCTTCAAATAAACTCTTGTTTCACTTATATTATGGCAAAAACATACAAATTTTTATGATCAAATCCTAGTTTAGAGGCCGCAAAAAGATTTATTCCTAGAGTCCTAAGATAGTCGTCGCCTTAAACGTTGTCAGAAGGAGAACGCAGAAGTAGATCCTGTTGGTGGCATATTTATAATCAGAAAGATTCATATTATTTGATTTGATAAATTATTCGAATGAATATATATACAATTGAAATGATTACCAGGCAACTTATTAAATATCTTCAATATCTTAGAATAACCCAAATCAATACTCATATTGGAAGCTCTTCAGTATACTGAATAGAATAGGAATTAAATCCACTTAACCAAAATTCACCTTTGCAACATTATTTACTTTATTACATTCAAGCTAAAGAAAATATGAATATACTCCAGCTCAATCATTTTTGACCTTGTGAGACTATTTTATTGACCAAAAATATGGATAAGGTTCAACACCAATGGAGAGCTAGGACGGAAAAGCTTAGTTACATTATGTTGCAAGAAGTTATATTTTTGGGTGTGAGAAGAAGTAACTAAATACTGAAAGGTATAGGTGCATTCACTACATTATAAAGCTTTTAACTTATACAGATTTGATTTACAATAAATAATGTATATACATGTAAATATAATAAAAGATGAAGAAGTCATCAATAATCTACGTAAGATTCAGGATTACCCAGAAAAAGCTTTCCCAAAAAAAAGAAATTCGTGTCTAGAAGATAACTGAAACCACAAAAAAATTATTATAAGTTATTATTACATTACAGTTATATACTGTTATATAGCTCTTGTTCAATTAATTTTAGCTGCACAGGGTATTTCGATCGACCACAACTCACCTACAGCAATAACTGACGATTGCTGAAGAGTTGATTGCAACTAACGCAACTGCAACTGCAACTGCAGCTGCAGATATCGGTGTTCATGATGATAATGATGTTGGACTAATAGAAGTAGTATTGCCGCTAGGCCCCAATGCAAATCTAGGCCCATTTCCGCCTAAGTAGCAGCACTACCAGTACCACTTCCACTTCCAGTACCAGTACCAGTATGAGCAGAGTTCCAGGCGCAGACGTAGGGGCAGACCTTTGACTGCGCTTAATTTTAATAAGTGCTAATGAGTTGCACAATGAGCGAAGACCACGAAACCAGCATTAAATGCTTTAGCACTTTGCATAAGTGTACCACTCGAACCTGACTGGCCCTGACTATGGATAGACACTGTCTATAGGGCAGATGGTTCGCGGTGGCTGCTTCCGCTGCCGTTGGCAACTTTGTATGCCAAAATGCTCGTTATGCTTGCAAACCGCAAATAAGATCCGTTGTCTGAATGGCGACGTCTCCTCGAACAAAGTGGGTCTATGGGCTTTGGGATCTTGTAAGGGTATCCGTATTTAACCACAAGCAGCAAATCAGCCGATCATAACTCATGACATTTATGTCATGTCGTCTCTGTCAAATTGTCCTACAGAAGGCTGACTCATGCTCATCCAAAATTTTTATCTGGGGCCATACATTGGGGGCTCATTAGAGTGTAGAGCAGCCAATTAATAAACGAAAATAAATAATTGCACAATTCATTTGGTAATTAGACATGCCTCATAAAGCTGAATTAGCTAAAAGCCAAAAGATACAAATACGAATAAGTCAGATAGCAGACAGGCAACAGTCGAATGCCTACGAAAAGCCTCGCACGCATGCAAATTAAATCAAATTGTCTAGAAAGCAAACACAAATTGAGTGTACTACTCGTATTCCTATCTACATATACACATAACGCACTACACTGAACAAAATGACACTGTTATTTCACTTTTTATTTAAATATTTAACCTATAAACCACTTCACATTAAGTCGTATTAAAATTAACATACCTGATTTAAAGTGAGCTTTTATATCTTAACTTTCAAAATATTTATATTAAACTCTACATTATGAATGAAATATATCAATATAAATAAATAAAGAAGAAGAAATGAATATTTAACGTGAAGATAATTTGATAATTTGATAATTTATAGTTTAGATGAAGTTTTATACATTTCAGTATAAATATGCAAATATATTTTTAAATGTTGTTATAAAATAAAAATAAATAAAAATAAATAAGAAATAAAATATATAAATTTAACTTGATTAATTTATCAAGCTTAATGATTTTACTTTTTATTTAAATTTTTAATGTTTATATTAATTTTTTATTATTTTTAAATTTGCTATTTTATTACATTTATTTATAAATTTTAGAAATAAATATGAAAGTATCAAAAATAAACAAAATTTATTAGAATGTATTATAGAATTCTCCTTTCATTTTAGTTTTTTATTTTTATCAGTGTAGTTACATTTTACACATGTGCATACAAAATTTTATGCGTAATTTTATGTCTCTCAGGTGTGTTCCGAGTTCGGCCAAAACGATTTCCGGACAAATATTTATTGTACCACAAGTCATTTAAAAATATATATTATTTCAGTGCTTTTATGAGTTCCGAAAGTTCTTAAGGATAAAAACTTCTTCTAAGGAAGACATCAACAATATCCTAATGAAAATAGCCAAGTGTTAAGCTAGAACATTTCATTTAATAAATCTAAATCTTAAGAGAAGAAATAAGATAAATTATATATTTCAATACAAAAAAGTGTTAATATATTATATTTTATTCTTATGTAGCTTAGCATATTAAAATATGGTATGAAATGTATTATTCAATTAATAATATGTAAAAGAGAATGTTAGTTATTTTAATATCATTTATAGAATTCAAAAGCAAACCGTTTCATTTTCCATTTTCGAAAATTTCCAGCGAATTCGGAGCTGGGAACTCTACTGTACTTTATGTACGCGATACTCGTATACAGATAGTCGTATAAACAATTCATTTGTCACACTAAATTTGTTTCAATTCATTTGCTCGAAATGACAAATAATGCGATATAATTACATTTTCGTTGGGATCGGGGCTCGGGCTCGGGCTCGGGCTCGGGCTTGGGCCTGGGGTTTTTTTTTAAGCGGGCTCGAGTCGCTCATTAGAGGCCCTTGGTGGAGATTTTTAATGAGATTGTTACTATTTATGTACATTTTTCCATAAAATATCCGCCGGTGTGTGTGTGTGTGTGTGTGAGTCAACTGTAATTATCATTTCCCTTCATCAGCAGCAACGGTGCGTATGAGTGTTGTGCTGCCTGCGTCGCTGCTGCAGCGACGCCAACTGCGTTTACCGTTCCACTTCAATTACCCCACAATTTGCGCATGCAGCTGTATAGACGACACACCGGAGGGAGGAAAGGAGACATACGATCAAGAAGAGGAAGAAGTCTTCATTGGCATCGCTTAATTTACAACAATCACATAAAAAGCAAAAGCAAATCGCAAAATGCAGCAAATAATTCTACTCCTGAAAATCAAAAGGAGGCATCAGGGCGGTCCATGTGAGACTGGCGGCTATTAATGAGCCTTGACGTCGGTGCTCCTCATTTTTTACTCTGGGGTTGTTGAGGTTGTCAGAACTATCATATAGATTTGTGGTTTCAACAGATAATAAACTATACGAATTATACGTACACTTATGGGAAAGTAAAATAAAGTTTCCTTAGCCTAACTAAAATAATTATTTACTTAACATTTTTAAGTTGTTTTTCAAAACTTATTGCTATAATACTCAACATGTGTGAGTTCTTAGCTGACAGGCTAATAATATTTCCAAAAATTAAATGAAATTCGAAAGTTGTATTAAGTTAAATTAAATTTTATAGCCTTAAAGTAATTTGTGTTTTTTTGATATACGAAAATATTTGGATTTTATAATTTTTTTTTAATTTTTAAGCATCTATTTTTTCATTTTTTTATTTTAGATTTGGTATTTTTTAAATTAAATAATAAAATAAAATAATAATTATATTAATAGTGGAGTCAGCTACAACTGACACCTTTCGTTAACTTTGCGATTACTTGTTTGATTGTTGAGTGCAACCGGTTTCGTTAACATATTGTTATTTATCGTTTTAGCCAAGCCACAAGCTAAAATCAGTTTGAGAGCGCCACCTAGTGGGCATACAGCTAACCATGGCGCATTTGAACTTCTTGCAGCACTGCTTTAACGCATGCGCGTTGTGTACTGCTTGACTATACCCGTTTCATATAACCGGTAAATATTGCCTGCTACCCCACCCGCTATCTAATAAAAAAGGGGAAAGTAGAGTATAAGAGTTTGATCTTATACTTTCCTTAAGCAAAATAATTCATGATTTTTAAAACTGCCTTTTCTGTGCTTAAGTCAGGAATATATGAGTTCGAAAAGGCTTTTGAAAGGACATATAGAATTGTGACACTCTAATATCAAAAAGAAATAATATTTAACACTGTGAAAATAAGGACAACTGTAAATATTTAATCTAAAAACTATTAATATAAAGAGTTGCGCCTCTCACCCTTAAAGATATACCCAACAAATCGTGATATAATTTAATTTGTAGAAACAGAAAAAAAATGTATCAGATCTTAAAGATATCTTAAGATCTCAAATCGAGTATGTATACCACGCTTAAATCAATTTGCTTCACATACCCAATTTTTCATAGTGTCTTAAAATGCCTAACCCTATAATTCATCAAAAGTTATATTTATAAGTTGGCCATATCCATAATTATTTTATGATTAAATAATTTGTGATCGTTCATATAATTTCATGCATTTACGTCTTGGGATAACGACCCCTTAAATCATAAAAATTATGTAAATACAAAATATTAAAGTTGTGCAAAAGTATGTAACAGGCAGAAGGAAGACTCAATGAAGTACATACATATTATGTGTATATATTTTCCATAAGGAGTAATTGACGAGTCGATCAAGCCTTGTTTTCCTTTCCACTTGATTGTCCTTCCGTCTGTCCTTCCATCTATACTGAACTTAGAGTAGTTACATCCCAATAAATCAAAGCCTAGACAACTCGTATACTCGTATACACATATAAATGTATAAATTTGATACTTAATGCCTGCTGGACTCTAATACATAAACATACGTGTTAGTACGGTTCATTTGCAATTTAATAATTGCTTTGATCTTATCTGCATCTACGAGTATACGAATATTTTCCAGCTGGTGTTTGCGGCATAATCAATAATTTTTAATTTAACAACAATCGCACAATCGTTTCTGTTTTTCCAGCGTAATGACCATTATTATATTTTCAGCATTAACAGGCAATATAACAGCAACAACAACAAAAAAAGGAACAACAACAACAACAACAAGATCAAGAGCTTCAGCAAAAAGTCAATTCAATTTTAATGGAGTAGCAATAAAACAGAAAAAGCGCAAAAAATTGAAATAGCCATGCGGCAGGCAGCAGTCCACACAGCCCAGTCCCACTTCGGAGCCACAGTCAGAGTCAGAGCCGGAGCCGGAGGTAACCAGCGAAGCATGGCTGCAGACAGCTAAAGCTATTCCAAGCCAAGTCGGCCAATACGAATACTCGTAATTTTGCAATTGAAATAAAATAATTTAAAATCGTTTTCATCAACAAAAGCTCAAAGAGTTTTTCCTTCGTTGTTGTTGCTGTTCTTTCTAGTCGACATGCAAAGAGAAATATAAATGATTTTACAGCAATCAGTCAGTCAGTCAAACAGTCAGTCAACCAGTTAGTCAGTCGCTGATGATTACGTTGATGGCAACGACGATGATGATTGCTCATGATGAAGTTGATGGATGGCTATTCGAAATTGATTCGCGTTGAAGGCGAATAGGATTCAGTACGATTTGCCATTATTTTCATAGCCAATTGCATGCTTTTGACCGCTTCGGTCCCTCTCTACCTCTCTCTCTCTCACTCTCTGTCTCAGCTATGTCATTGGTTGTCTCTGTCTAGTGGGGTCTTTGCGTACCCGACGATTTTCTTAATATGAAACGTGCCTGCCTGATGCGCCGTGTCCAATTATATAGTTCGCTCATACTCGTACTCACAATCGTATTGTAGGGTATGCTAAATCGTACAGAAAGTTTAACATTCGCTCGAATTAAACTCTTTGCGCGTTCTCAGAGACTTTCAATTCACCTTTTTATAATGGACTGAACGATGGAAGGGGTAAAGGGGCGGGCTGGGCCTATCGTTTTAGTCGTTTTGCGGTTAAATTGTTAAATCTTGCAAAAGAAAAAACCAATTTCAATTTCAAATAAAGCAAAACAAAACGTTTTGTGCAAAATTACGCAAAGGTTTTATGAGTATCTCTGTACGTGTTGCATCATCATGACCATCATTAATATCTAAATCATCATCATCATCAGCAGATATGAAGTTGAAAAGATCTCATCGGAAGTATTTTCGCTGATTGCCAGTTCAACACTTATGGTTAAAGGTCTTCGATTCAAGGAAACGATCATTCAGAATACTCGTAATGATTTATGCCATCAAAAGGAATCATCTTATTTGGCCATATGCCATATGGTCTGATCTATGGCACTCTCTGTGAAGATGACAAATCGATTTCAAATTGTTGCCTGTCTGTCTCCCAAGTAGCAATTAGCCGTATAAACAATAACGCCCACCAGCTAGCCTCATATCATTTGATAAATTATCCAAACTGTTTTCGATATGCTTATTTACGTTTTTCGATATGTTTTTAATGCCTTTGCCCACAACTTATGGCATTATCATTTTATAATTCCTTTCCCCATCCGATTTTCTTTCACTGTCAACACACTCACACACACACACACACACACACACACACACAGAAAGGGCCAAGCTAATGGCCGCCTTTCAAGCGCCAGCCAAGCACCACTCAAGCGCATCCAAGTCCACGTCCACGTCTCCCATCCCAGCACATCCGGTCTCCGGTCTCTATGTTGCTGTTGTTGTTGTTGTTGTCGTTGTCTTTGTTGTTCTGTCTTTGATAAGTTTTTGATGCGCCGTTGACTTGTCTGTCATATTATCGTTTTAGCATGTCAAAAGCACTAACCAATTATTGCTGACCTGTCTAGAAGTCCGTAAGTGTTTGCCTATTGTGTGGGTTGTCGTCTTGACCAATCACTTGCTTTGCTTTACTACGAGCAGGAATACCCTTTACATATAACAAAATATATATATATATATAGTCAGTCAACTTGTAACTCATTCAAAGCAAAAGATTAAGTTATCATTTACTTAGTAAATTTATTTGTACCTTCTCTTAGAATTATAAAATAAAAGGACAACGTTTTGTATTCCATTGAGTATTCTAGTTATAGCTGAAAATTTACCTCAGAATTAACCAAATGATAATGAACACACGCAATAAAGACAAGTAAATGTGGTTCTATTGTTTAACATTGTTAACATAAATAATATTGTGCAAGTTTGTTTTAAACTTTACTAAGCATAAATCTTATTATATACAAATCACTTCTCTTTAAAAATTTGATCGAATTATAAATCTGTTTTTTCTTATTTACTTAAAATTCTACGAGTATCTTATAATCTGTATCTATTTGTCTCTTTCTTTGACGATTTTGTCTGATCTTTAAGGAACTTCTTTTGGTTAAATTAGTTTATATATGGTAGGATAACATTATTGGATAAAAACCGAATAGAATCTACAGATATTATAAGCCCCAGAAAAATTTCGTATTTAAATAAATGTAATTTATAGTATATAGAAACATTTAGTGCAAACAATAAATAGAAATTTGCTTTTCCAATGTTTATAATACAACTCCTTAGCTTTAGTTCTGTTTTTTATTTGCTGATTTATCAAATGTCATTTTCTTATATATATATATATTCTTTATAGCAAAACTATAACATTAAATCATCGTTTAAGTATATATGTAAGTAATATGATTAAGATGTAAGTATATATGATTAAAATACTATAACTAGGATCAGAGATGAGGGTTTAGTCTAGAAACTAAACTTATTTGTTATGGACCAGAATAACCTGAATTACATTACCTTAAGGCTTAAGAAACAAAGGGATGGTAGATGATTTCATATTGTTCAGCAAGGGTATTTAAGTTTTGGTCAGTTCGTTGATTTTATGGAACTGTTTAGCTATTTATGAGCTTTATGGATGCTGGCTTTGATTAATATATGAGAGGAGAGCGGACAAAGCCGTATGAATATTAAACTTTGCTTGCCCATTTAAAAGCGACATAAATTAGCTGTCGCCTAAGTCCAAATATATAAACACATTAACACAAATCGGCGCTCGTTGTGCATTTGAAGCTGGCCCATTGATAGCCAGAGTCACCGGTTCTCAGTCCCCCAGAGTTCCCAACTCCCGCTTGGCCCCTGCCCCAGCCCCCCTTCCACCACTTGTTCTAACTGGCAGTGCCCCAAGGTGCTCCAGTCGCGCCGCTTATCGCCGCTTGTAAATGTCTCAACTATTTGTTAAATGCTAAAGCGACATGGTCATAATGGAAATGACAACTCAACAACAACAACAACAACGACATCGACTATGTCGAAAGCTATGGCAGAAATGTTAAAAGGCTCCGTCAAATTGCCCTCCTCCCAGGCCCCCGCTACACCCGTACAATATCATCGAAGTTGGCGCTCTTGTGATAACTGTATTGAGAGTGTCATTAACATTTTGATTGGTCTGCCAGACACGGCCTGCTCCATGCAAGTCCTCTTCCAGCCGCTCTTATGAGGGCTCAGCCACTGGCTATTATCAGCACACGAGACATGCACATCATTTGTTAAATAAAGTCGACTCAGACACTGATTCCGCTGCTCTCTACATAATACTAGCACCACTGTATGCTACGGTATATCCCAGAGAAAAGACTCAACGCACAGTGGTAACTATGCTATGAAAATCTACAGATTAAAACAGAAAATGTTCCAATTGGATAAGAAAATTATTTTGGAAAAAGTCATGCTTAGTATCGAAAACTCTTTCACTAGCTAGAAATTGTCTAAGTATAAGGAAACTGTCATAGATATACTTAGCTTAGCTTTCTTGTCCCACTGTCCGCTGGCTGTGTGAGGCAATTAATCAAGGCAACGTTTTTGCATTCACAATGAAAACACCTTTTTAGCAGCAACAACAGCAAACAGACAGAAACAACGAAAGCAACCAGAACAACGTCGTCAATCAGTATCAGTTGACAACACGGCAACCTGGAAGCCATCTACAAAGTGAACCAGGCCCCAATTTGTGGGGGCACAATGGGGCGTATGCGTGATTCGTGTGGCGCTTCACGTTTAAAGTGGTTTTGTCTGGTGGCGGTGTGTTGCTGGTGAGGATGTGGGTGCGGTTAAGGGTGTGGGTGCAGGCGAAATTAAAAAGCGTCAATTTGTCACACACACTCTGGAAAAGAGTGTGTGAGGAGAGGCGAGAGAGACGGAAGAGACGAGAGAGCAGAGACGAATGGCTGGACAGGGCATCCTCGCTGTCATTAAGAACGGTTTTGTGGTCGAGTGTTTAATTGCCCCACCGGAGCAAACAACAAGAACCAAAGCGACTTACGACTTGCAACTTGCGACTTGTGAGCTGGAACTTGCCACTTGGCACTTGGCACACTTTTGTCCCCGACTCTGGTAAGTTATTAACTGCGCTTGCAATCCATTAAGTGAGCAATTGGACGACAAAACTTGGACACACTCGTAATGCGAGTGGGTGTATTCGTAATGGAAATGCACAACTGACAGCACCACACACACACATTCGCACACACACACTTGCACTCGCACATACATCAGACTTTGTCACTTTGCCTGCTGATTGTTCAAACTGGCATTTGGTCTCTTAATGGTACTTTATGTGTGCCCAAAAACATTACCAAAGCGACATGCACAAATTCATTTTGTATGAACATAATTACACTCTGCTACAAAATAACAAAATAACACAAGAGATTGATTAGAGTTTCTCCAGGCTTACAAATATCTTAAGCAACAACACATTCAAAGTTCACTATGTAAAGTCGGAGTCGAGTCGTATATACTACAGTTTTATATAAACTCTTAAGAAAGATACGAATTGACTTTCATTCAATTCAAGTAAAATTTCCCTAGTTTACAACTAAAGAAATGCAGAATTTGGCAGATTTGCCTAATGATTGAACTTTAAGCTAGGTTTTGACAGGAATTCTTATAGATGGTGAGGGGTATTAAACTTATATTAACATCCACCTTTTAAAGCAATAATAACTGTCCAATATAAATGGAATCAGCCTTCAGTTACAATCCAAGACAATCATCCGCCATTAATAAGCATCTGCTGGATCCTATGCAAATACCTGGATTACTTTCCTAACCCGAAGAATCTTCTCTCGAATTCAAGCACAATGAAATCTGATATAATCAAAATGTATATAATCTACGTGAGGTTATTAATCTACCAAATACTCCATATAAATATTCATATTCCATAAGAATTTATAAGTATTTAGCACTGTCAATTTGACATGTTTAGAACGCTGAGATGGAAGGCATAGAGTTTCGCTCTATATAGAGTTTACCCTTTAACTTGAAGTGAAGAAATTAAGAAATTTAAGTGAAAACAATATCTGTAATCGAATTCCGATAAAATCTACCCCGCTAAATCGAAAATCTCAAAGCTGCTGTCCCCTTCACTGTAGCCGCCTTTTTGTCAAGTCTCGACAAATCTAATTCCCGTTGTATTCGTAAAATATGTAATTGCTTTGCCATTTCGAATTAGCGGGATTCTACCTTAGATAATTCAGAGACTCAATATTAATAAGACCTAAAGATATTGTCACACAAAATGTGAAACTAGTTGCTCATTCAACAAGCTCGGCCTGATTCATCAGATATTAAAACTCTTCTACCCATTGTTCTAAGCACAAGATTTAATCAATGGAAAATACTCCTCAGTCAAACTACTCATTATGTAATTGGTATACCAGTATACAGATTTAAACGCTTTCATAGTACGTATTGTTAGGAAGACTCTCTTGACCAGAATTTGCATCTTGTAGCGTCAACGGCTCGTGGAGCAAACAATTTGGAACTGTCAGTCAGCGGAGACAAGGTGTGAGTTAGTGGCTGTCGCAGAGGCTCTGGCTGCCTGGATCCTTTAGCTTTGTTGCCTGAATTTTGAAGCAGTGTAGCGGCAAGAGCACAACCTTTACGGGACCTTGGGTCTGGTGGGCTGAGCAGAAGGACATTTGAAATTAATGAACTCTGATTCACAGGCATCGTGGCCTGCCTGCCTCCCGCTGCCGTAGAGCAAAGGATTTTTTAATTTCAGCTAAAATGCATTTCAGATGATGGACGAGACACTCTCGAGCCATACTCATCCAGACAATCCTCTTCCACTATCCACCTTGCAGCCTGCTCCGTACAATTTGCCCATTTTTAATTGTTTTGGGAAATGGTGGCCAGAAAAAATGAAAAAATTCATTTGTTACACGAAATTCCAGTTCTTTTTTTTTGCTTTTGTCATATTTTCTGCACATTTGAAAAATGATTGCGATTTCCTATATATATTTCCGACCATGCAAATCATTAATAATATAATTTCAGACCATCTCTCTTTGTTGAATTTCTGAATTCTGGTAATGTTCAGCACATATATGCAAATTGAGTGTCAGATGAAACATTTCGAGCTGGAAACGCTTAATGAGTCGCCTCGACAAATAAACACATTTTAATTAACATTTAAAATGCGTATTAAGGCCAAAAGCTTTTAAGAAAATGTCTCGTAACAGTAACAAGAATGACAGACATAACATCAGCAACAACAACAAGAATTTAATTATTATCTACACACTGACGAATACTGAATACCCTAATAAAATCAAGGAACCCTTTGTACTCAGACAAAGACTCTGGTTCTTCCAACGAATATATGTAAAATGATCTAGAAGATAGAATACAATCGGTTCAATTGAATAGAAACGATTTAGAAGAAGTTGACATGTTATAAAAGTGGGTTATTCCAGCAGGATAATAACCTCAAACTTAAAAGCAAATATAATGATATCTTCAGACTTAAAGATTATTCGTCCTTCAGCTTGGTTTAAACTACTTATAAGCCAACCTTTAACCCGATTGAACATTTTCTTGTCATAATTAGAACTGAAGAGAAATCTTTGATCTACACTTAGTCAAATGTGTAATTTGCTGCGCTTTATTAAAAAATCAATAAAATAAATATTATTTGAAGTAATTCTAAAAAAATGTTTTTAATTTTTTTTGTATGCATTTTTAGCTTTAATAAAATTAAATCCAATTTTTGTTTAAGTTTTAGGTTTTAGTTTAACAAAACCAAATTTTGTTTCGTTATGTAAATAGATAGTTGATTTGTTTAAAACACGTTTTGAAATGTATTTTTGATTGCATTAAAGACGTAAGCCTGATTGATCTAGCTCTTAGCGATAAAACAAGTATTCTTACGGCAGCTGTAGACTACAGAGCTCACATATAGTGAGGTGTACGATCTAGTTTATTTAACAAATAACATAATATATCTTAACTCTGTGCAAGCTTGACACTAAGCTAATAGAATAAATGTACGTAATGAACAGTTAGTTTTATATATTTATATTTAAAAAGGTTTCGTATTATTAAAGTAAGAATATTTTTGATAAAATAAATACAATTTTAAATATATTTAAAAACAATATTCCAGAGAATACAAAAAAGTAAGTAATATTAGAAGTAAGTGAAAATGGTACACAATGTCAAGTAATACTTGTTATTTAGGGCTAGTAATGAAAATCAGAATTTTCTACAGCCTAATCCAGTGCTAATTAAAGCTGCCCATACACAGTCGAACATGTTGATATTGTTTTGATTTGATATGACGAAATGCGTTTTGCTACACACATTGCATATGAATTTCTTGGCTCCTTTATTTTTTCGGGCATTTTTTCAAGTGCTGCGCGATGGCCATACACAGTCATACAAGTTCGACGAGCCTTGCGGAGATTGAATAATTTTTATTTTCGTCGAGCCGCTCGCCTAACGGTAAAATGCCTCGCACGCACTAATACTAATGTAGATTGCAACTTGCTCGCCAACGTGTTCGACTGGGTATGGGACGCTTAACTCTTAAATTTCATGAACGTTCATCAAATTAACTTAAAGAATAATATTCCAGTAAGAACATAGACGACGCAGCTCTTATATGAACATATCTTGTATACTTATATCTTTGATATACCCTCTGTAAGAGTATTAAAGAAGGTACAAACATTGAAATCGATGTATCAAAATATGAGAGGCGCCCCTCGAAAAAGCCTCGCTCGTTCATTAACAAGCGCGTCAAACTGATAAGGAGGGAAGATGGTGTGGCAAAGAGAGAGTGAACGAGAGGGATAGTACATAAGAAAGAGATGGAAGTAACAAAACAGGTCACAATGCTAATTGATTGCAGCGAACGTTGAGCTGCAGCAACGTGGGCTATAAAATTATTGAAGCCACCGCCAGGAGACACGCATTTCTCGACTCGATAAGCAAATTGCGTTCCGAAAATGTGAAAATGTGTCCGAGTTGCATGACTCATGCGGCACGAGCAGAAGCAGCAAGCTCAGGTAGTAGAATGTGACCTGAGTTGCATATGACCCTAGACAGCTCTAAGGTTCAACTGCCCGCACAGATTAAGCAATTAACTTGGCTAGTTGAGATAAGGCTCTCACTCTCAGACTGCCAAGTGTCATTTTATGTGAATGATTTAAATATGGATATAGGCTTCGATCTGGGCGATTATAATGTATTTCGATTTAGACGATTTGCGTATGCAAATGGAAACGTGCTCTATAAAACGCTTTGAGTTTCGAGTTCAGTTCGAGCTCTAAAGAAACTTGATCTCTCGTCTCTCTCTATCTCTGTGTGTGTGTGTGTGTGTGTGTTTTATGAGATTTTAATGTTATAATTTACTTTCCAAATATTTAACGTAAATATTTGTTTGGTTTATTTGTCTTTTGGCTCTTTTTGAGGCTTTTGTTTAGCCTTTTAATGGGGGCGAAAAGACTTAAATGAATGAGAGCTACAGATCTCAATGTTTACGACCGTTTCTGATTTAATTATTTTTATGCGTATTGAAATTGGAAGCCCCTTTATACAGATTACAAATATAGCTAACAAAGTTGTTATACAAATTAGTGGAATGTGCCAAAATTTATAACCTTTTGAGAGCAAAAAGCAAAACATGAGCCTCATATACATTGTGCCCAATCTCTCCCCTCTTACTGTCTCCCTCTTTAGCACTTTAAGCAATAAAAATCATGACTACCCCTGCCCTAGTCAGGGCATAAATTTGTTCAGCTAATCGCACGCACTCGGAGCAAAAAGCAACGGAAATTGTTTGTAATCATACGAAAATTGCCTACAAATGAACTGCTTAACGGCGTGTCGCACATTTGGCTAACACCCAACTCCCCTCCAGAACAACAATAAAAACAACAACAACAACAAGATCCCAATTGAATCCATTTAACCCGGCCCAAAAACTGTGCCAAATTTGCGTTTGTGGAAACCAAATAACAACACCAGCTAAGAATTTAACCTTTAACTTATAAAGCCAAACGAAGGATACCCTATAAGAGGTATAAGGATCCATCAATTTAGATGGGAAATAAAATAGGTATGGATGTAAGGCTTAGGAATATTATGAAGAACGTTTAAACATTCTCAAGTTTTTTAATCCTTTTAAGCACATCTCTTAGAGAGATTATCTCTTTCTTATAATAAAGTTTTAAATACTTTGTTTTATATTACTTTTTTTTTAAATTTGAATTTCTGTTGTAAGAAACGACTTTATCTTTGTCAAAAATTGATGCAACTGACGTAAAAAATTACAGTTTAAGTATTTATATTTGTACATTTGCAATTTATTTGCGATCTGTTAAAAATATTATTTAGCTAGAATGTATCGAACCTTTGCTTCTGTTCAATTGATTATTTCTAATTAACTTCTTAATTTGACACGAGTATTTTTCTATCTCAAGCTGAAATTAATCAAATAATAAAAAACGGAATATATATGCCATTAAATACACAAATAAACTGGTATATGGGTACAGCAAGTGATTTGTATATCAATCAAACCATTTAACAAATGCAAGGCTTAAGTCGAATTCACTTTTCAAATATACAAATATACAAAAATATACAAATAATTCATTAATCAAAATTGATTATAATCAAATAATTATTTTCTAAACTTTTCACTTATGTATGAACCCAAAAAATAATAAATTCCTTCACCTCATTAAACCATTATAATGTTCTTTTCAATAACTACTATTTTGCGAATTAAGTTAAATACTCCAACAGCAAAATATGAATATGGGCTTTAAGGATCAGACTAAGCTTTGTCCTTTAAAAGTATTACTAATAATCGCAGCTAGAATTAGCTAAGTTGAAGTTAGAAATTAGCTAACAAGAAGTATCTACTGAATTCATAAACCCTTTTAGCAGACTTTATACAGGGTATAGCTACAATCGCAGGCTGAAATTGCGCGAGGGCATATTTAATTTATAAAACGAGCAAAATGGCGCACACAAAATTGTCCAGGGGCAGATGCTGAGGATGGGTACAGGGTCATAGCCGGGGGGAGTGTGGGGAGAGGTGGAAAAGAGTGTATGCTTTAGCTTGATTGTGGGATGGGTGACAAGCGGGGAGGGGTGCCACAAAAAAGAGAAAGCGCTGCGGCAAAGAATGCGTGGAAAAATCGGTTACTTATTAAAAATGCCCATATACCATGAAATATGCATGTATATAGATGGTTAAATGGGAGTGTGGGTGTGTTCCCACACATGTATAAACATGTGTTATTGAGTGTATGTGTGTGGCTACATAAAAATCAGTGATTCTTGCGAAGAGAGGGTGCGAAATTAATTAAGAAGAACTCTCAATGGTACAAGTATTGTGCTCAGCTAAATAAAAATAACTTTTTCTCCTGTTATTTTCCTTCCGAGGAGCACTTTAAGGATAAGACTATTTTTGGATTACAGCAATGACACTACAAGTATATACAGTAGAAGTCCGGTTTAACGAACCATTAAATGCAAGCCCCTGTACGTTAAATCGAATTGTTCGTTATTTCGAGTACTCCACTGAGGACCCTTGTCGCGAGTTCGTTAAACGGAGTGTACGTTAAACTTGACTTCTACCGTATTGTTATTTGCTATAAATATCATTATTATATACATATAAATATAAGTATATATATGTATATATAGTATATGGAACATTTCTTCTTCAGTTCTTTATTCAAAATTATCTTTTACACAACAGAAGTGCGTTTTGTCTTCAACTTTATCTAAGAAACAATCTTAAGAATTACCCGTTTTAAGTGGAGCGTCAACGGAAAAGGGTCTCCTCGATTCTCAAATGATGTACTCTAGCTCATATAAGGCCACGCTTTTTTTGGTTTCTTCTTGTGTGAATGTGTATGTGTATGTGTAAGTGTGGGTGGGTATGTATGATGTATTTATGGTGTATGTATGTATGTATGAATGAATGAATGTATGTATATATGTGTGTATGTATGCATGTATATAGACTCATACATAGATAAATAAGTAATTCAAGCTTTTCTTAAAATAAATCTTCTTTGATTAATGTTTGGCTTTAAGCTGCAATTCTTTTAAAACTAAGCACATTCAATACATTTTTCAAAATACGTAATATCGTTTCGATTCAAAAAGGCAACTAACATAGTGAAATGTCATAATGCTATAATTGCATTGCTTCTTTACATTTTTGCGTTCATTTTATGTTATATTCACATACATTACTTTTACCTTTTCGTTCGTTAAATTTAGTGTAAGAGTTCGTTATGTAAGGTAGTCAATCGAGAGTACGTTTAACCGGACGTCTACTGTATATAAGAGAAGGGGCATATTTTTAAGTGATTATCTGAGTGAAAGTATACTATTTACATAGCGTCCACTTGCAGATCTTTGACATTTCATAGGTGAGTGCAATCAAAGTTAATATATCCTGAATCCAAGTCTGAAATGACTCATCAGATAATCGAACTCATTTTCATTTACGAAATAGTATACTTGTACATAATATGCTTTAAAGATACAAATTTACATTTTCTTGTGTATACAGGGTGCGGCAGTTAAATCTGGACAAATTTCAATTGGAATTTCCAGCCATATCATACTTCCGTCAAAGGTCACAATTGGATTCTGGAACGCCAAGGATGTCTAGTAAACAGTTACAATATTAAAAAAGCTGAGATGCTACGTTCAAGTGTGGAGAACAATCGAAGAGCCGCGATTATTGGATTCGGCGACCGAGATCATTCGATTCTTCGGGTACCCAAGATCGATCAAGTTTATGATGTTGTGGCGAAATTCAATGCTTCGGAGAAGTCCGAAGGAGGTTCCGCTAACCCGACGACCAGTCCTCATTCGAGGAAACGGCTGTCATATACTCTGGTCATCTTTTTTCTCCTGGTCCAAATAGTTTTGGCCCCCGAATAGCCCGGATTTAAGCTATGTTTGGGGTGTTGATGAACGGCTTACCAACATATTGCGGCACCCTAATGTCGCGTCTCTACGCGCCGCTATCGAAGCTGCATTCGCCAATATGGACAGCGCTGGAGGCGATAATTGAAACCAACAGCTGTTTAAGTTGAATGATTATGCTCATGACAGATCACACGAATATTGACTATAAACATTTTCTTTTACATTTGTACTTTGTCTCAATAAATAATATTGTAAAATAAAAGTGCAATTTTTCCGTATGTATATTTTATTATAAATAATTTATGTATAAGTACGAAAAGGAAAATGAATATTAGATCGAAAATTTTATACAAGTTTGAATACACTCGTGTGTTTGATGCCGGAACAATATGCAATTGTCATTATTATTCTATTGTTATATATTTAAGTAGACCCAAATTAGATAAATGTAAAAAAACGACAAATATAATAGAACCCAACTTTACACATTTACATAATTATATATATTATATATGATACATTGTATATACTACCAGCAACACTCAACTCGCTTTTGTGTATTATCTGAAAGCTAAAGAAAATACTCAATATTAATCGTACTTCTGTTATATAAATTTTCACAATCAGTCGGTTTAAGAGGCTTCTAATCATTTGATTCATTCAAAATAATTTCAGTATTAAGTATTTTATACTTTATAATAAATGACACAAATGAGTCATTCTGAATTTTAAAATACTTTAAAAGGAAAAAATTACAATCGCGTCCATTCATGTCATAATAAAATACTGAATATTGCGATTGTCTGTTTTTTTATTTTTGCATATAATAACTGGGTGTTAATTGAGTTAAGTAATAAATGTGACATGTAGCTTGATTCCTTTTATACAGATCTAAAATTGTATAATTTGTGAATGCAATAAGAACAACTTAATTGTCCAAGGTGAATTTAATAAACTTGCAAGTTTTTGTTTATTAAAAACTGGTTTTCAAGTATATCCGCAATTTATATGTTTAATAAACTAAATTCTTAATTACATAAATAATGTGATAAATGTGAAGTATTTGAATCATTTGAAATTCTTCGAATCTAGTTAAACAACTGTTGCCTAGACAAACACATACTATGTATATGTTACAATAAAAGTCGTTTTCCACATATTTATTTTCAATTTATCTGTATGTTTTAAGTTTCTCAGAAGATTTATGTAATAAACAATCAAATCCTACTTTTGTAAACTATTAATGATGCTGCTATCCGAAAGAATACAGTCATATCAGGGTATAGTGAACTAAGTATTGCAAGACCTGCTCATAGTATTGAGGTTGTTCATTATATCAAGGTAAAAATTCTTGCTCTAAAAATACACTTTTCGTATACAAATTAAAGATATCATTAATAGTAGGAAAACATTCTGTTTATTTCTGCTGTTTACTATAGCCAGGTGTTCACTACATTGGGTGTACCCAAACACCACTGTACAAGTTTTAGATAAGCTCTACTTAGATCTAGTTTTACTCAAATTTATAATGTTAGAGATTTAATTGTTGATAAGATTCACCTCCCAGGTGAAGAGTTTACTGAGTGGTCGATCAGTCAATTGAGAGTCCTGGGTTCAACTTGCAGACAGTTATAAGTAAAAGTGTTCATATATGCCAATTTTATATTGCATAGCAACTTTTAATGAGTAAATGTTGAAGACAATTTACCACAATTCTGAGCAGGGGTACGCTGCAGAATTACAGTGTAGAAGCTTTTGCTTGTAATGTATCTATATGTGTGTGGATGTGTCTCAAGTGGAGGCTGTTGTGTGCATTGTATGTAAACATGCGCAAATTTCAGTTAGAAAAGTTTCTAGCTGGAATCATCCATCCCACAAGTGTTTGTGTGTCTCCCTTTGGGAAAACAAGCCATCCTTTGCTTCGAAGTAAATATTCTGTAAGCCTTCAGCAACGACTCATTTTGGGGGATTCACACGACTTGGCACAGTTTTGGGCTCATATCTCTATAATCGTAACCTGTGCAGATTTATAAATAGCAATTTATGCAATTCGTTTGTAATTTTCATTAAAATGATGGTACATTATTAATCTATTATTGATTTTTGTACTCATTTCATGATCTTGTACAATAACGCTGACGCTCTTCGTTAATATACTGTGAAGTCATTGTGAACAAACAAAGAATTATTATTATGTCAATAATTATTATTTTATTATCCAAAACTATTTAGTACAATTTTTTTTCAACAATTGATAATATACTTTATATTTCTTAATTAATAAATAATTATAAATGAAACAGAATGATGAGTTTCAAACTCGACCTCTTTGCAATTTCTTCATTCTTTAAAGTAGAAAAACAGATTTGTTCAACGATTCAAGCAGCTGATTATCTCTTATAACCTTACTTTACACATGTGTCCACTATATATAAATAAACTTCTCTATTTAAAGATGATATAGCAACATTTTATTTCTGTTTCTAAACTTTAAAGGATTTGATTAAAAAACTCTACATAGAAGATGTCTCTTCGTGTAAAAGCTGTCTCCATCTTTATTGACATTCAGTTTATTTCTTTGTATATAAACAGAAAATAGATAATCTCAGCTTTTCCTAGCTCGAATCAGTGTACAAGTACTATGCCAATTGCCTTCGACTCATCTAAGGCTCAACAAGTCAGCCTTTCGAGAGGCCAAAGCATTCTAAGGGCCCACACACACACAAGAACAAACACTTACACAGAATAACACACACACAGAAACGATTTGGATTAAATAATTAATGTGTTAATTTATCGCTTAGCAAATTGTGTGGTCAATTTACCAGGAAAATCACGCATAGACCCAATGTGAACAGAAACTTAACATCTTCTGATTCCCTCAAATCGAAGTCGAGTGTGGACAGGCGAAAGAATTTCGGAAAGCAATCACTATGGTCTAGGGCATTGCTCTAGTCCGGGACAGAAAGAAGGAAACAAAGATAGGAAGTGCCTCACGTGTTGAGGGAAATCACTTAAATGGCAACAGACACACACACACAAACATACAGAAAAGAGATAAAGAAAGAGAAAGACTCGCTTCGAATTTCTTTTGCGATTTTTAGATACAGCCATGTCAAGCGATTTACGCTTTTAATTCATAGATTTAAAAACAATAAATAAAAACTATTTCGATTTTAAATTTATATTTGTAAAAGGAACTGTAAATACATATAAAATGGATAACCTTAACATCCTATTTATTTTATTACATCCTAAATCATTCGAAAGTTTGCTTTGGCATTTCTTTCAAAACTTAGCGATTTGCGAGTTTTGTTAGATAAATTTGCGTTATTTATTGGATTCCGCATATGAGAACACCCTTATGATTCTCTATGTTTATCACTGCTTTCATTTCCGCCTCAATTTCCCTCTCCATCTACTGATTCGTTGGGATCGCAGTCTCTGTCTATGTTTGTGGCTCAGACTCGATTCGTGGGCAATTGAAAGACATTCACATAAAGGTAAAACTGTCACCAATAATAGCGCTGCCCGGACCGCACATAAAATTCGCGTTACGATGGACAGAGAGAGGGCCATAATCAGTATTGGCAATTGAAGTGACTTTTGCGCCGCGACGGTGACCACACCCACTCTGTGTGTCCCCAGGCCAGCTCAGCCCAGCCTCCGCCCAGCTGATGGTGGGGCTGCCATTTGTATATGAGCCAAATAAAAATGCATATCAAATGAAGCTGGCATCGTTGCAGTGGCCAAGTGGGAGCAAGGGTGATGTGAGGAGTCAGCAGCAGCAGTCGCCATCTGGAGGCACTTGCGCAGAACTTGACTGCTGAATATTCCATGAAGTTGCCAATAAAGTCAAGTGGCAAGTCCTGGATATGGCAACAGAATTGCGGCAACACCGAAGCTCATTTTGTTGTTGTCGCTGCCGCTGCTGCTGCTGTTGTTGACTGCAGTGCGCTGCTGCATACTAATTCTCTCTCTCTCTCTCTCTCTCGCTCTCTGTCAGTCTCTGCCTCTGCCACCCCTGGTCCCGCACTGTGGTGGCATCTTTGGCCTCATTTTGTATTCATACCAAGCACCAATTTCGTGTTACTGTTGTTGCAGTTATTGTTGCTGTTGTTGTTGTGCCTCCTGCTATTAACTGAAATAAAAGTACAAAAAAGAAAATGCAATAAAAATGCGAACCGCCTCGCATTTTGCATTAAAATTGCATTGCAATTGCCCAAGTCAAGACCTTTGTTGTTGTTGTTGTTGTTGTTGTTGCTGCTGCTGCTGCTGTTGTTGCTGTTTTATTATGGCAATTGTTGGTACCCATTGCTGTTGCTGCTGTTCAAATGAAATCCAATTAGCTGGCTACAAGGCCTAACAACAACATCGACGACGTCGTGACTGGCAAAGTCCTTTTGAGTGCCGGGATGTGTGTCTGTATCTATGACTTTGTGTGTACACTGTGTACACACTATACACAGAGAGAAATCACCTAACAATTTCAATTATAATCATCTAAAGGTAACTCCCTCTAACACTTTTTGTAATTGTGAAACCTTAAGCCCAAATAAAGGTGAGTCAGTTGCATTCCTTTGAATTGAGTTTCGGTTAACATTGTTTCTGTCAGTGTAGAGTCAGATTCTCAGTGCTTGAAGCTCACGCGCTCAATTGAATATGCAATAATTGGCCGTTTCATTGTTGGCCATGATTTTCTTACCAAATATCGTTGCGCTTAAGTGCAAAATTGAATTTGCTGTGATTAATTTTGGTTGCAGTACACGTGGAAAAGCAAGAAGTTATCAAATAGAAACTAGAAAGAAAAAAAATTTTCCTTTTCTTTTTGCCTTCTAAGCACAAGTCTGAAAATATGTTGGGACATGGCACATGCCAACATATCTTTCATACCGAATCCATTGCACAATCAAGACGCGGCATTCCGTAGCTGGCCCGTGCTCAAGGCCAAGACTTGGCAATAAAACTGTCAATTAACCTTTAAGTGAACCTAGGAAGATGCCAGCAAAATACGTGAAAAGACGCTGAAACAAAATAATTTCCATTTGCATAAACAGGGACAGAGACAGGAATGGGGTTTGGGAGGCCGGATGACACGATGGCAGTCGGGGAGTGGGATTCTTATCGTCGACTGCCAGAATGCCAGGTGAGAGATAGCGGCTAATAGAGATCTCACAGCGTGGCTGTCAATAGTTGTAGTCAAACAGGCATTAGGAAAAGCTGCAGGAAACTAGACCACAGGCCAAGACAGAGGCAGCATCGCCCCACCCAAACCACGTCCAACCACCCCACAGACCAAGCGACCGCCCGTCGCTTTGTGAACGCGAAACTGACAAAACGCTGCTATTTCCAATTGTGCTATTAATCTGCCACATTTGCACTTCTCTGAGCCAGTTCTCCCTCTCTCTCTCTCTCACACACACACACACACACACTCTCTCTCTCTCTCTCTCTCTTTCACACACACACACACGTATAAAGCTAACCTGAAAATAGAAACAATCAAAATGAAAATACATTCTCTTCAGACTTCTTGCCTATTCGTAATAAAAACCCCAAAAGCAAAACGTTTTCCATTTAAAATGTCGTCGCAAAGAAGAGCAGCTACCTCTGCCCCTCCCCCTCCCCCTCTGACCCACAATGCCTCTGCTGTGTGAGGCAGCATCAGCCAATGGCAACGAGGCAGCGTCACGCCCACTGCATCAATTGTCGTCCAGTTGTTGGCCAGTGCTGCCAAGTAGCGCGCTGAGTGAAACCTGTTTTGTCCGTTGAACAGAGAGCGTGCGGCAGAGAGCGCATGTGCCGGCGAGTGAGAGGCAACCCGTTGCCAGAGCGAGATGGAGTTGCGCCTCAAGGCGGGCCAACCAGCGGCGGGCACAACAGCGCACAAGTGCAGCACAGCAGGCGAGGGCTGACCAGTGTGTGAGCGGGTGTAGGCGGGTGTGAGGGTTGGCTAACGTTTATTATGGTAGGTTAGGTTCAAACAAGGTGGCAAACAGGCTCGTTAACGTTAACCAAATAGGAAGGAAGCAGCGGTCGCAGCGTCGTTGCCAACGCCGTCGCTGGCGCTGTCGGCGTCAGCGAAAACTTGTTTTACTTGTTTCATATTTAGCTGCCAGCGGGGTGACTCCTGCCTTTGGGCAACGTTTACGTTCCGACTTTACTAACAAGCTTCACAGCAGCCACAGCAGTAGCAGCAGCACTAGCAGCAGCGGCAGCAGCAGAGACAGCGGCAGAGCGCTATAGTCCGTCGGCATATTTTCTGCTTGCATTTATAAAAAGCGTTTACGCCCGCCAGCACGCGCCCGCTCCCAGCTCGCAAATTTAGCAGATCTCACGGTTCAGTCGACGGCGCCAGCTCAATTTGTCGAGTCGGTTATCGAGTCGCGATATTTTAAGCCAATAAGCCAAGTTAATTAAACCCAAGAACTCAACGATTGCTGTGCTTAGTGTGTGTGTAAAATATTTAAAAGAGATTATTGAAAAAATTTTCGAAAAATTTAAACAAAAAATTCAATAGAAGACCAAGTGCCTGAATAGTTAAAATAGTTATAAAACTGATCAAATTGGCGCCACACGTTACCAACATGTCCAGTCACGAGGAGGATGAACACGAACACGAACACGAGCACGAGCACGAGCATGGCGACGATGTGGAGGAGCAGGAAATCCATGTCGATGTGGATTCCGATTCGCGCATGTCGTGTGGCAGCGGCTCCGATGTGGATATGGATAATGGCAGTTGCTACGATGAATCAGAAACTCCGCTGAGGTAAGTTGAGCTTTCAAATGTACCACAAGATATTTGGCGTAGGAAGTGATCTTTGGGTTTGAAAGTAGGGCTTAAAGTGAGACTTTGATTCTATATCCTATGCTATAAACAAGACAATATCTGTAGCCTAATTCTGATCCATATTTTATTAATATGTTTATCGTTATTCAAATTTTAAAATGCCAGAAGAGGTTCACATGGCTTTTACATTGCCTGGCAACACAATGAGCCGATCTTAGCCATTTAAGTGCCTAATAAGCCAGCAGCAGGTCAGAGTCTGACATAAGAACTGCTTTCATTCATGTGGCTCAGACCAATTTGGTTTTGGTGTGAAGAAACCCCTTAAGCTCTAATAAATAGCAGCAGCAAGCCAAGAATACTTCCTGAATTTACAGACGAATGAGAGGCAGGTAGCGGGGATTGGGAACTAGCCTCAGGGCTGGGATTAGGTCAGCCGGCGATAAAACGCACATTAGCAAGGCGCCAAGAAACGCGCCCTGATAACAATACCCAAATGGGTCCATTCAAGTTTCCAGACAAAGTCACAGTCGGAGGCCTTTACACACATCTCATCACAACGCATCTCATTCCGATTTCATTTTACTTTTTATACTTTTAATAGAGCGCGCTATAAAAATCCTATAAAATACCTCGGATAAAGGAATGTGGACCAAAATCATATACTCAGATATATTATGTATTTTATAACAAGTTTTGTCAGACTTATAGCTTATAACTGATAGGTAGATATGGTCTTTTTATATTTTGGGAAAGTGAGCTATGGTCGAAATTGAAATTGCTTTTATATTTGTTTTTACAAATTAAATGACGATCGTGACTCGTTTTGTGCGTCGTCTCTCTCAGCATTACGATGATTTATGAAAAGCAAATAAAATGCGTCTAGCATTTGCATAATTACTTAATTTAAGCCAACCCACAGGCAACAGCAAAACATATCGCATGTGCCTGATATTACGGCCAAAACATGATTTCTGCGTGTTTTCTCGGTTTGTGGCCAATACGAGTACGAGTATTTTGTGCGTTATCTTCAAGCAGCAGCAACAACTTTAAGAGTACACTGCAACAAAATTTCTAGAGTTATGCTAATTGAATTTAAATTAAATTTTGTAAGTATAATTTTAAAGTATAAAGAGTATAAAAGTATTCACTGCAGCCCTGAAGCCTCCTCTATGCATTTGTCCAGGCAGATCTAAGAAAGACTTCCTGCCGCTAGGCTAGCTGCGAACAAGGTATGGATCTATCTTAAGTACTTCCTTATCTTTAGAGACACTTTATCCTCTGCCTTTATATCATCTGATATGGTGGATGCTAACTTGATCTAAGTGGAGCTCTTAAGCAGTGCTCATATATCGTAACTTAACCTATATTTTCCATTATTTGCCTTAAAAATGTATCATGTATTATTTCGATATTCTATGTTCTGTTATTAGGACCAAGTTAGCTTGGTTCAAACCAAAACTTGGCAACTTATAGCTAACAAGAGCTGCTTTCCATTTGGCAACTAGGCTCGTCTAATATCTTCAATAGGATCTGTAATAGGATTAAACAAAGTCAACTTTAAGTTTAATTCCTGCTTCCAGCTTGTTTATAAATAGATCTAAAGTTTTAATTAGATCTTCAATAATTTTTTGCAGTGTACTCGCATAGCGTGGGCCAACTGGTCTTAAGATTCCGCTTGCAACATTCATTTATAATTTGTTCTCTTGATGGTTGCTTATCGTGCGACACTTTTAATATTAATGAGCCAAACAACAACAACAAGTTAAGTGTCTCCTCGTCTCTCGTTTTGTCTCTAGCGAATCGCTGCAATCGGAACAGACGCGCTCCTCGTCCAGTGAGAATCTGCCATTCAGTATATCGAGACTGTTGTCCAAACCCTTCGAGACGAATAACAACAACAACAACAATCAGCACAACAACACAAACAACAATCACAACAGCGCAGACAGAAACTCTGTTGAGAAGGAGCTGCATGTGGATGACCAGGATCTGGCTGCCTACAAGCTGGCCACAAGTATTGCCAACTCCACCTATGGCAGCGCCGCAGCTCTCTACTCGTATCCGCATCTCTATCCGTCGGCAGCAGCAGCAGCCGCTGGCCATGTGCTACGTGTGCCACCGCAGCGTACACCGCTGACCTGGGCGCTGCCGCCACTGCATCATGCGGCGCTGGCGCATCAGGCGGTCAAGGATCGACTTGCAGGTGAGTCAGGATTACCCGGGGGCCCACTGTGCTGGGGGCCATGTACTCTCTGCACTTTTACGACCATTGGCATTCAGACAGTAGCAGCTACTGTTTTGTATTGGGCCATGATTGCCAACTGGCACGCATACCAATGCGATCCTCTGTGTATGTGTGCGAGTATGCGGCTTGTTCTGACCAGGCTAATAAGCGCGATCAGAGAAGTCTTTTAAGCCAACATGCCTGTCGGCATGTCATTTAGGCCCCCTGTTTGCAGCTTCAGCTTTAGCTTAACATTCAGCAGACCGCACACATACACCCACAAAATCTCACACTCACACTCGCACACACACACACACACACACATACACAGTGTCTATAATTGTTGCCGTTGCTGTGGGCCCTAAAGTATAAAAACATGTTTGCCTTCAAATGCGCAATCGCAGCTTAAGTTAAACAAACTTAACGCTGCGCCACCGCCCAGAAGCAAATCTCAACTTCAGCCTCTGCCACTGCCTGCGCTGTACGCATTTGCATGTGCCGCTTGAGCAGGGGGAGATTATTGCGAGGGTGGCTTGAGAACTTTGTGACATGCTCATTAAACTACTAGGAATACATTTCACAGAATGAACTCTAAAGCTGTTCGTGGATAAAAGCAGTAGAATTCAATGAAGAAACTATATTTACAATTTGTCTGATGTGCTTTTTGTCGTTTGATTCTAATCAAAATATAACATATATATATAGTCTGCAAAGTTATAGGTAAATTACTTAATTCAACCATTCAAAAAATGTTTTCTTTGGCTTTACAAATCTTTTCTCCCTTGGGCTTTCTGTTTTCTACAATTTCTCAGCTGGTGAGCAGCAGTAAAGGAATCTGAAAAGTTAATAAAAACTGCATAAAAACGAAACGTTGTCATTAAAGACTCAATGAAAATTTTAGCTTTCCATTGTTTCTAGCTGGCAACTGCTCGAGCCACCCTCGCAGGAGTCAGCGATTGGCTGTTGGTTTGGCTCTTTGTTAATTTGTTTACATTATGAGCTTCACTTGTAGCTACAAGACGGCACTCGCAGCGCGAGCCGCTTAAATAATGAGCTTGCGTTGATTTTATTATAGCCAAAAACAGGACATTCGGTTTATCAGCTGTCCCTTCGCAGTCAGAGTCAGAGTCAGAGCTGGAGCTGGACCTGGAGCTGGAGGTAACTCATATTTGGGCCATTTTGTAGATATGCAGCAAAGCGGGAAAGCAGCTTAGCTGTCGATCGGTAGCGATTGGCATTGCGATTGGTAGCATTGCTTTTATGGCCAACATCCGCCGCTTGGCTTTTAGTTATTTTAATGAGCTGGTTTACATGACTTTTTAATTTCGCGCTGTGGCTCGAAAAGGAATTAATTACACATTGGGCGGTCGCCGGGCTCACGGTTAGAGGCCTTATTTATCACCACAAATACCACACTTCAATGTGAACTGCCCAACTGACATGGTCAGCTTTTAATTAGCCAAGAAAGAAGACGGGGCCCTCTAGTAGCAGTAGAATCTTGGCCACACTTTTCAGTCAACCAACTCAACCAAAAAGAACTCACTTCTCAGCTCAGCTCAGCTCCTGACCAGTTTCGTTTTGTCAACATCTTCGTCACCGTCTCGCCGTATATGTGTGTGCGTGTGTGTGTATGTGTGTATAGTGTGTTGCTTGGCTTGCTGATAAGCTGGCGCCTTGGCTTTTTTCATTAACAAGACAAACGAGCGACTTCAGGTTCAGCTCTGACCCTTCCCAGGTTGCCATATGATTAATAACCATTGCATGTTAATTGGGAATGCAGTTGGGCTCTGCTGACAGCTGGCACAGCAGGCGCCAATTATATTTTGGCTGCTCTTTATGCAATTTCCAAAATAGCCAAATAATCTTGATGCTTACCAAAAAACAACAACCTGGCTAAAACAAAACACGGCAAGCACAGCAAGTGTGTTTAGTAATAGGTCAAAGTGTGCAGATAGAGAATTGCGCATACGCCATGTGGGTCGTGCTTGAATAGCTTCAGCCAGGGATTCAGCTCCGTTTTGGCCACAGGCGCCATCAATAATGCATACTAAAAGCTTTTAGCATTATTTTACGTATTTTTGGGTAGGCATTTTACAGGCAGAAGCCGCAGTCACAGCCGCCGCCACAGCCACTGCCACAGCCCTGAGACAGGTTGTGAGTATCTTTAAGATACGCCAAGAACTCAGGCAAAACATCATAAATAAGGCAAGGCAAGCGGGTAAGCCATAAAATTATGCTTACGCGAGTGTATCCCAAAAATCCTTTAAGGATATGAGCGCCTGCTTATGTGGTGCGATAAATGGCTTTTTATTGAAATTGATATTGCTTGAAATATTCAAATGGGGGCACGATGCCCCGCAAGGGTTTGCTGCTTCTTTGCCAAATTTATGCCACACACAGTCTAACATTTCTTTGGGGCGCTTTTTTAAAAGGGTTTCCTGGGAAAAGTCGCAATAAAAAACATGATTTGTCAGCTTAACACCCGCCATAGATTCCGGCATTGAGCATTTTGACAGCATTTCGCAATTGATCGGAAATTTGTAGCATTTTTGGGTGGCCGGAAACATATGCTGAGGGTCCGATTTGAAAAGGTTCCATTGAAAAAGTTCTATACGCTTATGTTTTTAGTAAATAAAAAAGGTTTCTTATGAGCTAAGGATATATGGACATATCTTTATTTTGAACACATTAACCTGGGATATATACTTGAGGTATTCGTGTTTTTTAATAATCAATAATAAAAACTAAATTATTTCAAACGATTCTGAGTACATTTTGGGTTGAGATTAAAGAAAAGTTAAGAGCTCCTTCAAGAAACAAACCTGGATATCAATTTCCTTGTTACTAATACAAATTTCTTAAGCAAAGCTTGTTTTTAAGTTAAATCTTTCAGAACATTCATTTATAAATTTAGGATTTATTTTATGAATATTCACACTAAATTTAAAAAAATTAAAGGAAAATGCTTACAATTTTATTTAGGGAAAACTTATGGATTAATAATTACGATTTAACTGTTTAGATTAACTGAGGAAATAAAAAGAATAAATATAAGAAAATAAGAAGATTTTTTGCTCAATTTTTTTTTTAATTGTGTATAATAGTTTCCACATGTCCAATAGTTTCAGGAATTGTATACATAACATCACATTGTATTTAAAATAATTACTTATAGACACACAGTTACTTAAACTTATCCCCATATGATCTATATAAGGTACAGTAGAATCCGGTAGAATCGAAACTCATTTTCTATTTCGAGTAAACAAATTAAAGCATAAATTTAAATGATAATCGCTAATCAAAGAAAATATTCTGTCTTCAATATCATTTAATAGTTAGACATGTTTTTTCTAGTTTTTCAGGTTTTTTTTTATTCTTTCATTTATATCTATGTTATTTGTTCTTTATTTCGAGTCTAAGAAATACGCTCGTCATCCTTTGAATGCTCATCAAAATGTAGTCTGTTTTTTCTATCGTGAGTTCGGTTAATCGATTGATCATTAAACGGTATTTATATATATGTTCCTGTTTTAAATCAATAGTAGAAGTCATCTAGCAGTATCCAACTGCTCGTCTCCGTCTCCTTCTGTTTGAGTACGAAGATCTTTAAGCTGGCGACAGCAAATTTGCTGGGAAGGTTATAAAGAAGCAAACTTAGATCCACTCGTAGTTTATTTATAGTTTGTGGTATCTTAACACTCCAGTTCAGGATTTATAACTGTCTTTGTTGTTCTTATGTGTATGGCAAACAAATTTTGCCACAATACGAGTCAAAGTACGAGTATTCCCAGAGCTAGTCGTATCGCATGACCCCAGTGGACGATGGTGAAGCCGGTTTCCAGACGACATCGTTTTAATAAGTATTTTTTGGGTGACCACTGCGCCTGTCTTATCGCACATAATAAACAACAACACGCACACCAAGGCAAAGTAAGTCGACTGGCTGGAATTTTAAAAGGTTCAGCGCCAGCAGCACCACTGAGCCCCGGAACCACCGAACGGTTAGGTTACTTACCCGGTCGAAGTCTGGGTCCGCACACTGCGCTGCACTGCGCCCGCACCCATTAGGCTAAGGCTGACTGAGGCACCAGTCTAAGAGCCCAGACAGTGGGTCACATACAGATCCTAGGAAGCCGCGAGTTTATGACTCAACCAGGCAAACGACCAAACGGCCAGGCAACGGCGGCTTTCAATAAAATTGATGTCGCGTGCGTTGTCTACAAGACTCTATGATAAAGGTTAAAGATCGACCCGGGACAGAGGCAATTAGGCGCTTAGGCGCTTAGACGCTTAGCATTACCGAGTCACTGACTCTTAAGGGCTGGACTGAGCTGGTCATCTAAATTGATTTCACAGCGTGCCGCGCAGGTAGAGGCGTTCGTATGGACACTAAGTAGCTGGCACAGGTGCCAGCACCGGAAGCAAATATCGGAAATTGCTTGTTATCTGGCCAAAACGTATTCCTGGCTAATTGCTTTGGCCAGGACACACACACACACACTCGAAGTGACAATCTAGCTGGCAATTACTATAACTATAAATAATGGCAAAAATAAACTCTCTGTACTTTTTTTAACCTTTTTCAAGTCGAAAACTTTCCCTTTCAGGTAATTCCTATATTAATATATTCTTATCGTTTTATAAAAAAATAAAGGATCATTTAGGGCAGTTAAACGTGCATCTCTAGGATCTAGCTAGGTACATGCTACCTTTGATATTAAGTTTTTGGAATAGGGTCTTAAACATTTTATGGTGGCTTAAATTAATCGAACCCTAGTTCAAAGTTCAATCGAAATCCTTTTTTGGTCCAGGTGTAGTCGCTTAATTCCTACCCTATCAACCCCATTCGTATTGCAGATATCATTCTCTGATTGTTATATATACATTGCCTAAGACTGTTTTAACTTTCACTTTCGACTGGTTACAGAGAAAATCTAAAAGGAATCACTGTGTAAACTGGGCATATGATGAAACCATAGACTTTACTCTCCGCAGAAGCTTTACTTGATTAAATTAACCCAAAAACTTTCTTCTTTCTACCTTTCAGCTGCATTTCCGATAGCACGTCGTATTGGACATCCTTACCAGAATCGGACGCCACCTAAGCGGAAAAAGCCGCGTACATCCTTTACCCGAATCCAGGTGGCGGAGCTGGAGAAACGTTTCCATAAGCAAAAGTATTTGGCCTCTGCGGAACGTGCTGCACTGGCGCGTGGTCTGAAGATGACCGATGCACAGGTGAAGACGTGGTTCCAGAACCGACGCACCAAATGGAGGTAAGTTCATAATGGAAAAATCAATATTCAGAACAAAAAAAAGTGCTGACAGGCCACCCCCGCGCTCTACCTATCTCTCTCACTCCACTCTTCTGTCTTTCACCTGTCGCTGCTTTGGGTTGTCTGTTTAAACTACAAAATGCACAAAAGGCTTTTGTCTAAAAATGGAAAAGAGAACTGAGCAAAAAAACAAACACAAAAACTTGGGGTAAAAGGTTTATCCATTATGCATGAGTACATTAAATGAAAAAGCGCTGCCAGCAGCCCCGCCCCACCTCCTGTTTTCGCCTCCACAGAGCTGGTCTATGGGTTGCCAGTCTGTGGGGGTAGTTTCAGTTTTCCATCTACACCGAGTGAATAGCCTTTTATAGCGTTAACTAATAACGAGCAGAGGGTTCTATTAACCATACGCTAATCGTGTCCACAAAATGGCGGCAATGAAAATCTTATAAACTTCCATAACATGAATTGCACTTAACTTGAATACCAGTTAAACTTAGTACAAAACAAACTGTGACAAGGCAGATTCAGTGAGGATTACGAAGCAAGGAGAAACTTTTAGTTAAAATATGAAGCGTATCTGAAGGCTAAAGCCGTCAGCCTATCATAGAAATAAAGGAGAGTAGTATGACATATTCATTGAGTTTTCATATTCATTTTAATACAACATAATTTATATTATGTCAAGAATATCTATATTAATATATTTCCTCGTAAGAGAATATACTTTTTAGGAACATATCTCTTTAGAGTACGATAATCCAATCAAGAATTGATAAAGGATATAACATATACAATTTTTGCATATTTCATAAGATGCAGCTCTCTTCAATTCTCTTTATCTCTCTTATTACTGAAAATATACCAAACTATGTAAAGGAAATGCTGGAATATAGGATATAGAAGCAGATCATAGAATAGATAGCTAGATAGATGGATAGATGGATGGGTAGATATATAGATATATAGAGGGATAGATAGGTAGATAGATAGATAGAAAGTATAGTAAAGTATATAGATAGTATAGATAGTACAGATAGTGTAGATAGTATAGATAGTATAGATAGTATAGATAGTATAGATAGTATAGATAGTATAGATAGTATAGATAGTATAGATAGTATAGATAGTATAGATAGTATAGATAGTATAGATAGTATAGATAGTATAGATAGTATAGATTGTATAGATTGTATAGATTGTATAGATTGTATAGATATTAAAATATATCGCAAACAAGAACCAAAGAGATCACAACTTCCATATAAAATACAGAAAAAGTTAAGAATAATTCCTCGAATGTTTCCTTCTTTTACAAAGTACAAAATTTCTTTTTGGCTTTTCCATAACTTTCCCAGTATAAAAATAGAACTATAACTTTTTCTATGGAGCGACATATTTATGAATAATTATTTCAATCAAAAAGCGTTCACTTAACACACCCAAACACACAAATATTAATTACGAATAGTACCATCTGTTGGTAATTTGTGTTTGTTTTTTTTGATTTATAGCGCTTAAAATGAAAATATTTCGTGGTTCTTCAATGTGAAATTGGCATGCAAAGAGTAGAGACAGAGAGAGAGAGAGAGTGACATAGAGCAATTAACCAGCGAGTGTTTCCAATTTGGATTCGGACCTGGGATTATTATCAACTGAGTTACCCTATAAACATATCACGCGCTTGTTTGTCTCTAATTTAATGGGGCATTGATGCGTTGAGGCTCCGCGTTTTGCGTTTGCGTGTCTCAAATTGTTTTCTATTTTATTATTACCATTAGAATAATAGCAATGTGTGTGTGTGTCCGTGTGAGCGACTATGTTTCATATTCATATGCGATTATCAATATGAGTATAATAAAAAAGAGAAAAACTTTTTAAACTGACGTTGAGGCAACAACTTTGTCGACTGTGTGCGCATTTAAGAGGCACTAATTGCCGCTTAGCAGGCTTTACTCCCAGGCCGACAATGCCAGAAACCAGCAAGCAGACCCCAGACCCCAGATCCAGCACTCCTCTCTGGTTTCTGGTCTCAGCTTATCAGCCATTTTGGGCCTATTTTAGCTCGTAAAAATTAATGATGTAAAACGCAATTTTGTTAACGGCAATGGCCACGGCTCGTTTGTGGCTAAGTGAAATGGCAACAGCATTACACAAGCGGAGTGATTATACGTATAAAATGTATATATATATATGTATATATATATATATATGTATGTGTGTATGTGTGTATGTGTGTGATGTACGATCACATAATTGCCTTAATGCAAGTTGAAAACTGCGAGCAAAGTAATTTAAATAATTAGCACGTTCAACATGGCGTATGAGTTATGTATGCAGCTCGAAGATTGTTTAATGTGTTTTTGTTTTTGTTTGAAATAAATTTGTAACCCGTTTTGCAGCTCATGACAACAATTGCTATCTAAAGCTTTTAAATATTTAAGCAACAACAACGACAAATATAATCAATAATTAACAGCAAAGTGCGCGTCGCCAAGTTGAAGACTGAGCAATTGAATGAAACTTGTAGCCTGTCAATGTGACAATGTGTTTAGCAGCAAATAAAAAGAAAAAGACAAGCAAATGGGAAAATAGGTAGAACAAAACCAGCAACTAAAAGCTAAGCACACACAAGGCAGTTCGCTGAAACACACAGACATTGAGACAGACAGAACGACAGACAGAAAGACACGCATGAAAAATGCGAATACATTGCATACTCCCCGGCGGTGGAGCCAAATAAATGATGCCGTCTAACAGTTGTCTGGCTGAGCACGTAGGAAGCTCCTTCGGTACCCTGTAGCCGCCAAGTGGATGTTTTAGATCCAAGATGTTTTAGGCTAAGCTACTGCGGGCAAAGGTTTTACCCAATTCTGTCATCAATTCTAATCGATTATTCATATCGTTCTTTCTATACCTATTCTTAACCTGAAATCTATATACTAAATATCATATACATATATGACAGATATAGTAAAAATCAAAGTACATGCATGAAATAAATGAAATTTGTCAATTCTTACACTTTTTTATTCTTTATTTCGAATGCAATTAAAATTGATATGAATTATATTCATACCAATTTTCATCATGTATCGATGATACATGATCAATACAGAAACTATAGTAGTATAAATATAAGTTCCACTGTGTTTCATTTCATGATCACACTTATAGCTTTGTAAACTTTTCTTTATCGATTACAAGCGATTATAATGCATAAATCGAGTACGCATAGCAAACCAATCGCATCAAAAAGCTAAGCAAAAGCAGATATATTTCTGTAAATCAATTTGACAATTGTGTATGAAAAGATGTCTGTTGCTTACCTCCGACCTAAAAAGTCTATTAAGTTCTGATCAACATAAGTCGAGTCTATATATCATTATACATTTAATACCTATTTAATAATTATACCTTAACGACAGTTAAATCAATAAATATATATTGAATTCAAAACTGATTTCCTGAGCAACCCGAAAGTATTTCAATTCATAAACTTAAAAGAAGAAAAAGGTAAATGAGCAGTGCAGCTTTAAGCGCGTAGCTTTAAGATTCTGCATTAGTTTGTGTTTCTGATAGATATATATATAGGTGAATTCGTATGTGTGTTAGGCTAGTTGGAAACTGGGAAGAGGATAGCTTCCTGTCGACTTTACCCGACTCAAACATTTTCATGGTGCTTCCTCCTTTGGGCTGCTGCTGCTGCTACATACATAATTTAATTAGTTACCGGCACATAAATCAAGTTGCCGTTAAACCCTTTTTAATTACACGGCCATGCATCAAATTTTCCTCCTTCCAGTTAGCCGACCCTTCTCTCTTCTCCTTATGCCACTCAAGATTCAGTTGGCAAATCTTAAATTAGAGTAGGAAAACTCACACGCAATTAATTGCTTGGCATATGGAAAACTTTTGCTTGCTGAAAGCTGACTGATTAAAAATTTACACACATGTGCACACACACACACACACACACACACACACAGACACACAAAACAAATGACAAATGAATATGAGTGTGTGCGTGTGCGTGGGTACCAAAAGAAGTTGTAAGAAAAGTTGCAACCACAAGGCAAAAATCAATTTGGTTGAGAGCAAAGTTTGTTGGCCAAAAAAGGAAATCAAATAAAATTAATTACAGCTGCCGTTGGCCATTTGTAAATTAACTTTGAAGCTTTTTCAGGCTGTGGCACGTGTCCTGGGCAAAGGACCTCCAGAGCTGGGGAGAGCCGAATCTTTATGGCAAGTCTTTGTTTCAAGTCCCTTAGGAACAACCAAAGTTACAGCAACTACAATTTGGAGTCGCAGTCGGACTCTTACGACCGGCCAGCCAATTAATGGTCTAGCTAAATTGTTATGTCTTGAAAGATAATTACCAGAGGCCCTTTTTTTGGGGGTCCTCAGAGGAGGGGCAGTTCCCCTCACCCCCACCCCCCTTGGACTCCATGGTTATTTTGTCGTCTTTTGTCGTAATTTGTTGTTGACGTCGTTTGCGGGCGTTGTGTGAAATGATTTTAATTACCAAACCAGGAAAACCTCTGAGCAGCTGCTACCAGTGTACCGGGTGTAATAGTGCGACAATTGACTTGCCACCAAATTTGTGGCAACATTAATCTACCCCAACCCCAAGTGCAGCTCACACCACCACCTATACGACGCAGTCAACCGATTTATGTGTCGAGCTTTAATAAACATTTTAGCTTAATGCCTGGCCATTATTTATAGCGGATAAACAACTTTTCAACGACCTGGCGCCAAACAAACAGTTAACAAATGTAAAGCGTTTTCTTGCGTTTTCATTTCCATTTTCCCCATTTTCAAAGCTCGTGACGGTTGATAAATTGCAGTCGTGCCTCTTGTATCTGTCTCGACACAAAAGACCAACTTAAATTAATCTCGCACACTCACTCACACACACAGCCAATTACACACGAACATTTGCTTACTTCTTTTGCAGTTTTTAATCAAATTTCGTTGAATTTTTCATGTGATAATGCACACATCCAAAAACGCTAAAAAGTAAAAGTGAAATACAGTACAATCTCCCTTGGCTGAATATTAACACTTGGCCAAGATGTGGCCAAACAGTTCCCTGAGAAGTGTCCTAATATGCGAGGTTTCACTGTACTAGGAATACAATAATTCAACTTCAACTTTAACCATGGCCAGCAACTTGAATTGTTGTTAAGGCCACAATGTGCGGATATATGGGGATGAACACGTTAACAGAGTTCACACTGGGTTGCAATCTTGAGTAGAGGAAATTATATCCGGAAGTAAAGAGATATAACCCCATTCATTGAAAGGACTCTCCTATGTATATTCTATAAGGTAGAGTACGGTTTTTGATACGCTTTCGATATAACTATTACTCGAAACCGAAAAAATTATGAGAATATATAAAAGAAAAAAAAAGGAATTCAAAATGTAAACTTAGTATTTAATATATGATAATCTGATATAACAGCTTACTATTCACGACAATAGACATATCCTGAGATATCTGTATGTAGGATACAGAAATATACTCTATTGTGACTATTTAGTACTCAATAGAATACGTCAAATTCAGATCTATAAAGAATTTCCCACCGTTCCCCTGATAGCAGTTAAACTCTCTGAAACGCTGCGATAATCTGAATAGGATTAGATCTACTTTTCATATATAGCTGATCAAAAATGTATATATTATTATACATAGAATCAAAAATGTTTTCTTTCTACCCATTCTAAACACTTCCTTGTGAACACTATCATTCGACCCAAGTAGAATACTTAAGGTAAAATTTAGACCGCAACTTAATTGCAATCGCTTATGTTTTATAATATTTAATATTCATAATGATTTATTCAAATATATAGAATGTTGTGTGGGAAAAAGCAGGAGAAAAGTGAGTCTCTAAATTTACATACCAGATACATGACATGTGATACGAGTACTCGTAGGCTGGGTTCAAATGGGTTAAGCCGTAAATCTAATGCATTTTTAATAAGTTCTGGTTATGAAATTGTAGTTAGTTTGAATGATGACATTGCTGATGAAAGGCGTAATGATAGCATATTAAACTATAATATCATTATGACATGTGTGGGTCGCACACACACCCACACACACATATACAGACATAGTAACGAGCTGGGTATTTAGGTAGTCATAGTAATTATGAAGCAAACTTTGCGCCTTAGTTTGGGACTCGACGTGCTCGCATTTAAGAACTTTATTGGATCATGAAATATTCAACATGGCGCGTGATGGTAAATCAACCCCTCAGCCAGAAGTTTTACTATACGATGTGTGTGTTTGTGTATTTATGTGGGTGTGTGTTTGAGGGATGGCCACAATTAGAGCAGAAATGCTGCGCAAACGCGAGCTGAGAAGGGATGAGAACGGGGATGGACCAGGCATCTGGCAGCCGGAAGCTGGCAACTGGCAACTTGCAACTGGCAACTGGCAACTGAATGTGGGTTTGTGTTTGGGGTAATAAATGCAGCAACATTGCAACATGCTGCAAAGGCCGTTGCAATTCCGGTTAAATAATTTAGTAGCTTTTTGGGGCACACAAATTGCCAGCAACTTGCCATCGTTGTTGTTATGTTTTGTGTCGGTTGAAGTTAAATCCCATTTAAGCGCAACATTTAAAATGTAATTTTACGCAATTCGAGTCGAAATTAATTTTCAATTTTCAATAAACAAAAGCGAAGCAAAGCCCCATTCCAATATGGTTTAATTGCGAATGGGACCTCTGGCAATCAGCATATTTGATTTGATTAGTTTTAAATGGTCTTAATAAGCCACCCACATAATGACTTGATGAGCTAACCATATCCATCGTATTTATCCACCCTGCCCCACCGTGCCCCACCACACATGCCACATGAGAGTTTCAGGAAACAGAATTCACTTCAGACAAATTGCTTTTCGATAATGAATATGCACATTACGCGATGACATGACATTGATAAACCTTAATATGTTACTGTCTGACAATACCCTGTGACTATAAGGTGACTTTAGAAAGGTATTATTAACTAAAGCTGAGCTTTGCTGGAGTCAGACGAATACAATTTATTACTTAGTTTGTCACTTATTTATATATATATTAAAGCTTCTCCAAAGCAAAGATATAATGAGAATGCTTTCAGCTATATCTTTGAACTATCTGAACATTAGGTAACTATTTAACTTTAATTGTGTTTAGATTTTCACATTAGACACTGAGAAACCTCAAGTTCGGATCGTACACACCGTTCTTGACATCTGATTGCTAATACATCTATTTGGCAAGTTATTCAACATATCTCTTATTTCTATGAAAAACGGAATATAAAAACTTAAATTTAAACTTATTTCCATTGAATTTCTTCCCTTGAATAAGTTTTATGCTTAAAGCTCTGTTTTGATCGCTACAACTAATTGGAAACATAAGAAATATATAAGGCGCTGACAACAAAATCGAGTTCATATTTTATGGGAAAGATATAAACGTATTTAGATATAAACATTGCCATCCAACATTTGGTACCTTTCAACTCTTCTCTGAATAGGTGCTTATCTATATCTAAAGAGGCAATGGTTACGTCTTTACATATCTTTTACTGGTAAACTATAATACTTAGGTATAAAGAGTTATAAACCATTCCAATTGAAAATAGTATTATGATGAGGAAATCAATTTGAAAGTATCACCAATACCAATGCCAATGGCTTCATACTATTGAACGAATTAATACAAACAAAATGCAATACAAACACAGGCACAAAGAAAGGCTGGATGTTCTTTACGCTCTACACTTTGCAAGCGTGAAAGAGATAGAAGTATTTTTTTGTTTACCTTTGTGCTATGCAATATGATACAATTAGTTAAAGCGGAATGGCTATGTTCAAATTAGATTTTAAAGCAAAAACTGCTGGATTTGGGCAAATAATTAAAATTCAACAAATAAATAAAAATCAATTTAGTGGTTGAATTTCAACCACTGGGCGAACACTAGTAGACATACTTTTACAGTCCAGAAAAAACTTTATTTCAATTAGATATAAGCTTAAAAGCATTCATTTTCTATATAACAAGCCCTTTTTACTAAGACTTTCTACCTTTATCTTAAATCCCAACTAATTATTATTATTTTTTCTTTTATTTTTAGACGGCAAACGGCAGAGGAGCGTGAAGCAGAGCGCCAGGCGGCCAATCGATTAATGCTCTCCTTACAGGCGGAAGCCATCAGCAAGGGATTTGCACCGCCGGCAGCGCCGATGGGCACACAAACTGGAGTCAATGGAGCTCCACTGGCAGCGCTCCATGGCCTGCAGCCATGGGTGGAGGCGTCGCATGCGGCGGGCTGCTAATCGCCTAGAAATATATATATGGTACATATGTAGTATATGATGTTTATGTGTAAGGTTTATTTGTGATAAAGTTTGCTTTGTAAATAGAGTTGAGGTTAATGTGCATAATTTGTACAGTGGAGACTCGCCAAGACGAGCAGCAGCAGCAGCACTACCAACCAGAGGGCAGTATTCACTGTAAATCAATCAACATGTTGTTGCAAGATGTAAATATTTAGCTTTACCCTCTAGATACATTTAGTTAATACAATAGTATTCCTAACAACTTAGGAGCTTAAGTTCTAATTTTAAGTTTTGGCAGTTTCCTTTAGTTTGTAGTGCAGTGTTTCCTTTTTTTTAGTTATTGTTCAATGCATAAGAGTAAAGGCGTTAAAAGCATCTCAATATGTCAACCTTAAAACATATACATTTAGTACTTAATATATATACACAATTCTAAATATATGGCTTCTATTGTACAATAGTCTTAAGTCACATGGCATTACCTAGTATTATACAAAGAAAACAAAACAAAAACAACAAATAATTAGTAAACATATAATTAACTTAAAGCAAAAGAAATGAAAATAAATACATTGCAAAATCAAAGAAAAATTGTAATTAATTGACTTAAAGACTTAAACAGAATATCTAAGATCTATAAGAAAGATATGGCTGATTTTTATGGATTAATATAGACTATACCGTATTAATATAGACCAAAGGAGATACAGCTTGGAGTAAAATATCATTTCAGCTCTCGCTCGGAGAAAACTCAACAACTGGCAGGGATCTTGGTGTTCCTTCAGTGATAAATCCGATCAACCAGCTGATCCATAACTTAAGGTGCCACTTTAGCCTCGTAATGATCATTAAAGCAAGAAGGCTGAAACGATGTCAAACGGAGAAGCTATCAACCTGTATTCCTCCTCCAAAGCAATTTACATTCATCTATTTTTCTATCTGTCTTTGCTAAAGACTCTACTAAAGACCCAATTACAAACCATATCGAAAATATAGACAGTCAATGGCTTACAATATTTTAATGTAAAGTGAAATTGTTTTTGGCACATTTCAAAACTTGCATTTAGTATACGAGGGTAGGCTACGAAGTTTTTACCTCGTTAATATTTTCATTAACAGGTAAAAAGATTGTATATAAGATGTTTTAAAAGTCCACAAAAGGCACAAGACAGCATCTAAATATAAAATATAATTATTCTTAAGCAGGATCAATAGTCAAGTTGATCTAGCCATAACCGTCTCTCTACCTTTCTGCCTCTCTGTCCGTGTGTATCTTATAATCAAAAATAAATTTTGAGCTGTAGAATCACCCAAAAAACTAATAAACAATATAAAGGCTCAACTTTAAGCCAATAGTTTTATATCTTTACCCAGATTCACAATAGCACACTCTTCCAATATGTGGAGTTCTTCATAGCCAACAAATATTCCTATGCATTTTGTAAGCAAATATCTTTAAGGTGCCTGAAGTTAAGGTTTTTCGCACCTGTATCACCCTGTGCAGCTTTGGCTAGAGTTGAAAGAAAACAATGAATCAAATTGAATATCGTGCAGGCCCTTTGATTTTGTTCAACAATTAGATTGCAGTGGATGTTTCGTGCTTGAGCCGATTACAGCCTATATTCGTCTCATAATAAGTGAATGATTATAAGAAAATAGCTTTGCTTAAGGGTAAATAAACTCAGAAAGGAAACATTCAAGAAAAATATTTATTTAACTACAAATTAAGGAACATGACAGTCATTAAAACAGGCCAAAAGCAATTGATAGATACAAACCTAAGGTTTATCTATATAAAATGGGAATTGTAATCGAAGAAGGGAAAACTGTCATTTAAAAATGACTTATACACACTGAAAGACAAGTGTCCTGGTCCTGGAAGGGAGTAGCTTGAGCGGATATACATATACGGACATACTCGAGCTAATGAGTCGTCTTTTAAAAAGGAATCAGCCATATGTTCAAACCAGGAAAACCAACAACAATTAGCAACAGCGTGGACCCTGAACTTGGCCAAAACACTGTAAATACGAGTAAGAGTATAATATCCAGCGGCCTTTCATTATAAATATATTACGTGTTTTTGCGTTGAAAGACAAAACAAACAGACGCCGCCTGGTCAAGTCAGCAGCCAATAGTCAGCAGGTAGATCCCTTTAAGTTAAGGATCCCGACAGACCTTAAAGTGTTGGCCGCTGTCACATTAGCGTCGGGTAGTCGATTTGAACTCGACTCCTACAAGTTGCCACGGTGGTCGCCAATGCGGTGCGGAAGTAAACCATTTGCGGCACAACCAGTTGAAAGGCGGCCCCCACAATGTTGCAGACGTGAATGACGCCACTGCCGTCGGTGGGTTCAGCTATCAAATGCTCTTTATTGAAACTTCAAGGGAGACACCTTTTTAATTTGCCATTTGCCGCTGCTCCGCGTGCACCTCAGCTGAAGCTTCTGCTATGGACTACTACTCGGAAATTCGCATAAATTGCGTTTAATTGGACAATTTTTGGTTTATTTCTTTGTGGCCGTTGGGGCTGAGATAGAACGTAATGAGGATGCTGCTCCATTCTGATGTTGCTTACTTTGTTCCATTGCCATTGCATGTGGAGTTGAATCTAATTGGCTTCGAGTCTGCGAGTCCAATCGCTCCGTCGCTACCAGGTTTTGATTGATTATTGAGCAAACTTGCGGACAGGCGCTTGGTCTCGGACTTGGCCCAAAGCTAGAGACAGAGTAAAAGCCGGTGCTGGCGCCGGGACTGGGGCCGACAAATCTATTTGTGTCCACTTAGTGAAATGACAGGAGCCACAGGTCTGGTTCCGGGCACAGTAGCAATGAACAGGATAAGAGTTATAAAACTTGTTGCCGAAAATCAGCAAAAAGAAAACCCAAATTGAAAGTGACCACTGAGGGTGGCTGCTGTCAGTTGGCTGCACCACCACCACCACGCTGAACCACCCACTGTGTGTCAGACAGAAGAGTGGATACGAGTATGAAAAATACAAATGAACAGAAATGCGGTTGGTCAACAAGACAGAGAAGAGACAGAGGCAGAGGCACGAGCAAGAGCAAACCTGGAGACGGAGATGATTGCAGAGGCATACATCAGGATTTCGAATAAAGCCTCTTGGTCCGGCTGCCACGTCAATTTGGATTATAGCTAGATTGAAAGAGATTTAACTCAGAGAAGCCAACTGAAGCCACATTACGAGCAAGCTCAGCATTCAACGTGGCATTTGCAACAAAGCAAAGCAATTTTCAAATTACTTTTTCAGCCTTTTCCAGCAAAACGCAATTTCGTGTTTCAATTTTCATGTTAACATCTATAACAATGGCTAGCAGTTGTCATCGAGTGTGCGCGACTATGAGATACCCAGCACAACCATCCGAATGACAACAGATTCTCCCAGAAGGTTTCTTAATTTCTCAAGCAATCCAAGACTTAAGATAAATAAATAAATAAGAGTTTTAAGAGAAATGAATATCCATAAATGGAATTACATGTTGACTAGACCCTTTCTTAGATATCTAAAAATTAAACGGTACAAATGGTAACAAAAGCATGGGAATTACTGACAGTTTGCAGGCACTGCTAGAGTCAAAGTCCCAGTCTAAGTCACAGTAGACGGCGCACAGTGACAGCAAATAATTAGCGGCCATCATGTAGACATTTAAATTAAATATGACTCGCTATTTCTATAGTTCTTTCTACAATTGCTGCCACAATTTTTATTATTGTTGTTCTGTTTTTGTGTTTTTGTGTTTTTGCAGTTGTTGTTGATGTGTGGCTAACGGTGTCACGTCTAGCCTCTAATTATGGTCGTCGCTGTTGCTTCGCCTGTCAACCCTGCACATGGTAGTCATAAAAGAAAATGTCATAAAGGAAACCATTTTAGGAACCCACGTAAAAACAGCTCAAAGTGCAGAAGCAAAGTCTACGCGCCTGCCACATACTCTACAGCAAATCTTTCATAACTTAACTTATTGTATACAGATTTATAATTAATTTTGTAAATAGATAATACGTATGGTATATATGATATGATCGGGGATTGATAGCTTAAAATAAATAAAAAAGTATATAAAATGGAAATTTTCACCCAATTTTAAAAAAAAAACTGCAAAATTGCTTAAATTTTAATATATTTTATAAGTACATTGTTTCCTTTTATATTTATTTTTATATATTTTTTTTAAATATTTTTCCTTTGTATTTAAAAATTATATTTTATTATTTTAATTTTGTAAATACATTTTTCCTTTTTATTTTCGTATGTAGTCGATTCCTTTTAGTTGACTCTAAATAAATTAATAAAATAAGTAAAAAATAAAAAAATATATTACTAAATTGAAAATTAAATAAAAAGCAAAGTTATACATAATTTATAATAAACTGCAAAATTGTTAAAAATTGCATATATTTTATAACTTAAATTGCTTGTAATCTGTTTTCCCAAAAAGACGTTGCTTTTGGGATATTTTCATACTATATGCTCCAGTTTATTGTTCACATATTCAAGGGAAAATCGTTGTCAGAAGTGAATTTAAGTGGAGATTATATTATATTTCTGAAGCAAAGAGATTTGAGACTTTTCTTATTATATGTTTTACAGATTAGCTTAAAGTGTATAGACTCCCTAGTAGAACTACAGGGAAATTGTGGAAATTGCAAAATTATCGCTGGCAAACAGACAACTATCTATCATTAGCTCTCTCTCTCTCTCTCTCTCTCTCTCTCTCTCTCTCTCTCTCTCTCTCTCTCTCTCTCTCTCTCTCTCTCTCTCTCTCTCTCTCTCTCTCTCTCTCTCTCTCTCTCTCTCTCTCTCTCTCTCTCTCTCTCTCTCTCGCATGACGATAAACATATATTGTAGTATATGTATGTACCGTATATACCCGTACAGATGTCGAGTATAGTTCTATTAAAATTACTGCAGACAGGAAAATGTCTAAATGAGTTTTAAAAAAATGGAGTAAATGGAGTGCGCTTTACATCCCCCGATAGTGAGGGCAGCCATTAGCAGTTAGAGTGGAATGGAAAGCCGTTTAGCAGCAGGGGCAGGGCTTCGAGATCCGGTGCAATGACGATAACTAAACTAACAGAACTTCTAATGACCAGGCACAGTGCTCCGTTCTGTAAATTCATCATTTGGCTGGTCATTAGTTTCATGTGTTTACACTATAGTATTTCGTATAATTTTTTGTTTTTATTTGTATTTTATGTTATGTTTATATATAGATTTTTTTTTTTCGTTTGGTTTTTAGGCAGAGAATATGCTAATAATTTATGATGACATGATGTTTGTCGATTGTTCTTGCTGTTGTTGTTGATGGCTATAAATTAACTATATAAATGATTTAGAAAGGTTTCAGAGGCACACGTGGAATCTGCAAGATAAGCTTAGGGATTACCTCGAAAACAAGATACATTTCATAATGATGAATAATAATGGACAGCATGCTCAAAATTTTAATAAAAATCAAATTCAAATACGATTCATTTCTAAGAAAAAGTTTAGAAATAGCGCTGATATGATAAAAGAAAAGGAAATATAATTCAATTTTATTTAAAAGCTAAAAATATAATAACTATAATTGATTATTTGAAAAATTTTTTTATTCTTCAAATACTATTTAGGGTATGTGTATCATATATATCATATAATTAAGAGTAAAATATATTTCTTCAAATCAATTTATGCTAGTTAAATACAAGTCTTATCTTATTTACAAAATTCTTGCCTGCTTAATAAACAAATATTTAACTTATGTTTCACTTAAATATAATCTAAATCTTGATTAAAAATGTAAACAAAAATGTTAAACAATAACTTCCCGGAAGAATTTTAGAGTCTAGAAATTTCAGACTTCTTTACGTCCTTCTCCTTATGGTATAAGACTATTCGAAGTGGTAAGGCAATTTTTGATATATTTCTGTGTACCGTCTTCGAGTTATTTTATTTACAGTTTTGGTCTTTTCCGATTCAACTCCACAAATCCTTAGCTCAAATCGGCTTTCATTTCTTTTCGACAATTCTTTATTTTTCGAGTACAAATAGTTTACATTATTATACTATAAATTATTTTATATATTAATAAATATACATATTATATTATATTATATATATATATATATAAGCGCGATATCTAATTAATATCACAGTATATACGTTATATATATATACAGTAGAAGTCCGGTTTAACGAACCATTAAAAGCAAGCCCCTGTACGTTAAATCGAATAGTTCGTTATTTTGAGTACTCAACTGAGGAGCCTGGTCGCAAATCCGTTAAATGGAGTGTACTTTAAACTTGTCTTCTACCGTATTATTATTTGCTATAAATTTCATCATTAAATACATATAATTATTAGTTATATATAGTGTATGGAACATATCTAGTTCAGTTCTTTAACCAAAATTATCTTTTACCCAACAGAAGTGCGTTTTGTCTTTAACTTTATCTTCTACTTCCTTTTTTTTCGACATCACAAACAATCCTAAGAATTACCCCTTTTAAGTTTAGCGTCAACGGCCCTTCTCCTCGATTCTGACATGAAGTACTTAAGCCCATGTAAGGCCATGGTGGCTTCTTGTGTGAATGTGTATGTGTATACGTATGTGTGTGTATGAATGTATGTATGTGTATATATATATATATATATATATGTATTATTCAAGCGATTTTCTTAAAAAATTCTGTAATTGAAGGCTTCTGCTTTAAAATACATTTCTATTATATCTAAACACATTCAATACATTTTTCAAATAAGTTAATAGCATTTCGATTCAAAAAGGCAACTAAATCCTAAGATCGTGTTTTTACTATTAAATTTTTTAATTCTTGCATTGTTTCTTTACATTTTTGCGTTGCTTTTATGTTATGTTCACATACATTTCCCTTGTCGTTCATTAAATTGAGTATAAGAGCTCGTTATATTAGGTACTCGATGTTAAAATTTGACGAGTACGTTAAATCACGAATTCGTTAAGCCGAGAGTACGTTAAACCGGACGTCTACTGTCTATATATATATATTTCTCTTATTATTTTTGGCAGATCCGCCTCATATCAAACCGATTAAAATTTCATAATCAGAATAACTTTGCATAGGTGCAATTAAATTGCTCTTTGTCAAATCATTTGAACGCCAAGTACAACAGGGTCGAATCATTTGCATATGCTGATATAGACATCGAGTATTGGAAAAATACAAAAATGTGATTCAGATTGACAGAAACATTGAAATGAGTTATAAAGCATATTAAGGAGTCACTTGCCAAAACCCTAATAGATATAAGACATCGTAAATTGAATGAAAAACTGACAGAGTTCATTCTAATATTTTTTAGGTTTCAGAGCTGCGCTATTTACTGTAGCATAAAGATGATCTACTTCCCAGAATAATGGCTAATGCACACGGATACATTTAGATTTTCCGGGTAAAATAGTGAAAATGGATGTACATGTTTCACAAGTTCGTACATCTCATGCATTTGTACATGAAAATTTAATCAACTTGTTTTCAATTGAGTGCAAAATCACATCAGCAGCATAAAAAAGTAGAAAGTGTAAAGTGCCAGGTCCGTTTCAGAGCCCACTCCAATCCCAGACAAACGGACAGACAGACAAAAAGCTCGAGCTCGAATTGAGTGGTCAGCCCGTGTACTCGTTGTTGTGCCATGCCAGGGGTTGCTTCCCCTCACCGCATCAACCCCCTTACCTGGCCGCAAATGTCAACAGCTAGTGGCATTTGGACCCTTAGTCATATATCCACGTAGCATTGGAATCATTCCGAGAATTTCGAGTATTTATTGGCAAAACAGAGAGTTTTATAAACAGTCAATAAAGCGCCGTAAATAACTGACTTTGACGAGTTTGGAAGTGCCATAGAAAAGGAGAAATAACATTTCAATTTTATTGCTTTGCTGGGTTCAAAATGGGCTCATCAAATATTGAAAAGCCAGGAAAATTTATGTTGAATTCCATTAGAGTTATGGCGTGAAAATTGCCTCGTTTCTCTTTCAAATTATTTAAAACGTATCAATGCAACAATTAAAGAAGGTCAAGGAAAAATGGAAGATGGAAAGATGGAAAAACCCAACCTGCTAATCAACCTATTTCTAACACAGCACTCCCAAAACATTCTCGAAGAAATCTCCAATGTCCATTTAGGCGCATTCTGCTGAAATATTAAAATTAAACCGGCAAATTGAGCAAGATTTCCACATTCAAAGAGCAAGAAATGAAATGAAGTCATTTTGTTCTTGTGATACCCTTTTAAAGGGTATTACACTTTTTACATTGATGTATGGTTTTTGAATGAAATATGAGAATCTCTAATTAGAGCTGCACTATGAGCAGGTTGAGCATAACCTTTGCAGAAACTGGCCAAATCGGATTTACGAAGTTTTCCAATTTAATCAATTCCCCTGGAAGGGTATTAAGTTTTCGTATTTTCTTCAAAATTTCATTGTTGATTGTGCCCATTCCCAGTTGTCCATTTCATGGACTCCAAGCATTTGCATTTTTTATTTGCAGCACCAAAATTTTGACCTTTTTTCCTTGTTATATTTTGGGCCTTTGTCTGGACTTCGGATTTCGTAAGTGGCCTTCGGGGCAAATTTTGATTTTTGTGTAATTTTTCTTTTGGCTTATTCGAGCTTAGCCAGAATTCTGAGCTGGCCCATAAATAATTCACCAAGCTGGGCAGACTTTGTCTCGACAATTGGCAATCACATCGAGGCTTGAAACATTGTTTTTTACGCATTTCTATAGGGGCAGCTCGACACGGAAATTGAAATGAAAAGAAACTCATTTAGATATCCAACTCATCCATCCCCCCACCCACGCTCCTCCACCTATTCCGCCAGTCCAGAATTTTATTTTCGGTTGGCAAATTTTTCCCAAATGAATATTAAAATACGTAAGAGTCCCACAGATTTTGTGTCCCGTTTGCTGGCCAAATAAATGGCTGGCAGTAAAAATAAACGGCAAACGAATGGGCCAACAATAAAAAAGAAAACAGCCCAACGACTTACGACATCTCAAAAACGAACGTGAAAACGGGCTTATTACTTCTAGAGCCGGAGTGCAAGAGTGTTGTACTGGAGCAGGTACGGAATACGGAAGTACAAAAGTACCAGGGATCACTCGACAGGGGTATGTCATGTACATGTTGACTAATGTTTAACGAGCGCAACTTGTCCTTGTTAATGTTGTTTATGAACCTGCAACTGTCTCTGTTCCTCATCTCCTCTCTCTCTCTTTCTCTCTCTGTCTGTCTCTATTCAAATCCCTGCGGTCTCTGAGTCCGGATCGCAGCGAAAATTGACGCGCGTGCCCTTCAAGTCAGCATTTCAAATTGATGAAGTTGCGCGCCGGCTCAGTGGCAAGGCACAAGGAGCAGGCTTGAGCTGGAGGGTGGATATGGATTGGGTATGCCACCCCTTGGCTGGTGTCAATTGTGTAATTGCCGAATGTTGTTTTCAAATATTTAATTGAAAGGGTGTTTCACTCGCTGACTCGCCATTTCGTGGTTACACGCGTATCCTGTTACAAATCCTGTCTCAATGTTGTTTTGCTTACTATTTAATATAATTGTTATCCGCTTCTACCAAAAGGGGGAGTACTCGGTTGTTATATTTGATGTCTGATCTTTACAGCAAGTGTTGAGATTTTCTCAGCATTTTGACCTCTGAGTGATGAACAACAGATGCTGCGAATACTACTTGTCGTACATAAAAGCAAAAATATTCTGGGAAAGTTCTGATAACTGACGTTTTAATAAGGGTTATCCTTAGTTTCTCATGTTTATTGGCAAGAATTTAGAGTCAAATATAAAATTTACATATAAAATAACGACAGATGGTACTAGCTCATCAGCAATTGCCAATTACATATTTTGATTTAAAAATTATGAACATATATTGAGAAATTATAGTTTAAATGTTATCGAAATTTGACTTTGAATATTTATCATACATTTGGCTGAAGTTGGTTGATTCCGATTTGATAGTTCAATTTACGACTGAATATGGCCAAAGAGCTTTGCTTTCAATAAATGTTATTAATTCACATACTGCGAGGTCAACGCTGATTACCGAAACGAAAAAGTACAACATAATGAGGATTATCGTAATTTATAGAATATTAATTGATAATGAATTCATTATTTTTACTAACATTAATCTGTATTAGCTTTTGTTTAATAATACTAAACCGTAGAAATGCAACTATGATTATGTATATAAGTATATTTCTGTCATTACTTTGAAGACTTTACGAGCTAACATAAGAAAAGGACGTAATCACAAATGATTTTTTATTCCAGAAGTTCTTTTAAGTTAAGGACTTTTGACCAATCATTTCAAGGTGACGCAGTCAATTCAATTTCCTTTTCAGCACCAGGACAGGCGACAACTGGCTACTTGTATACAGTCGTACTCTTCATGAAAGGTGTTAAAAGCGGCTTTCAATAAAGTTTACGTTGCCACATGGCACCTACCAGGACAAACAGGACACAGGATACAGGCAGCCGCCTACACTCAATACACTGAATGGCACTCAACGAAAATGTCGATGAAGACTGGCGTCACAGTGTCAGAGCCTGGGAAAGCTCTGAGCTGAATTGCATTTTAATGCAATTACAATACTGCTGCCACAGCCTGAATCGCATCCACTATAACCCCAGGAGAATGCCACGCCACTTGACACCCCCGAAGGCCCACTTGACATTGACAATAAACAGCGTAGCTAGCCTTGCATTGTTGAAATATGTCCTGTGTCCTTAATTTCACTTTTATTTTTACCATCGCCAGAGCCAGCATCAGGATCTACCTCTCGCTCTCTCTCTGTCTCCCCCTTACTTTCTGTTTGTGCCGCTGCTTGTGTTGCTGTCGCAGATTAAAAGATATAAATTCATATTCCCCCAGCGAACCCAGGGGCAATGCGTGCAAAGTGTGCGCAGTGTCCGTGTCCTGTGTCCTCTGTCCTGTGTGTGAGTGTGTGTGTGTGTGTGTGTCTGTGCCCATGCAGAAGGCAGATACCCTCCCCGAGGATCGATTAGCTTGTTAGGAATTCAATTTGAAAACAACGTTTTCTCTTTGTATTTTCCTATGACTATTACCCGCACACTGTGTCATATATCTTTTTATGAAAGGCATTGCGTGAATGATGAGGTGGCTCAGCTTTATGGCAGCCCGTTTGATTTGATGTCTTCTCAATCCAAAGGCGGCTCGTTTACACTGGATCACTGGGACAGGTGTACCAATGCACACGGCATACAGTGAGGCATCGCAGACACGACCAACTATCGCCCAAAACACTTAAAGTAATTAACTGAAATGCTAAGAGAGATGTGCGTCAGTTTTTTTCTAGCCAATTTCATCCCTGGCCAAATTAAACGGTTTCTGGTTCCCATCAGCAAGACGCAGGACACAACACACAGCACGCAACATGCAGGACCGGCAAGTGGCAAGTGGCAGGCGGTAAGTGGCAATCACAAAAACGTGCCTACAACGTTTTCGCATCTAAGCGCACAGCGCTTGTCATAAATGCGCAATTATATCTTCTATCTGTAGCATAATTTGATTCAGGCTTTTATGTTATGAATATTGAATGAACAAACAGATATCAGATTGGCTATGCCTACAGGACTCTTAGATAGATTCGAGTATCTACAGGACTCACATAATGTGTATTAATAGCTATTTCAATGAACTTCCTAACGTATCCCATTAATATATTAGCCCCAATTCGTTTTATTGTATTCCATTCCATTTTCAGCTATATTATTGCCGCCTTCGCACCAAAGGGAAATTGAAATATTTTCATAAGTCTCTATTTTAAGATCTGAATATATATGTGGCAGATACCTGAGAAATGTATATAAATATAATTTTGAATATCTTACACAGCATACAACAAGCTATCGATTTTCAACCCGTTTCAATATGATTATGACGATGATGTTCTCCATTATCGTTTCACTCCACCGCATCGTCTCTAAGTATACGGAAGTCTTTCGTTGATTGATGGTTATAGTTCGAATGCGTGCTTTAACCGAAAACTGTAAACAATAAAATTATGGACACATTAAAATACTAGGATAACAGCTATAATGCAGCCTTTAACTAAAAAAATTTTAATTATAATATAAAGTAGCTAGGAATCAGCCCTATCCAATCATATATATTATATATATGGAAACTGGATCATTATAACCAGGCAATTAAATATATTTATTTTTCTTATTATTATTTCTTAGTTTAATCTTATTTTTGTTACATCATGACAATCGATAATATATTAAAGCAAATATTCAAGGATTAGGTTATAACACTAGAGTAGTTTAAGCTCAAAGCTGTTAATTTCCTTTAGCTGCAACATATATATACAATTTATGTGTACATTTATATGTACGACCTTGTGTTAAGATATTTTATGTGTTTGTAAAGGGTATCTCATAGTCAAGCATGCTGCACTGGGCCTTACTACTGAATTTTAATATCAAAAAAGCATATTGTTTTCTATAATGAATTGAATAATTGTATAAAAATAATCGAGTATAAAATTAATCATCTAATTGGTATTATCTGTGGGATTGAAAAAATTATAATAATATAATAATTATAGTTTTAGACATACATAATGTTAAAATTTTAACTTTTCATTAGAAGTAAGAGCTAATTTATAATTCAATGTTGTAAATAACCGTTTCCAGTTGAAAAGGAGTAACATCAATCGGTTGAGCAACGTTAACTGCAACATTTAACTAGAGATGGCGCCACAAACACAATTTAAGCAGAAACATTCACCGTCCTAGCTAATACACCAACCAAACGCTATAAACACTGTAAGGCGACGTACTAGAACTTATTTAGATGCAATTTACATATAAAACAAAACAAATAATTAAGAGATAGAATACTTTTTTGTTTGTGTGAAATAATAATGTTAAAGATTTTATTTATTTATTTTAAATTTATTTTATCATTTGTTTTATTTTTTACTGTGACTAAATTAGCCTTACATTCAAGTTTGGTGTTCCTTGTTCTGTCGCTCAAGTAGTACGGTCGCTTAAACAAATCATCTTCTGAGAAGGATTTTTTATTTTATTACCTTTCCTGCACACACACACACACACACACATACACGCACTTATACAGATTAAATTAAACTTAGTTTACCACGCCCATTCCACTTACACTCAAGGTTGGAAAAGGTGAGTGCATTTGCTGATAGAATAATTTGCAAATTTACCTGAAGGCAAGTGTTAGGAGGGTTGGACTACGACTGGTGGACTTGACTGTTAAGAAAACTATTATTAGTTTAGAAAATAGGATCTCAATTTCGCTAAGAGTTTTGTGCTCACGTTCAACACCTTCAATTCTATTAAACAATCGTCTGTACCCTCAAAAATATGCAGCATATGTTTATTTATTCGAGTTTAAAATATAAAATATATATTGTAACGTAACAACGGTATATTTCATATCACTTATAATTTCTAGTCAAAATATATTCAGTTTCTAATTTGCAACATTATATATATATATAGACATATTTTTTTTGTAATTTTTGTAGCTTTTTCCGCTATTAAATCCATTATCCATTATCCATTATTTTTAGTTGCCACGTTTAACATATCCTTTAATGTTTGCCATAATCAGTTGGTTCTACGGATTCAGCAGCAGGCGCATCGAAAATATCATTAGATTGATGATGATTGGAGGCGCCATATAAACGGTTATCATTATTATTATTTATACCGTTTACACTGGCTCTAGTATGAATATTCATGTTGCTGGCTTCTGGTTCTGACTCTGCTTCAGGTCTGTTCGCATTGTAGGCCAATCCGTTGGCAAATGTGCGATGTAGGAGAGCATTGCCTACAAAGTGCTGCAATTGCGCCATGCAGCTATCAGAGAAATAGAGGAAGACGGAAAGGACGGTAAGGATTTGAAAAAATTAGACTTTTAATAATTTACTTACCGTTCCAATCTGCGATCGCTAAGTGAATCTTGAACATCATAGAGATCCAATAAACCCAAATTATGACCATTGGCCAGGACAGTTGCCGGCGGAAGTACCTGCGGTGCCCGTTTACCATTGGTCCAACCTCGAGAGTATTGAAATGTCTGTCCCATGCACACCATGGACAGTGTGAAGAGTAAAAGTGGCAAAAGCAACAGGCGTAACATGATTTAAGGATCCTAAAAACTGTAGAAACGGATTTTTTAACTGTTACTCCAGTTGCCTCTAAGCTGGCGTACGGTATTTACTTGTTCCTTTATTTTTACACTTGCCTAGAATCAACTAACACTGGCGTAGACCACACACAAGCGGGCCAAAGTAGCGTCTGAGTCCTTTATGGTATTCACTGCGGCCTTTTATATCAAGAGGAGCAAAGAGCAATTTTCTTAAAATCACATGGCCATAAAACGGATTTTCCTGCCAATATGCCGTTGGTGGGGTATACATGCAGATTAACTGAGATTATTAGTTGCCAATTGTTTCCATGTATGGCCAATGTGGCATTTAGCACCCATACGTTCCACGCCCACTATTCCAGCTGGCTGATCAAATTGAATGCATTTGTTGATTAGAAAATTGCCACTTGCTCAACAGTCCTGCAAAAGGATTCTTATTTTAAGACATGGCAACGGTAGGAAGCACTGTATTTAATGTAACAAAAATTACCAGATCTTTGCCTAGAGCCGAACATAAAATACCCTAACACTGGCATTATTAATTTAAGTATTATACTTCGTCAAATCGACTCTGAATACACTTTGATTACTTTTTATCTAAATTAACACTATTAAAATGTAATTTACTTATTTCTTTTGAAATCCTGTGAAGCTGCTTTAATGGTGAGCTATTCTAATGATAAAAGAAATACACTGATACAACTTCTCTTTCCTTAAACCAATTTTCCGATTGCACCTATATAATGAAAGCCAACTATCGACCAATTTAATTTTTATTTCATATATAATTAATTATTCAATTCGTCTTATTTCTTTATAAAAGGAAACAATTCCATCATCATTTTGCATATATTATACGACCCTCTAATAAAGAGTATAAAAAGCGCTTTTTACCCCACAGTAGTTCACGTACGTTAAGTCACACAACGTGCCAAAAACAGAACAGCCTTTAGCCTAAAGGGGTATAGCAAAAATAAATAATCAAATCAACCGACTGGCTTTAGATATATGTTATTTTTATATACATGTGTATATATCAAATTAAAGGTGTGGTGTATAGGTGTAATTGGTTTAAAGATTAGTAGTAATTGGTGCCGGAACTTATTTACTCATTTTCTTGGTTTTTTCTTCTTAGCTTTAAGAAGGGTAAGTTGGTTTATAGATTTTTTATACTTTTGACCCTTACAGAAGTACAAAACAATTGTGTATATAAAATATCGCGTATCAGTATTTTGTACGTATCGTATTTTGTTTTAGAATTTTTTCATTTTTTGTTATGTATATTCAGTAGTATACACCAGGATACGTTAAAATCTAGCTAGTAAAACGATTAAATATAACACAATTTATATAATTAATTTTACAAATTAAAGTTTTAAACCTATTCAGAAGGGCCGGAATGAAAAAATAATAAAAATAATTTTAAATATGTTTTCAATTTGAAAATTATTGCCAACTACCCAAGGACCATCCATAAAATATACGATTTAATTGAGAAACATTTTGAAAAACATTATTTTTAAACTGTAATTTTTTAACAAAATATGCAACTTGTAATAGTTTTGAGATTGACGGAAAAGTTTTAAATCTTAAGAAAATCTTCTACGTATTTCATTCCTAATAAATAACATATTTAGATCCATGTGAACTCATTAAGTTGTTAACATACAAAGTATGTTTTACTACAATTCTCAGGAATACAAATACAAGAACATATAGGATGCACTCCCATTTCCAGAAAGTTTCAAAACCTATATATCCTAAATGGCTTTAAAACTGCTTAATGAAATCGACAATATTTTCCGCGATAAGTTGCGATCACGGTTCTTGGCTATTCTATATTATTGATGGATCTGCTTCTGTTTTCCCTTTACTTGTAAAGTAAAATATAACTACGTTCGTACTCTCTGTATTTAGTGTGTCACATTCTAGTATGGGTTAGGAAACCTCGTTTTAGTTTGAACAAACTCTGAATTCCCTAATGTTGATAAGACGCAACTCAGTACGCTCCTTTTCACATTAAAAGAGTACAATTATGATGACTGCGTCGATTGTTAGACATAAAACTTAAGATTGCTTAGATACTACTAGAACGGACTAAAAAAGCTATCAATCAGATGTCACTAAAGACAGCAGTAGTGCATTGAAATGGCCAACTTAAATGTCAAGGCCTTTGCTGGTGTAATCTTCGAAATGATGAAGTAAATTTTGCATCGTCTCTTTAAAAGTTTAGATATTAACATTTACACAATGTAATATAGTCTGGTTTTTACTCAGTCCATCGATGAGTGCAATTTTGATTTGTACAGACATAATAAAGCCGCATTTCTTCTTCAGCACGTCGTGTCTGCGCCTGGAAGAAGACTGCCTCACGATGCGAACATTTTGGGCAAGCATGGTCTTCAGTTCGGGGAAGAGTGGGGTCAGATATAACGTCTGGCACTATATGTGTAAGTTCGTCGATTTCGTGCATAATTTTGTTTACATAGATGCAATTAGAGTCAGCTTCTTGTTTATAGTCGCAATTTCGGCAAGCGTACATCAAAAGTTTGTTATCCTTGTCTTCCTTTGGGTATAACATGTTGTTGCACTCCTGACAGAAACGAATACCCACAAATCCAGGTGATTCTGTATGCGTGGAATCGAATGTGGCGGCCATATTCTCTAAAAATTAAGGCAATAAAATTAAAAATCGCAATTAAGTATACTCGTATACGCTAAGCTGCCTCAGTTTGCACAGCAATTATTAACACAAAAGAATCGAATACCACCGATAAAGCTGGAAATATATCGATCAGAATCAGAAATGGAACGAGTTGACCCGGCCTGACTTGTAATTTATACAAGTATTATCGAAGTCACAATAATATAAAATTCACATAAGAGGATTTACACTTACTGCCTTACTGTTGTATTGTTGTTATATAATATATTCGTATTATTTAAAATTATTAAAGCTAATCATTTCCATAATATTTGGTTTGCTATTGTACCGCTAAGTTTGAACTAGTAACAATTAGGGAACGAGTAACGAGTAACAGATCAAACAAATTTCACCCATTGGTCATATTAATTTAAGAACAGCTGATTGCCTGTGCGTAAAAACTATTTACAATAAAGCTAGTATGTAAACAAAGATCACTGTGCCTTTGACTGGGAATATTACTGAGTACATAACTTTTCCAATTAAAATTTGAAACACATATTTAAAAAACATAAGTAAACTAGTCAACGTGTAAGTCTACGTGGAATGCATATATTAGCTAAAGAGATTAATTTATTTCTTTATATCCGCCAAACCAATGCGGACAAGTAAACTCAAATGTTTAATAGTGAACTTGTGAACTTGTGAGACGGGGATCACATACATATTAAATTTATTAAGAGAATAACACTCAAATTTATAAAAAGTCTTTCCGCTCATCACAAAATATCCGGGATCTAGAGCGGCCACATATAGATTTAAGATTTTGTATTACATTTTATTGGTATACAAGGTGTGTCTCAGTTCCCGAACATTTTTTTCAGGGCATTTCCTGGCGCCACCTTTTGTTGACGACCTGCGTTGGAATCATTAATTTTTCATTGACATTCCCTCCAAATGTCATAACATTTAGAACAGTGGAAGTGGAGTTGTAGCGTCTAATGTGACAGTATGTTTTTGTCATCGGTGCAAAAAAGAGTGTTGAACACAGAGCCAACATTAAGTTTTGTTTTAAACTTGATAAAACTTTTACCGAAACTCACGAATTGATGACAAAACTTTATGCGAATAATTGTCCATCTCGTTCCACTATTTAAGAATGGCATACGCGTTTCAAAGACGGTCGGGAAGACTTGAATGACGACGAACGTTCGGGCCGGCCGAAATCTTCAGTGAACGAACAAACCATCAAAATTGTCGGTGAATTCATCAAAAATGAGCTTAAATCGTCAATCCATCGCGATTGGGACTATCATTTGGGCTTCAGGAAAGTGTGTCCACGATTTGTTCCGCATCAATTGAAAGACAAGGAAAAGGCGCTTCGGGTTCAACATTCGAAAGACATCATTTAAGAAGCCATAAAGGATAAAAACTTCCTTTTCAACATTTTTACTGGTGTTAATGTTAATAATGTAATGTTGACAATGTTAATTTATTTCTACGATTCGAAGGGCATTATTCACTAAGAGTTCGTTCTATCGGGCCAAACAATTAATTGGCAATTTTATCTTAGTTATGAGGCGTTTGCTCCGTCGTATTAGGCCAAAATATCGCGAACAAGGAAGTTGGCATTTGTTGCACGATAATGCAACATCTCATCGATCGACACTTGTGACCGATTATTGGACCAAATATCGCATTTTCACCGTCAACCACTCGCTGTATTCGCCTGGTCTGGCACCATGTCACTTTTTTCTGTTCGGCAAGCTGAAATTATCCATGAAAGGATGGCGCTTTGCTAATGTGGAGGCCATCCAAAAGGTGTGCACCGACGTCCTAAATGTCATTCCAGCCAACGAACTAAACACTCATTTGAAATGTTATTGGATCTAAAAAGCTAAAAGCTAAAAAGTGTATTCAGACGGCGGGAGATCCCTTTGAATAATAAAAAAACCAGTACTAAAAAATCTCTATTGTAGTTTTCATTTTATTCCAACAATTCGGGAACTTTTGAGAAACACTTGAATAGTTGGACTCATTCGTTTTGACTGGTTTATGTATATATAGGTATATATTTATACAAAGAAGATTATGTATATGGTATATACGGTACGCTGTATATATATAATTGGTTTAAAGACTAGTAATCTCGGTGCCGGAACTTATCTGTTCATTCCCTTGGCTCTTTTGAGCCATTTCCACAGAGCTTTGTTGCTTTTTGGCGTTACGGCGGCGAATCAAAAAGAAGCAAAGACTATGAGATTATAAAAGGTTAATTAAACTATAACATCAAATAGTATTTTATGACTTTTAACACTTACACAAATACTAGAACATTGGGCACATAAAAGGTGTCGCCAAACAGGAAGAAAGCGCCTGGAAATGAGTCCACAGAGCTTTTGTAGATCTCGCTGTAGAGGGGCGGGAATATGAACTGTGCAATAGGTTCGCTGATGCCAAAAATGGAATACATTTTACCTTAAAAGAAAGATAGTTACTTTCCATACCAAAAGTAAACTTTACCTATGTATAATCTATTACTCACTCAGCTCATCACCAGCCACAATGCTAGCTCCAATAGTTTTGATGGCAATGACACGCAAGCTTACGAACATATCAACGACACTGGCGACATAAAAGGATGTGGTATCAGTGGAAAAGGCCTGTACAAGGATACAAATTAATACTCTTTCACTTAGATAAGATATTGACAAACATACAAACAACACTCTCGAAAACACGATGCACAGAGCGGAGAGCATACCAATTGTAGAGTCGGAGAATTTTAGCAATTTACTCAATATGGCTGTACCAATAAAGGTTCCAACAAGAGCCGCACCTCCCGATATCGTCAAAAATATGCTAAAATCGTTTCCATTCCAGTTGAGTTTTTTTAATGTAAATCGATACCAATAGTCATTTTCACCCGCGGCAGGTCCTAGGGTCAAAAAGTATGCCAATATCAACAGAGTTAATAGTAGGCGTCCATTATTCTCGCGTTTCACCAGCGGAAATTTTAGACAATCGATCACCAGCGTAGGATCGAAAAACTCTTTTAAGAAGGAGCGACGTTGTGGCACAGGTGGTGGATCAACCTTCGGTGGTTCCAATTGTGGCGTCAATTGGAAGTTTACATTTTTATGTACGGGCAACTCATCCAAGTTGGTCGTCTCATACGCCATATTGTCAGCTGCATGGCTATTTAACTGTGCTGAAGGTGGATCGCTAGCATGAGATTCAGTGGGTGCTTTGGACGCTGGCTTTATCTCCTTCATAAAGAAGATTATGTAGAGTATGGCAATAATTTGAAAAACAACTGCCGATGCAAACGATACTAAAAACAAATGGAAAAACCACATAGGTTATCAACTTTACCGTTAAGATATAATTCAGTATTTACTTGTATAACCGAATGTCTTGAAAAGGACTCCACTAACGGCACCCAGGAATGGCACACCCGTCACAAACATTGCAAAGATGCCAAAGCGAAAGACACGATCCTCCTCAGGTGTGGCTATAGTAATATAACTGTAAATAGCCATCAGACAGAAGGTTAGACCCCCAAAAAGTGCTGGCACAATGGCTTCGAGGTATGCGCCAAACTCCATAGGCAGAGAATCGAAGAATATGGACGAAATAAGCAAACCTAGGAGTATAAGATAGTTTCTAGTGCAATATAACTGTGTAACTTTAGGATACTTACAGGAAAAAGATAATGCTTCACCCACAATGGGCAAAATCATGCATGGTTTCCGCTTATTATATCTATCTGACCAGCCTCCGGCAAAGAGCAACACGATCAGCGGAAAAATAGCAGCTAGAAAATAAACGTAGAATACAAAGTAATATAGATTTCTAATTTAAATGTTAATTGCAGCTCCTTAGCGACAACTTGCCACTGCGATCATATAATAAATTTAGACTAAATACGAGAAATCTGACCTTTAAATTAATGTTAAGCTGTTCTGCCTTATAGAATCTAAAAATTCTCTTTTATAATCTACCCGTGTCAATGGATATAATATATGTATAAGATATACTGTTGCTCATTAATTGAATTCCCTAATTATTTTCTAATCGAACATTATAGCTGTCGGTGTGGAGAACATTGTCAATGCAAAACCACATATCACAAAAATGTTGCCATGATAATGGCCAATTTAAAGGTTGCAAAAAATAAATCAAAATTCCGTCTTACAAACCGGTTTCTTGGCTCTAAGCCTGGTGTTAGCTGTTTGCCTAAACTAAGTTTAATACTAATCGGCAATAAAATTCACGTAATAAACAAGAATTCGAGGGACTCATGACACAATCAAAATATTGTAATTAAATGTTAAGGCAACGCGAACAGGTAATTTACTTGCGTCGTGCATACATTCTTATACCATATATATAATATATATATAAGTATATATACCAAATAAGAAATTATTTGTTAGCTATTTGGCGTTTATTTTTACGAAACCTGAAAAGCAAAATATTAGAATGCGAAGATTCAAAACTGGTTGTACTTGCCTGATAAAGTATGAATTTATACTTAGCATTCTTAATTTTTATTTTTTTTTTTTATTAATTTATTTACCAATAGGTGCACGCTTTCCCGAGACATCAGCTGACAATATTTGCGCCTCTACTTCAGCCTTGCACACTGTATAATTGAATCCGGTTGAATAGATGCTCAAAAGTCTTTGGTGGGAGGTGGCCCCTTGCGTGGTATTCTCAAAAGAAAACCCATCGCAAACAATACCCAGCTCCGATTTGTCTAACATGGCAGTACATGTGTCTTTGTTGTAGCCCAGGTTAACGCGACACGCCTTTTCGAGAGGGAAATTCTGCAGTGCCACTTGATTAAAAACAGATGCCATAAAGTAGAAAAAGAAAAATGGCTCGATCACCAGATAATGGCGATATTGCCAAAGTTTTTGCACATAGTTCAACCTTAAGGGTTCCTGAGCAACCTGGACAGGCGCACCTTCCTTATTCGTAGATTTTCCCATTTTATCACGAAATTTGATTTTGTATTATTGTTGTGATCTTCGCAGATTCTACATGTTAATCAACACGTCGCGACAAGTTCTAACAACAAACTGTCGTCTGAACAGACTGCCGTAGGTCGAGAAACATCACCAGCTCAATACGCACAAGAAACTTGTTTATTAATTGCTTTATTCTATTGTTTTTGTTTCGATTACATATATTGAATTTTGCCACAGCGGCCATCAGTGAAATTTGCATGTGTTCAGCTCCCTCTTTTATTGATAATAAATTGAGAATGGCAATGAACAACAAACACTTATTTATGTACCATACATATACTATGATTTTTATATTAGAATGTGAAGTATTTGTGGCAATTTCATTGTGAAATTGTCAATGCCAATGTCGGGGTCTAAGCCGGTGCAATGTGCAAACCTGTCACTCTTTCTCAGTTTAAATGATTTTAGTTCATTAGAGTCAACATATGGCATTTATACAAACTTGTTAAACATTCCGGTTTTTACTCAGTCCATCGATGAGTGCAATTTTGATTTGTACAGACATAATAAAGCCGCATTTCTTCTTCAGCACGTCGCGTCTGTGCCTGGAAGAAGACTGCCTCGCGATGCGAACATTTTGGGCAAGCATGGTCTTCAGTTCGGGGAAGAGTTGGGTCAGATATAACGTCTGGCACTATATGTGTAAGTTCGTCGATTTCGTGCATAATTTTGTTTACATAGATGCAGTTGGAGTCTGCTTCTTGTTTGTAGTCGCAATTTCGGCAAGCGTACATCAAAAGTTTGTTGTCTTTGTCTTCCTTTGGGTATAACATGTTGTTGCACTCCTGACAGAAACGAATACCCACAAATCCGGGTCCATCTGTATTCGTGGTATCGAGTGCAGCAGCCATATTCTCTAAAAATTAGTTAATCAAATAACAACTACCAACAAGCATTCAGGCTAACTTACTTAAGTTTACGCAGAAATTATTTATTACAAGAGAACCGATGACCAACGATACAGTTTCCGAAATATCGATAAGAGTTCAGGGATGCAACTTGTTGACCAGCCCTGACAGGCCGTTAAACTCATACTAGTATTTTTAAATCACAAAGTCATAATATATTGACGGAAAGAAATATTATATTTACAAAACAGAGGATTCTTCAATGTTACCTTATTGTTCTATAACATTATATATAATAATAATCATAATAATATTAAATCGAGTTTATATTCATAATATTCGTTTGTTGGTGTATCGCTAATTTCGAACGAGTAACGATTAGAGAGAACAGATCAAACCAAATTCTCCCGCTGGTCACATTTAATTAATAACAGCTGATTGGTTGTGATCGAAAACTGTGAATAGTTAGACGCCAACGCCATTGTGTATGGGTTACGTGCTCGTGTTCGTGCGGCAAACTGTAAGTAAATTTTATTTTAAGTAAACATTGTTTTACTGTCTGTAAGATCTTGTGTAATTGTGACAATATCAAATCAAAAGTCTAGACTTGAGTCAGGGTGCACACAATCGGTAAATAGCTATGCATCGATATCTCTCGCTCATGCAGCATGTTTTGCATATTTCTGTCTCTGTTGCACTTTATCACAGTCGATGTAGATTAAAATACGACTTTCATTGACACAAGTTTCACATTTAATTAGAGAAGCTGAAACTACAATAGCGTCTGCCAGTGTGTGTAACTCAAATTAAAAAAAAGGAAATGAAGTTTGTGAATAATTTGTAAAATTTTTATTTTGTGTTAAATTGTTTGCGGTATTTTTAAAGCTGGCAACACAAATATTTAATATTAAAAAGTATGCAACAATTTTCAATATATATAGAATTCTTTTCAACCCTAAATATATTTTTTCACGTCAAGGCAGAAGCGGATCTATGAAAGAGAGATACAGCGAACTTGTTGCTTCTTTTTAGTCAGCACGTAGCGTGCTCTCGCTCACACACTCGATCAGACGAATGCGCCGCCATTTTTATTGTGCGCTGCTTCTAGGCGTTGGTGACGTGACTTCACGCTGGCAAACTGATCAATTTAAATATACCTCGTGCCTAAAAGTAGGCTAACTCACGCAAATCTACTTATCCTTGTAATCCTTCCAACTTACACAGACTCCTTCATCTCATCGACACATTCACAGACCCAACGATCGAGAACTAGGCGGGTAAAATGTCTAACGCCACATTGTCCAGCTCTAATGACGCCACTGTGGTTAAAATTGTGCAGGCAGAGAAATTTACATCATCCAAGGAAAAACGACCTGGCACACGCATGAAGCTACTGAACGACGTTACACCAAAGGCCAAGCAAGAAAAGCGCACAAGTATTAAAATAGTCCACAACGATGAAGTCGCAAGCAGCCCCAAAGGCAACAGACGCTCCACCGCCAAAGCTGTGAGCCCCGTTGTTAGCACTGTCAAGATATTAAACGAAAAGCGCAGATCGTCCGGAGGTACACCAATAGAAACTGCTAAAATTAAGACGTCACCCAACAAGAAGAAGAAAATGGATCACTACGTGATGCAGGCCATCAAGAGCGAGAACAGTAAGTCAGACAACACGTCTATTGTGGAGGTTGACGACGAGGATACTATCGATTTTATACTCGCTGAGAATGATGACCTCGAAGTCGAAGTAGCCAAGGAGAATGACGATGAGTTTGTTGTATCTGGCGTTGACGAAGATGATGACGACGACGATGAGGGTCTGGGAGAAAGCAGTGCGAACCGCACTAGTGCAACCAATAACGACATCAAAGAAATGGTGGAACATGTATGCGGCAAGTGCTATAAAACATTCCGACGCGTCAAAAGTCTGAAGAAACACTTGGAATTTTGTCGGTACGACAGCGGCTATCATCTTCGCAAAGCAGACATGCTTAAGAATCTGGAGAAGATTGAAAAAGATGCAGTGGTCATGGAGAAGAAAGATATATGCTTCTGCTGCAGCGAGAGCTATGACACTTTCCATGTAATTATTATTTGACAACCCTTGAATATATCTTATTAAATTTTCCCATATTCCAGCTGGGCCACATCAACTGTCCCGATTGCCCAAAGTCTTTTAAAACACAGACCAGCTACGAGCGTCACATTTTTATCACTCACTCTGAGTTCAATGATTATCCGTGCTCTATTTGTAATGCAAAACTACGCAGCGCTGCATTGCTGAAGCTGCATGAGCAGCAGCACCAGGTCCGTGGCAAGCCATTCGCATGCAAGATCTGTGGTAAGGACTTCACTCGGTCATACCATTTGAAGCGGCACCAGAAGTATTCGTCGTGCTCAGCAAATGAGAATGATACTATGAGCTGCAAGGTGTGCGATCGTGTCTTCTATCGCCTGGACAATTTACGCGCTCATCTGAAGCAGCATTTGGGCACACAAGTGGTGAAGAAGCCAGAGTATATGTGCCATGTATGCAAAAACTGCTTCTACAGTCTTTCCACTCTCAAGTGAGTCTTCCAAGTAATAATCGTTAGTTATGCGATTTCTAATCCAGTCCTAATCCTTGCAGTATACACATACGCACCCACACTGGTGAAAAGCCTTTCGATTGCGATCTGTGTGAGAAAAAGTTTTCCGCCTTGGTGGCGCTCAAGAAGCATCGACGTTATCATACTGGCGAGAAACCGTACACCTGCACGGTGGTATGCTTTTTGTAGAGCCAATTACGCACTGGTATTCCTTGTTAACTTGACTCTTATTTTAAACTGCAGTGTAGTCAATCGTTTGCTGTCAAGGAAGTTCTTAATCGCCACATGAAGCGCCACACTGGCGAACGTCCACACAAGTGCACCGAGTGCGGCAAGAGCTTTATTCAGGCCACACAGCTGCGCACGCATTCCAAAACTCATCTCCGTCCCCATGCCTGCACTCTTTGCGAACAAAAATTCAAGACAGAGAAACAGTAAGTATTATCCGATCTTTATGATTGGATATTCTTCATATTTTCTATTCCGTTTGCTTAGACTTGAGCGTCATGTTAAGGAGCACACACGCCAGAAGCGACCCACCTTCGCCTGCACAAAGTGCCCAAGAAGCTTCCGTTCATGCGTACTGCTTAAGGAACATATGGAGGCTGGCGATCATTCGCGTAAGTTTCAAACTATCACTCACTTTTATCCTACACATATTTATTTCTTATAATTTGTTCATTTATTAGCTGTAAAGCCGACTCGAGCCAAGCGTTCGGTGAAAATGATCGAGCGCACGGACTGCGCCATCTGCGATAAGAACTTTGACAGCACTGAAACCCTGAGGAACCACATACGTAATGTGCATGAATGCGATCCGGATGATATCTTTGGTACTGATCCACCTGCCAAGCGTAAAGCTAAAAAGACTGTGTTGGTGGAGGAAGAGAAGAGAGAGAAAAAGGAAGATGTAGATGAAGAGGAGGACTTGTCGGAAGCTAACACATCAGCTGGTTCACTTATCTCTAGCAAAACTGATGGCAATGGAGTTGTGGTGCGCGAATTTTTGGTGGATGAAGGTGACGGAAACGCACAGACCATTGTGCTTGAGAATGAAGTATATACAATTCTGCCTTTGGAGGGTGCCGATGCAACTGAAACGGTAGCAACAGAGAGCGTTAAGCCGGAATCTAAAGAAAATAAGGTGGTATCTCCAGTGGCTAGAAAAGAACAGCGTAAATCCTTGGCAGCTAGTTTGGCTGCTGCCATTGCGGATAATCTGGATGAACCGTTAAGCGATGACGATATTAGTGGCGAGGTGCTCTCTGACGAGGATATTAAATTGAAGGAGAATGTGGCCAAGTTAATTGATATGCTGGTGGATCCGCAAACACTCAAGAAATATGGCTGGCCCAACAGCTCCGAAGAGTCAGTGCTCTGCAAGGTCATCGAGAACTGTGGCCACGATCTGGCAAAAGCTGGAGAGACCTATGCCGAGTTAGACTATGGTACTCGCATGCGCGAGTATTGCAAGCTTCTCTTCACAGTTGTTATACACAATGATTCCATAAAGTCGCTTCTGAATAATTTCCCCGTTGACGATGTTATTGAATATGTTCTAGGCGATGAGGATCAGGATGAAGATGATGATATGGAAAAGGACTTAGACAATAATATAAGCAAAGAGTCCGAGAAATCGGATACAGATACGGATACCAAGCTAGAAGCCGTTGACGACGATTCCTAACCTTCGGTTAAATGGCTTAATTAACAATTACCCAACAAACGTTGTACATACAAAAAATGTAGGGTATTCACAGTTCGCCTAAAATTGTTAACAATCGTATTTTCTTGAATGATGCATGCATATTATATTATGATATTTCTGTTATTAGGGAACATTATTTTACACGAACATCCACTGTGAATCCCCGAAATAATACGTTGGTTTCGGTTTAAACACTAAGTGACCTTAGAAAAGAAAAGTACCACCCGTTGAACTGTTATAATACTTAAATTTTATAATCTATACGCGATATGTCTGTTTACCGATATATCATAAACTATTTTATATAGAATTTTTATTAATAATACAATATATACATTACTTTGAAGAAAAGAATAATCCTCACTGTTCCATTAGCATCTTGAGTATGCGTTCATTGTTCTGGAGAATCTTATGGCGACTCTCGTCAACCAGGTCCTTGTACTCGGCAATGTTTGCTTCGATTGTGAGCAGCTGCTGCTTCATGGGCTCCGTGGCAGATGCAGTTAGGCTTCTCTCGCGTTTCAACTCTGTGGCAGATTGTGTGTATGTCTCCCGCCACATTGTTAGCTCCAAGTGCATTGCATCGATGTCTTCGGGTATGAAATCCATTAGTTTACCCAAGGGATTCACAGACTTGGTAAGCGTTTGTATGGTTTCACGCAAGTCGTTCACCTGTCGCGCTGAGCTTTGACGCGGGCCGCCAAGTGCTTGCGATTTCTGTTGCTCGTCTTTGCTGGACTCACTGCCCTGTTGCACAAGTTCCTTTTGTGTCTCTAGTATTTGTTGTACCAAACGACCCTGGTGATCATCCTGATCGACCTGAGTTTCGGTGGCGTCGGCGCCAGAATCAATGTCATGCGAATTGGCATCCTCGATAATAACCAAGTTCTCGCCATCATCATCAAAATCTCCAAAGGTCTCCAGCTTCACATTGATTCCAGACATTTTGATTTGATCATTCGGCTGTAGGACGATTTCTACATTTCGGCGACGTGGTGCTCCAGGACGCGCCGAAGCGGGACGTGCACTTGGCGGACGTAACGAGGTGCGTGGGCGTGTAACTGACCCGTTGGAGTCCTTTGAGTTTTCACGCGTAAATGTGCCTTCCCGCTCCCTCTTTGGCTCGCTGCTGTTGTTGTTGGTATTGTTATTAATTGCATCTACAACTGGAGCTGTAGGTGGAGTTATGGACTGCTCACTACCATCTGGTTCTGGTTCGGGTAACACCTGTCGCTGAGTGCCACTAGAGCGTCTAGTTTTGCTGGATGATTTGCGGCTTTCCGGTTCTGCGTTTAGCACTGGCTCAGCAGGTGTGCTTGGTGGTGGAGTAGGCGCCTTGACCGGATCAGCTGGTACTTCAGGCTTGGTCTGCGATGATATGATCTGGTCAACATTGGATTTAGCAGAGAGCGCAGGTGATGGCTGCTTGACTACCGGTTGCTGTTGGGTTATTGGTGCTGGCGACATGGATTTCGACTCAGTTTCAGACGAAGCCTGTTGCTTAAGTTTCGAAGTTGGCTTAACTGGTGATGGTGTCTTGTGCTTGGAGTTTTGTCTGGCCGGCTTTGACCTGGCTTCCGCTTCCGACGATGCTTTTTGCCTGCGCTGAGCCTTCTCCTTATCCGTGGGCGTTGTACGGTTTTGTTGCTCTGTAGTCTTACGCTGCCTGGGCTCCTGCGGTGAGATACGTTTATCCCTTTCTCTACGCTGCTTAGCTTCCTCCCTAATAGTTGGCGATATTTGTTTACTTGACGTTTTGGTTTCCTTTAGTTTTATCTGCTTGGTGCTCTCCGCCGTATCACTGCCCAGAACCTGCTGCAAGGCGCTGCGCCAATCAAGATCCTGCTCCGCCACGCTGGCCATTGCCTGCAACAGCTCGTTGGTAAACTTCGCCTCATGGCCGGCCACAATCTTCGAGGTGCGTACCTTGAGATCCAGTTTCGTGGAAAGCTCTGCAGGAATGGATTCTATATACTTAAATCAACACAGCCTTCGTTTATAACTCACTTGTGATATCAATCATTTTTTGTAGATATCTCGTTTTATCATTTCTAAGAAAATTTAAGGGAAGGATTAGTTATGGTCACGATTCATGGTCTTACATACCGATCACTAATGTTCTCGAAGAGCTGCTCCTGTGGCGTGTAAAGACCCTCAAAGCAGCCCGTTTCCCTGATAAACTATTTAGGAGTATGCTTAAAAATAAAAGGATTGGGGGTGGGGCTGCAAAAAGGTTTCTTACTCCATTGAATATGTCCATCAAGTAGCGAAACGGTGGTTTCTTAAGAAGCTTTTCCGTTAACGGCGGCTTCTTTATGTATTTTCCCAATGTTTCCTGAGTTGCCTTTATAACGGCTGCGTCCAGCTCCTGGTCAGACATGTTTTAGCCTTAACTCGTAAATGCATTAAAATTCTGTCCAACTTTATTCTGACCACATTTGTTTGCTTCGCCTGGTTTCCCAGGCAACCTGCGCAACATAACAACTATTTTGACTTCTTACGACTTGGAGACACCCTTTACAAGGGTTAAAACATACTTTTTATTTTCCCATCGACAAATTTTATAATATAATTTAAGTTATGCAGGGAGTGCGTCTTATACAAATCAAGAATTTTTAACCAAACAGTTACACTCCAGTGTATGCGGACTTCCAGATACTCCTAAAACATATAGATACCGTTAAACGTATTAACAATATTCTCATTGATCTTCCCCAATAATCCTTCAAGTTGTTGACTTCACTTAAAGCATCATAAATTGGGATTATCAAAAGAGTTTTAATTACGCAGTGATAAAATATATTTATTCATTTATCTTTGTTTTGGTGTGAAATATAACTTTTGACAACGTAATGAGTACTTTCCGATTTGGGTTATATAGTATATATATAGTAATGCTCTTTATTAATAGGGTAGCAGCCAGGTATGTGGTCACGGTACTGAAGACGGGTAACAAGGGGATTCCCCCAGGCCAGGAGTTCGGAAAGTACCCCCAGGGTGCAAATCTTTATGTTCATAATTATAATATAATCACAAAATGGATATATATATATATATATACTTCGATCGAAAATATATACTTACTCTTTGTAGGATCATTACGTTAGAAACCATTGGAAAAAAGAAAACGCATTTGTTCAACATTTTCTTACTTTATTTCGATAATAAAATCTTCACAAAAAACATGACTTAATTTTGTTTTGGCCTTAGGAAAGGTAACAGGTTTGGGCTGTGTGTGTTTTGTGAGCGTTTCTTTTTTCTTTTGCACATTGAACAACAATAGCTCGAACATATAAAGAAAATACTTTTGAATTGTATAAAATAAATAATGATAACATTAATTATATATATATATATATATAACTATGTATAGTAGGTTGGTTCATTTTCCAATTAATTGCGCATAGAGCTATGCCAAACAGCAGTCATATAGTGGTTGAAGTAGTAGATGTAGCTAGGACTATACATGCTAATGGGAGGGCTAATATTAATAATTCTCGATAACTAAATTAAACATTAAATAATTAATTAATTATAGCTAGTCATACAAAAAGTAAACATAATTGGAAATGGGAAGAGGCGATTTGCAAGCAAATTGGCGGCAATTACAAAGGGCTGACAGTTGGGACCAACAATAAGATCAGAACGTCATCATAAGACATTCTATATATAGTATATAGTACAGGTTTAAATAGCGTAGCGCTTATAACTTATCATCATATATGTATATGTATATGTTTATATATATATATATATGTCTGTTTATATATAGGTACTGTACGTATGTATGTATATAAATTTTGTGTTCTCTATGTAATTTATAATTTACATTTAGTGCAGCAATTAAAAACAATTTATAAAATTAACTTTCTCTCTTTCTTTTCTCTATCTCTCTCACATGTTCTCTATCATAGTAATTAAAGTAGATCTAATGTCGTAGCGCTTGGGTTCTACTCAATGACTTCTCTACAACTGAATCTGCTACAATTCAAAGAAATCGTCTTGTTGCTTCTCCAGGCGTTTCAGTGAATTTTGGACGCGACGCGTTTGCGTTGTGTTGAGCAGCTGCGCTGTGTCCGAATTGCCGCTACCCGTGGAGCTGTGCCTCTGATGATGTGGCGGACGATTGTTGTTGTTCTTGTAGGAGTTGTTTAGCTGCTGATTACGACGCTCTGGAAAGACATCGGTGTTGACGCTGATGCAAATGTCTGCATCACTCTGACTACTGACCAGACTGTAAACCAGAGGAAGAATAGATTTGTTAGGAATGAGTTTTGTATTCTTATTATGGTAATAGCTTACTCCTTGGAGCGCTCCACATATTTGCGCGATTCGGAAATTGTGTTGTCTATCTTATTGAGGAAATCGTTCATGCACTTTCGATTCTCCTCCTCGGGCGACATGGCTGCCACAGAGTCAAGCGATTTACTCTGCTTACTACTGCACGCATTATGATTATGCATTAGCGCAGGATCCTCCTCGTTACCCTGAACCAGCAGTTCTCCGGCAATCGAATATGGACGTGGTGTACTGTGCAGTTGACCGGAACGTGTGCTCGATGAGCTGCTAGAGATATTGGTGTTGCAGCTGTTGCTACTGCCACCACTATTATAGCAATTTGTTTGACTTAAGTTGTTTGCATTATTGAGAGCCTCCCGCTGTACATTTGCATCTGGCGTTGTGGGCGGCGATGCCAACGTATCGACCAGTATGTCATTTGTTGCGCTTGCTTGCAGATAATAGGGCGAACTCTTTTCCACGGGCACCAGCAAGAACTGACGCAAGAACAAGCTGTCAGACGCAAAGAGGCGATTGGCGCGGCGTATTTGTTCCGTCTGAAATGGTAAACGATATATGAATAAAATACAAAAGGTATAGTCAATTAAGTGGAATACCCTAAGTGGCACCTGAGTGATTTCTTGATTGATTGATTGAGTGGGGGATGTGGTCATAAGAACCGCGCTCGATGCACTCAATTTACTTGATTAATTGGGTCAACGACAAGGTAAATGAAACTAACAATTACCTGTCTAACAGACTTTCAAGTTAAACTCTGGCTTATCTCTGAAGCAGTCTAAATGTTGACACAATGACAACTCCAATATTAGCCCAGACTCAACACAACTCCACACAGATCCACTCGTGACTGTACACTGTATAGAAATGATATGCAGCAATCTGTCGAGCCTAGATATTTGAGTATTTGAATGCAGCATTTTATCCCACGTTATCAGTTCGTTTGTTGACCTTTTCTGCAGTGCCTCTCAGGCCCCCACCAGCCTGCAATCATCTAGTCCTAAACAATGTGTAATAGCTAAATTGTAATGCTATCTTATTTGCTCAAGTGGCTGTCACGAATGTCTCCCATCAACTTAGGTGTGGGTCGTATCATAAATTAGACAAACGTCAACCGGGGAAATGATTTACGAAACATTTCTGCTTATTAAATCGATAAAATTCAAATCTAGCTGAGATTTTAAAGTAATTGCGTGCCACACGACAATGGGAAGCCCTTCCAAGTTTTGCCGGCCCCACAATACATGCGGACAAATTGGCGCCCAATACGAATTTTGTGACGTGGAAGAGAGCGACAGACAGAGAGTCGGAGAGGGAAATTGTGTCGTGCTAAATGTAGCTCAAATCGATAGATGAAACGGAGAGTTGTGAATATTAAAGTATTGTAAGTGGGAGTATTTGTAATTTACCGTTGCGCCATATTTGAGTGATATTCCTTGTAATGTGTCAGTTTTTTCAACCGTGTGTCTTATAAGGAATTCATTATTCCTCATACTGTTGCAGCAGGTGCTTCCATACTTCTTGAGGGTGCGTGAGGAGTCGCGTATTGATTGCTTTTCGTTAAACATGAATTCAGTGTCATCCATATCAGGCACGATCTCTTGAAACTGCAATTAAACGGGCATATATTACATATATAGATTAATCAATCGATCGAGTGAGTGAAAGGTGAAAGTTTTGATATGTGCAATCGGGCGCACAAAATACATAAACAAAACAGCTGTGATGTCATAGCTGTGGCGTAACTTACAATGCACACATAGAAAACTAAAAATACATAAATAATATATCTGTGTATGTGTCTATTAATATAAACACAATTTTCGCACTCAATTAAGGCCACAATCACCTGAACTCCCATTGCAACTGCAACCAACCAAAACCAAATTCAATTTCAATCTTCAAACTACATCACGATGCATTTTCCTTTCCCTCAATACTTATTATTTTCAAGAAATGGACTCACTTTTTGTATTTGGGTTAATTTCAAAACACATTCGAACTTTTGTTTTGTTTTTATACGTTGTAACTCAGTTGATTTTCTGATTCGTTTAGTACGTGTTTACAAGTTGTTGTTGCCGTTTTTGTTGGACTGAGCTGTGCACTCAGTGTGACCAGAGCACATAGTCAGAAAAAAGACACAACACAATCCAAATGCAATACAAACTAGAGATGCGTCGTGCCTAAATATCGCCGCTCAGGTGTGATTAAATTGCCTTTCACCTTTTATTTGAAAAGATGACCACGTCGTGACACGGCGAGGCCTTGGAAGTTTCAACTTCGTGCTATCGATAGCTGCAAGGATTGCAGTGCGAAGTGCGCAGAGTTGCAACTATTAGAAAAAAAGAAGGTTAGCGCCTGTTTGTTTGTCTTTTGTTTCGAACGAACGCTAATTTGCAACTGTTTTAACTGCTTATGAGAGCGAATAATTTTATTCACGTGATAGCCAGCTACGTAAACGCTTTCAATGTATGCGTTATTGTTGTTGTTAAGCTTAAACCTGTTTGGACAAAGCAATTCGATGTCGACCCAGTCAACAAAGACAAACAACCAAGCCAACAGATGCTGCTGCTGCTGCTGCATATATGGAAATTAGCAAACGAATTGCCGGCATGACTTTTAATTAACATGTGACTTTATTTATAAATGATATCTCCATATTGAATTTGTAATTTAAATTCATTTGTAATTGCAGCAGATACTAACGTGGCCAATGCAATTACTTCCTTGGCTATTACTTTTACTGCAAAGAACACGTAACATACACACGCACACACATACACATTGGCTGTGCTGTTAAGGTGAACAACAAGTTGTCGCAATTTTTGTCAAAGTATTTTCTGCAATAAAAACAACATTGGAAACCTACTTTGTACTATGTGCATAAGCATGTACGAGGGTGAGCTGAAAAGTTCCCACTTTGAGTTATCTCCTGTTTATTTGTACATTATAAAAAGATGTAAGGTCTGAGCTCTAGTTAATAAAAGGTATTCTATGATAATTTGATAACTATAATAAATTATTTGATATATTATACGATAATTATGATAAATTATTTGATATATGATATGATAATTATAATAAAAGCTTTAGCCGCTTTTTCCATTCAAAAGAGAACACAAAAAAGAAGTTGTTAAGGCGTCATCAGTTACTATTCGATTTAAAAGGTTTAACACCAATTCATACTAACCCCAAAATTAAATGGTATACTAAAGAGCTATTATTCAGCAGACACAATGGAAGGTTAAAGAAGTGAAGGTAGTTTTACCATAACAATAAACCCGTAATAAATATTGTTCCTCCGTCGAATGTATTCAGCAGATTATATATATATATATATGACATACATATAGATATAATGAAAAGCTAGACAAATTGTTCTATGAAAATATTTTATACATTAATAGTTTTTTTTTTAAACTTTAAGCACCTCCCTCTGTTTTGTATGGAGAAAACACTCTATTTACGAGTCGGTATGTTCGGTAAATATCTTTGCTGATATTATTGCTACTGTTACTGATAAGCACGGAGAAGTCTCATACGTCAGACGAATTGGCAAAACAGTTTCACCTAAATTTCGCATAGATCTATGAAGAAATAACAAATAATAAAAAAAGAAATAAAGAAATAACGGTCATTGACTTGCATTAAATCACAGAAGCCAGTCACGCGCCGGGTTTCCCACTCCTAAAGGGTTGCTAAATTTATATATATGATACGAGTTTATCGTATATATATATTATTATAGTGTCGTGAAAGCTCTCCAAATTGTTTATTCCCGGCACTATAATATACCTATATATATATATATATATATATAATTATAATGTGTACAAACAAATCACCATTGATATAAAGATCGCGATTTCTGATCTTTAGACGAGCAATTAACGAAGCGAAGGTGGCGTCTCTTTTTGTTGTTGCTTATGTTTATTATTATTATTTTTTTTTTGGATTTTATGGGATTTTCAGAGGTTGCGTTTATTTCCCAGGCGAGAAACGTCTAAATGCGATACGCTAATTATTTATTCTTTAATTTTATGTGTCTCGCACGGTTTTGTCTGTTATTTTCGGCAAATAAACACAACAAACAAATGAGAAAAGAAGTCGCTAAATAAAAATATGAAAAAAAAAGTGATATCACTTGATTCAGTTTTTTTAATTTTGGAGCTTGGGAATATTACTCGTACTGTGGAAAAGAACTTAACAGATCTCGAAGGTCAGTATGAGAGACGATGAAAAGGAAAGGCCAAATTAAAGTCGTCAAGTAAGTAAGTTAATCGTAATACGGCTTTCAGCAGTAACAATCATAAATAATCGTATGGCAAAATGTGCACAGACCCATAAATTTAATGATATCGTTTGCAATCTATTTCAATTTCAATTTCAACTTGTTGCTGTCGTTTTTGTTGTTGTGTGTTGGAAGTATGTCAAAATTTATGGAATTGTGCAAGCGCACGAAAAATTATAACCGAAGGTTAAATTTAAGTAACAGTTACTTTATGGCACTAACGGCGCGCTATCTTTAGTATTAATTAAAAATAACAAAAAAGGAAATTGCAAATTGATAAAAACGCGAACCCAAAATCAAAACAAATTCAACGAGTACGTGACACAAATATAAGAAGCTTTTACACATATATCATTTCAGATATATATGTATATATAAATCCGTCTATATTTTCTCTTATTCTTTATATTTATGGAAGTTTCCCAAAGACAAAGACATAAAGTAATCTCCCCATGAATATATTTCGTATATTTTAAATGCTGTTGTTTTTTCTTACATGGGTTAATTAACTGATAAAGTCTTCTAAGATTCTATATACCGAGTACTAGAAAGATTGTCCCACTCCTAAGAGTACTCCTATCTAGAATCAACATGTTGAATTACTCAGTTGACAAGTAGTTTGTCCTTGTACTATGAGCTTTGACACTTCCCCTTCGATTGTACTAACTAACACCTAAAGTAGAGTTCTTATATATGTAGCAGTCAGACAGTTCATTACCATGCTTGTTATCTATCATTATGGGGTTTGAACCAATTCGTTTCTGACATTCCTAATACTTAGGAATATAACCAGTATAATACCCCTCCAGCTTGAGTAGTCTCAATGTATCAACACGGAGCTGTCTTTATATAACGCAACCTGCACTTGAAAACTTAAAGCCCCAGCACCATAAGTCAAGTGTCAGGGTCTTAAGTGGCATTAGGTTTACTTACAGATATTTTTCTGATAAATTTAATGGATGACTTCTTGGTGAATACCCCGTAATATGGTATCAATGATATTAAAAGCCATGTCATTGGGTTTGTTTTTGTGGAGAATATATATATATATATATGATCAAAAGAGCGATATAAGTTCGTAGAAAGATAGATAGAGATCGTATCTAACGATACGAGTACCATATAATTGTGATTGACTAGAGTATGCTTAAGATAAGCTTATCATATCATATCGTATACCATATAAACTATGTCATATAGTATGTATAGCATATGATATATATATATATCCCTAAGGGTGTTTAATCTTCGGCAGTTCGTAGAAACTGTTTGTCATATAGAATGAGGCAATGATTGACTGATACAATGATTGAATGATAGAGGGAGTACATGCGCAGTGGTATTCAGTAGAATCTGCCACCTGCTACGTGCAATATAATAATCAACGTGACTTTCTATAATATTTAAACACTGTTTCACCTCAAGAATTACTTTTGTTTTGAATGGCATTTTAACGGCCTGTAAAATCTTTAAGTAAAAAAGCGTTTCAAAACTTAATAACATATGCGATTGTTCACGCAGGTTATCTGTTTTTTTGCGGTTTTTGTGGCATTACGAGTAGTCTAGCCATGTGTCTGTGAATTGTGGTAAAACCATTTATTGAGTAACTTATATACAAATATATATATATATATATATATATATATATATATATATATATATATATATATATATATATATATATATATATATATATATATTTCCATATTAGTAATTGAATATTTTTGATGATGTTTCTAATGGTTTGGATCGTAGCTTCTGAAGTTTACGGATATTGACACGACATATACTCGTATATATCAATGTCCATAAGTCGTTGAATATTTAAGTTTTATTTCTCTAATGACACTGGACATGAGTGAGAAGTGATTGATTATACTGTAGAATATAATTTATTTTCCCTATAACTGGCCAAACGATCTATACAGTACGTATTAGTTTGATTTATTCGATTGTTGTTGTCTATTTTCTTTGTTTGTTGTTCGATTATACGAGTATACGAGTCTATATAATGGTCGATATTATGGACAAAAAGTCTGCAAGATAAGATTGCAAGAAATTTTTTTATAACCAATATGTGTATTTATTAGTGAAGCTTCAAATATGATTGATCCCATATAAAATAAGTACAAACAAAGGAAAATGCTTACGAGTATCTGCCTGAAAGACAAAGGCAAAAAGAAAAATAACAAAAAGAAAAAAACTCATAAAATGTCGCTGGAATGAAAGAAAAACATGTTTATGATTTTCGTACTTATAGCATGTTACTTCAAGGGCTTGTCAAGGTCCCAGATTGTATATATAATTAATATAGATATAATATGCCTAGGTATATTTCGATTCATGTTTTTCTTTTTCAATCTTTTGTTGATTTTGTGAAATGCGTCAAAGTTAATTCTAAGACTTTTAACCTGTAGAATTCTAAGGAATCTATATAAAAGCGCCGCAACCGGTTTATAAAAATGAAGTAAATTGGTATAAAAAACTACACCAAAGATAATCTCCAGAAACAGGTTAAAACCCAATCATTAACTATGCTCAACCAATTGACAATATAATTCCTCAAGCTATCATTCTAATATGGAACATTCAATGAGTCAGATAATGGTCATTCGATGATAAACTCCCACTCGATCATGGCCTTTTCACACTTTCAATTTTGAGACAGTCTTCAGAAACAACAACAAATAAGGTAAATAATATGCAAATTACTCGAATTCAATGAATGCACGATAAACATATATATATGTATATATAAGTATATATATATATATATATATATACGTATATATATATATATATATATATACGTATATTAAGAGTACGTAAAATAGGAAGTGGGGAATGGGATTGGGTCATATTCAGGGCAGCCCGCACACTTGGCTCAAATATGTTAAGGTTTGTTGAAATGTTAATGTGAAGATATAAACAGGCTGTTTAGCTCTTTAGCATATCAACTTTCCTTCATTTTGACAGACTGACAGACAGACGGACAGACAGACAGACAGACAGATAGTCAGTCAGTCTGTCAGACAGATAATTATTCAAAGAGTCGAGCCTCTAACGAAGGCAAAAGCTATAGGAACAGCCTCGTGCCAGAAAAAAAAAACCAAAGAAACCCAACTTATTTTAATAGAGCACATACAATTATTTGCAGCGTTGCCAGATATTTATAATAGCAAAGAGTACAGAATATACTAAACTCGTACATATATGTATAAGACTTTTTTAGACCTTTACTTAAACTTGGTTTACTTCAACTTTAAAACCATACTAGACGAGCCAACATTTCAGTTAGTGACGTCAGAGTTGCTGCTACAGAATAAATATTATATACTATATATATGTAAAAGAACAGCTAGCAGTAACCAAAACGCACCTAAAGCAAAGGCAATAAAATGGCGCGCTAAAAACCGGACTTGGTCTTAAGCTGGCACTTGGACTTAGGCATTGGGCTTGGGCTTGAGCTTGGGTTTGGGCATTGAACCCAAGGCTAAGGATATTTTTAGATCAGAAATTGCAAACGCCTCAAGCAACAAAGAAACTGAGAATATTCGCAGAATATTGTCTTTTTATTCATTTTATTCTGCATTGGCCTAATTAACAACAACTGGCAAAAAACAGCAGCAACAACAACAAACATTGGCTTTATGCATTTGGCTTTGTTCATTCGTGCACTCATTTGCAATTCAGACGGAGTCGGTTAAGTTGGCCGGATTGCTTGTTGGCTGCCAGCTTTAGGCCAGATGTGCGATGGCACTGTGGAGCCCTCAGGCCAAAACCTTACGTAAAAATCCAAAAGACTCCTTAATAAGAAACAATATAGGGTACTAAATACAAAGCTAGTTAAAATTAAGAACTTCTGGCAATCTACTTTTAAATTTTAATTAATTAGAACATTTGGGTCTAATTAGTTGCCAACAGCTGCAGTTACCCATTGTTAACTGACTGTACATATTTGAAAATAAATGAGGCTTGATTTTTTGATAAAGCAATGTGTTGGTAGTGCCCACTGTGCTACAGAGTTGGCTTACTCATCGCTTGGTTCGTTGGCCACGATCCGCAGTAACTGCCGGCACACAGCCATAGCCACAGGCTGGGGCACAGCCAGAGTTACAGTCATCCGCGGTGCACACTTTGGTGGCATTCGCGCAAAAAAAAATACATAAGAAAAATAAGAGGTAACGCTCCATTCAATGTGGGTTTTCTTGAGTAAGGCGAGACCATTTCGAAATGATCATATTTCTTGAGAATTATTTATTGTTATATGCTGTTGGTTTCTGCTTGTTGAATTTCTTAAATGCGGTTAAGCACCTTGGCTATAGATCTCCAGCTCTTTAATATTTCCACATGTTCGACCACAGCTCCAAGAGCTGCCACTATGATTTCATAGTGTCATACATATATATACATATATATATATATACATATATACATATATATACACCACTGTAGTATGGGTTTGCCCAAGATTATGAATGTTGCAAAAAAATTTCGTTTTTCGATGAAAGAGATTTCTTCACTCTGATTTTGAACAGTGATTGTTGATTCATTCATTCGACAGTAATTGACACTGTGATCTTGGGTTTCAGCACTTACGAGTACAGTTTAATTATAGCCTCATCTAATCCAGAACGTTAATGCTGAATCGTTAAATAATGTTATGACTATGCTACCCACAGGTAAACGTACTTCAATATCGAAGGTTCACAGACCTAACCTAACCCAACCCCAAAGTGTCAAAATGTTAAAATGCCAAAGTGAAGCAGTAGATTCGTATAAGAGTATAGATATAACTTTACTTTTATATATAGCTTATACCGATACTTCTATTTATACTTTACACCTATACAATTTATACTTTAAGTATTGACTCCAATTATGACACATGCCTTTACTTTTCTATGTGCTTATTATACTTTTCGTTATACCTATCAACATACATATACTTATACCTATACTTCTTTTTGAACGTTTTATACTTATAAAAATTGACTTATTTCAAATGTCTGTTGTTTTACTTATATTTATAAATATATGCCTTTTATTTATGCTTTATACCTTCACAATTTATACTTAAAAGTATTGACTCCAGTTATGGAAAATGCCTTTACTTTTACCTTTACTTCATACACTTCAATACATACTCATACTGATACCAATTATACCTTATACCTATACGACTATTTATAATTTTCTTTGTACTTACTTGCGAATGCAATTTCCAGTCCTTATAAGCCTTTACAATGTAATCCATTTCCGCGTCTTTTCTTGATTTCTTGTTTCCTTTTTATGATCTGCGTGTAAAAACGTAAAATATTCTAAGTATTTTATATAAATACATATATAATCCACTTCACTCTCACTTATAGGCGATTGCTCCTATATCTTTCATTATAGATATATATATACTTATGCATATTTAGAACATTTTTAAGAGATGGTTCTTTTTGGTTCATAAATCAATTGCTTTTCGCTTTAACACGATATTTTCCACAACAAATTTGTTTCATGATTAGCAAACTTTGTTTTTTGTTGCTTTTTATTGTATTTTGGTTTTTTTTTCTGTTTCTGTTGCTGTTGCTGTTTGTGTTCGTATTCTGTGGATGGTTTACAATGAGCTCGTTTGTATTTAGTCTACAGATTTTAACTGAAACTTTTTAGCGGCTGTTGCAGTTAGGGCCCATGTGTATGTAGTATATGTACATAAGTGTATACATATGTAATTGGGTAACTATAACTATATACAATTATATTATTACGAGTATTATAATTGTTTGCTGTTTTTTTAAAGCAAGGCCAAAGGGGGAAAAAACCCAAAGAAATCGTTTTGTCTTTGCACTTGTGCAAATCTCCAGTGTGGCTTTTTAGACGACTCGTGAACAGGTATACGGGGGTGTTGGTGTTCGTCTTTGTCTGTGTGTATGTGTGTCTAAGTGTATTTTTGTATATATGTGTGGGTATGTGAATTTGTTTTCCGTCTGCGACAACGTCAAGCGACAACGTCAAGCGACAACGCGTGTACCGCATTTCGTGATCTTTTGCAGTTGACGTTGTGTTTTTATCTAAAAAAATTATTTGTTTATTATTTCCTTTAATTTATTTTCCTTTTTTTTTTTTTTAAGATTTTTGTGAGACAACGTTTCATTTGTTTGTCGTTGATGCACAAACATCAAGTTTGTAAATAAATACAAAAATATAATTAATAATTGAATAGATGTATATTTTTTGTTGTATGGCAACACAGATGCTGGTGTGACGCTGACGCTGACGCTTGGCAACAACAGAAGCTTTAACTTTAATTTTAACTGTTTCTTCGCGATTTGTGCTATGCCTGTGTGCACATACATTTGCACATAAGTATATATGTCTGTATGTATATTTACTATGGTATGTAGTTTTTTAGTGGCAGCCTCTTTTTTTTTGGCAGTCACTCTCACTCACACAAATAAAACTGGCAGCAAAGACGACGACGACAATAGCGGCAGTGGCGGCGACAACGCGAGCGCTAGTGAGGGGGTGTGGGGTTTAGGGGAGTAAATCGTACTGAAGTGCTCAGATTTTCGCAGCGCGCACACCGACTAATACTAAACACTAACACTTAACAACAAAAACACAGCCTGGCAGTGGTTAGCCAACCAACTTCAAGTAACGCTCGATAACAACTGACTGACTGAGTTCCAGCGAGCTCCGCCTGACGCGACAATGATCGTCAAAGCTCGCCGCGAGTACGAGTACCACAAATGGCGGAAGCTCTCTCGCACGCGTTCTCTTTGTCTCTCTTGCATTGCGTTCTTCGTCAAATTGGACAGATGTGTGGAGCGTCGCATGGTATGCAATTTAAGAATGGGCCGCAAGGCACAGGTGACGATGCACATAAGTAAATCATACATACATGTGTACATCATACATATGTACATCATGCATATATGTACATAAGACCATTGTATGCAATTCAAGAATGGAAAACAAAGCACAAGCGGAAATATCCATATGTACATATGTTATATCTATGTAGGTATGTATGTATGACATATGTATGTCTGATAAGTACATACGAACAATTGTTTAAACAAGTGACAGTATCTGCTCTTTGACGCCCACGCTCACAAAATGGGCCTGGTACACACACATAACACGCTAATTGTGATAATCACTTGTTGTTGTTGATAACATGTAATCAAAGAGAAAGCCACTTGTCGGTGTCAGATTCAGATTTAAATTCTGATTCAGAGCAAGTTGGATGAACTGCCTCCACGACATTTCGTTGGGGTATTCTGATAATCAGCTCAGCAGCATACGTGAAAGGCAGATGCAATTGGGATTATACCAGGCTAAGCTCTGGCGCTAGTTGTCTAGCTGTCTAGTGGCGCCATCAACGTCATACTAACTTGGCTAATTAGCATGTAGATGAACGCACGATTTGTAAACGCCAATGGGTAAATCCATTACATATACATACATAAATACACCTTTAATTGCAATTTCATATTCTAAAAAATCATCAGCACAAATGCATATCTGTTAACACCTTAGAGATCGGCGCGTGTCAGATTTTTCTATCACGACACGAAATGACCCTTAAATTTCAAGCACGCACATAAAACGTCACGCACATCTATTTCAATATACGGATCTTCTCGTTTATAAATAAATTAGCGCACATTTACACAATAAAGTTGTTTCATAATAATATTGTTTTTAGGGCTGTATGAGAAATGTTTATTGTGTATACGTGAGGTCCAGCATGATTCCAAATTAGTGTGAACACAGGGCAATGTCGTCTCTCTGTTTGTTAATAAATTGAAGATCTGAATTAGGTTTAGCCGTGTCACGAAATACAATAAGTCACGGTGTCATCTCTACAGAAGGTACGTTCAAGCCCACGCTAGTGAAAAGGGGATTTTTTTATATTGACACGACCAGAAATACCTATCCTCAGGAAAACACACATTTTGATCATGACTATGATAACATGTTTTGGTTGCAAAGATAAGCGATAACTGCTGTCATACATGGCAATCCATGTTGGATGTACAGCTCTTACTTTGAATAAAAACAATATCGATAACGGCTATCTGCTAAAATTACCTACTAACGTTCAACGGTATACGCAAAATGCGTCAGCCTCAAAACAAGCTCTGAAAAAACTATGAACATACATAAGTATATAAGCATTTTTGCTTATACATAGGTAGTATATAAAAGGTTGTTGTGAAGCGCTGATAATAGCGATAATGCACCAAATTTGTGTAGCAGAACATATGTGTATACCGTTAAAAATTTGTATTGGTCGAAGCTGTTAACCAGTTAACCGTTACAATTACATTTACAGGGCGTTCAAATTGTGAGGCAAATGATTCAATTTCAGGGGAAAAAAAGTGAAACTGTCATAGAGTCGGGGAGTACGAAGCGACGTCATTGCTTTTATTCACAAGCTTTACGAGCTGAAAGTCCCATAAGAAAAAGGTTATTTGTTTTATGAATCAAAAATGTGTAAATTATAGAAACACGTACGAATTTATGGGCAATAGCACTTTTAAATTTGCGCGTCTTATTTTTTGTGAGGATCTTAAATTTTGGTTAATAACTTGGGCAAAGGTAAACGCCTCTGATGGGACTAGCTGCCAAGTCGCTTGTGTGTGGATACATTATGGCTCAATTATTAAATTGCAACTAATTTGAAATATACACAGCGACAGATTGCGTTGAATGGTGTGATTGAAGTTTTCACGATCCGTGTTTGAGGTTAACTAAATTCTGCTTTTACCTGTAAGGCAAACATTTTGATTGGGCTCTAATGTAAAATGTGTGACAGCTGTGCAAAACAATTTGGTTATCATCGGCAATTTCATTGGCCATAAAGTCAAGGCTATGATATGAAGTTTCAAATTAAATGACCATTACATATTATATCATATATTACCATGGCTTTCGGCTTGCATATTAATTAATTTTCACCTTCTCATTTAATTAGGACCACACAAAAATTTAATTAGCAGCAACTAAAATTCAGTGTTTGGAATATGGCTTGTCAGTGTATACACACCATTTTACACATTTAAAATAAATATATTAGCGCGGAAGTTTTATAGCTGTCAGCTTTTTACTTAGCATTCAAAAGACTTTACTAATCTGGCAGCACCACAATGGTACATTTTATTACTGCATTTTGTACATACAAATATTATATTTTATTTGATTTGCTTTTTTGAAATAAGTTTTAATTCCATTGTGCAGCTGGTAAATTGCTTAGAAAAGGTATACTCTCCTGAAGGTAATATGAAAAGCTCCACAGAAATTGATAAATATTATAAATACAGATTATATAATTAAGGTAATATGAAAAGCTCCACAGAAATGAATAAATATTATAAATACAGATAATTTATTTAATTTTATATATTATTGAGCAATCAGTTGCTTCGACGCTCCATATTATTGTTATCCTTTGGTCCAGCTGTTATTCCAACCGGTTGAATTTCTTATTGGAATTATAATGTTATCAATATGCGGTCTCACTTTCAGTTTATACCGCAATGTTGCCCAGGTAAGACGCGCTGTCGATGTCACCTGATTGTTCGGGCCAGCTGAAAGAGGTGTTGAAACACCAAGAAGATTTCAAATTTGAACGCACCGTTTGCGTTATGTACGCCCATGTGTGTTTGTGTTCCGTGAAAGTACAAAATTTAAATATATTTGATTAGCACCAGCAAGAAAGAGCAACAATATCTTAAGCAACGCGTGCTAATATTCATACATATGTATATTATTGCGTATGTGAATTCTAGTGTAGAAGTATTTGTGTATATGTGCTAGTGAGCTGCTAAAGAATTTCAAGAACAGTGACAGTAACAACAAAAAGTAACAATAGAGGATGTCAAACAATCGGCGAAGAGTGCGTAATATTGATTATCTCGCCTTACAACACATACAACAATCATTGATGGCGACGCCGCCGACAGCTCCACCTGAGGAGCCACCAATGTCTCCAGCTCCAGACTCGCCACCATCTCAAGCTCCTCCAGTGCCTCCCACAAGGTTACGTCGCGATTTCCACGTGGATGAGGATGTTGCAAGGTAAGATTCTTTTTGTCATTTACCAAGCTGGTTGTTGCTGCTGCTTCTTTCTTTGCCGGTGTAGACTTTTAGTAAAAGAAACGTTAAGCTTTACACGCACACTCACACATTCGCCAGCATATTTTGAGATGTGTGCGTTTGATTGTGGGTTCTCTTTCTCTATCCATTGCTCCCGCATATTTCACCAGCTTTGATTGTAAAAACGTAAACAACGTGTTTTACTTGTAAGCTTCGTTCTTGTTATTTTCATTGCGTTTTCTTTTCTTTTTCGTTTTCTTTTTGGTATAATTGTTGTTGCTGCGACTGCACAAAACTGCAAAGCAGCAATAAAAATGTAAATTTGGCTCGAAATTCAACACTCGGTTTGTCTTTGCAATAATATGCATACATACATTGGAATATTTGTATATACTGTACGTATGGTATGCATGTACATATATCGTATATGTATATATTTAGTATTTGGGCCCGGTTGAAAATCGGTACTTCCAAGATATTACTGATAAGAAAACCATTTGGTTGATAAGACAACGCACACAAACACGCTCACTTACATACTTATGTACATATATGCATATCTATAACAATTGTTTTCCTTTTGCGCTTGGGTTATTCATGCATTAGACAGACACATACACATACTTAATTATTATATATGTATGTCTATAGGAAAATATAGGTAATTAAGATTTTTGCGTGGTCAACGCCTGTGAGACATGTTTCTTTTAAAAATTATGCATGTCTTTATTTGCTAAAGCATATAAAGGTGATTGTGTGTATATATAGAAATATGTGCATGTGCGTGTATATAGCCCTGTCTGGGAGTCACCTATTGAAATTTAGTGAAATTAATTTGTGTCTCTGAAGTCTTACTTGTTCTTCTTCGGCTCATATACCAGTTTGCCGTGTTGTTGTCGTAAGGGGAGGTGGAACGAAGGGTGTTGAAGTTAAAACGCGTTTAATACCATACACGTATGTATGTACGTTTATTGGCTTGTACATACGTGCGCTTGCACATTTTGCTTTGTTAACCTCTTTCGTTATGCGTTAAAGTCAAAGCAAATTTCAATTCTGTTTTGAAATCGAATTCGCTTTCTTCTCAAATTCTCCTAGCGCTGTCTTCTTCTCGCACAACGGAATTTCTTAATTCACTGACGTAACGAACTCTCCTCAACTCACGTAGCCACTGCCGTAGCCGTAGCTGTTCTGTTGCCGTTGCCTTTGCAGCACGATCAATGACGTCGTCAAGCATCTTGCAGGCACTCGCACTTGAACTTCACATTATCCACACTCGTACGTTTCGTTCTTCCTTCTCTCTGTGTGTGCGTGTTCGTGTTGCTCTGTTCTATGTTTACCAACGGCAACATTTTTAACAGTGCCTGCTAAATAACATATGGCAGTCGAACAGTCGTTCGTACATATTCATATATGCAATATATGTGTTTGGATATATGTGTACTTTTGTAAGTAATATTTACATACATGCATATGTATTTATGTGAAGGTTAATCATAATTATGGTATACAAAACTCAACCATTTCTGCAATTTTAAATTATTCAAAAACATTTTTTGTTTACAAATTCTTGTTCATAAATTTTGTTAAGTGGTTGAAGGAAACAATTGATATAATTTGAGCTGTTTTAACTCAAACGAGCAGAAAAGTTTTATATTATATTTAGTGTATGTTGAGAACAAGGTATAACGGTACGCTTGGTCTATTTTTAATTAATATCTGCTATAAATACCGTATTTATTAATGATACTTTGACACTGGAGGTGTCCTTGTCCATTGTTTTAAAAACTTTCACTAATTTTAATTTATTTTATATAGTGTTTAATTATGATGTTTAAGGGCTTACAGTCTAATTATTTAACAGCTGTAATAAACTGCAAACGAAAGAAACAGCTGTTTCTTATGCTCTATGCTTTCATTTTTTATCCATTCACTGTTAGTTAATGCAAGTGCTGATTACAGTATGCTGCGATCGATTGTATGTATGTATATCTAAAACTGTGTATTACGTATACGCATGTGTAATGGATATTCTGGTAACCAATTGTTTATTAACAATTTAATTCAAATAACTTACTTTAAGTACACGAACTGCAGTACCTAAACAATAACAATTATAATTAATATAAAATATAATTAATTATAAATAATTATTCGCTAACTGGGTGACATAATTAGACATATTACATATGAAATTGTACAATGTACATATAAATATTTAAATTTAATATGTTGAATAAGCCATTTCTATATACAATTAAATAGTAGATTCACATTAAAGTTAAGATGAAATATGTTAAATCGAAGTTTAATTAGCACACGTTGTTGAGAATACTTTATATCTAAATCTAATATCTCTAACTAAGTTAAGTTAAGTGAGAAACAAGAGTTGTTAACTATCTAAATATGCAAGTAAATCAATTTCTAAAACCTTATCAAATTGAAGAAAAACTGAAGATACATCTTATCATTCACATACATATGTATTTATGTATGCGTTAACCGTTGATTTCAAATGTAACTATGTACATATGTAATCGTCGCTCAGTCACTGCCATATCATTTGTACATATTTAATTAAATACCCGTACCAAAATTATGTGAGATTATGTGCCGGTAAATGATAACGCGATACTCGTTAAGGTCATCATTTATAGAAGGCTAAAGTAATTCACATACATAGATACTGTTTTTTACTGTATTATAATTTAGTTTTCAAATCATGTAGTATTTAATGTTCTGTATATTATCACATGCAAATAATAAACATATTTAATTTCAAATGTTGAAGGGAGATTGTAATATAATTGACTAGCTTTTCCCATATACAACGCATAAGTTGTGTTCGAGGGGTGCCCAAAAATGATGGAAATCCATGAGACGGTAAGAATGTAGAAATATTTCGACATAAAGTAACTTATTTCCAGATGAGTGCTCCCGCTTTTTCCAAATGATCACCAGGCTGTCGCAAAGCAATCGAGTCAACATTTAGATGTAGTTTTTGTAAATGAATCGAACTTCTATTAAAGCACTTCAGAGACTAAGAAACAGTCGACGCAGTTAACTATTTCTTTGATATCAAAAAAGATAAGGGAAGAGACAAATTTTAAGTAAATAAAATCGATGTAATACTTGTGTTTTGTCAGTTTGCTTATATCACAATCGACCCTCGTTTATTAAAAGTGTGTGTGTGGTGCTCGGATTTTGTACGAGTATGTGTATAGGCATGCGGTAATATGCGCAATTTACTTTTCCGTGTACCAGGCTTATTGCCTCTCATGCTCTCCATACGATTATCAAATGGGCTTCGGGTTTTTCACACTTGGCCTATTACATGTACGTACATGTATACATGTACGAGTACATTTATTTATAAAAAATTTTATAATAAAAAGGCTTGTTAAGTATCTGCAGCGTTAAACATATCTAAATTTAACAGCACATCGGTCTATTAGCCGGTTTGCTCTTGAGTAAACAAAACTTCTAATGAGCTCGTGCATAATAAATATTTTAGAAATTATTAATAAATAATAAACAAAAGCAAACATGAAAATTAATCACTTCGGCTGCCGATTGTTCCAACTGCCGTGAGATTGAGCGTCGCGGGTTTACTTACACTTGCGATCCACAGGTGCTTCGCATTTGCGCTCACTCTCACTCTCTTTCTCTCTCTCTATCTGCGGTTGGGTCCACAGGTTGTTGCATCTTTTTGCTTCTTGCATAGATAACATGCAATGTATGTATATATGCATGTATAACATCATAATATATTTGAGCTTGATCCGGCGAAGCGACGCTGACTGGAACTTGCGTTCCATACGCTCTCTCCCACACTCGCGCTCTCACCAGTCCGCCCACCAAGCTGTCTCCCTCTCATTCTTTTAATCTAACTGGCTAGTTCTCTTTTGTTCGCTAATGCTCTCTCTGCCCCCAACAAGCTAGTAATTGGAATTGGATGAGTCTTTTTTGTGGGTCCGATTGTCGATTAGTTTGTCGCGCTTGGCTGTGCGCTTCAGTCGACGCTCAACTCGTTCCATCGCCATATATTCAATATATTTACACATATACATATGTATATAGATATATGGATACACATGTATAGTATACAGTATTATTCGAGTATCAGTGACTACATGGGTTAAATTTTTTGTTAAAGTGCTAATAAATTGACGGGCCGCCGGCGCATTTCAATTCGCACGACAATGGCCACATCAGGTGGTCCAATATACTTGGACACTCGTTTCCGACGAGCTCCCATTTTATTTTGCTTTACTCTTCGGCTGTTTATCTGGTGAAATTCATCGCACGTTGCATTTGGAGGCGTGCGAACTTTGTGCCTCTTAGATACCTAAATACATATATGTAAATAGATATACATATTTGTGTGTATGTTATGTACGTACGTATGGCCCACTGTGCAGTCAACGCCTTAAACCTTAGAAAACCCAAGCGGGTTGTTGTTACAAGTGTTGTTCGTGTTCGTGTGTTTCTTTTTGTTTGTTTTTCGTTTGATTAAAGCTAAAATTATTGTCGCAGTCCCCCCGTAAAAATAGCAAGTGCATTAATTTAATGTCTTGGTGTTTCCCCTTGTTCAGTAAGAAACCAAAAAGAAATCACAGCTGCTGTGAGGGCAATTGTCGCCGCCTGCTATCGATAGAGTTTTATCTTTACGCTGTGTCGTAAGTGGCTGCCAAACTGTGCGCAGCTCAAACTGTAAGCACGAAAAAACAATAAAATGCCGCGAAAAAAGTAAGTTTTTTTCTTGCTTAACTTAATAATAGACTATATATCGAAGTAAATTAAAAAAATGTATTTATATAGTTTTGTATGTATTTATATAAAACTGAAGTAAAAGTCAAGAACGTAGAGAGAAATCTCGTGACAGCTATTACGCCGAGCGATCTGGGCTGAAGCTGGTGAGCTGGTGGAGATAGATTCAATCAGTTTAACAATCTCCACAATTATAAGACTAATGCACACGGCTGCCAATTTGCGGTACATTCGATCTTGATCGACTAGGGATCGGGTGGAAAAAGGAACAGGAAACTAGGATATAAAATTACGCATATCAGCCAGTTACAAAATAATTTCAGTTTCTCCATAAGCTAAACTCATGAGGTTTTCAGCTGCCAGTGTAGAGAACGGCAGGAACATAGGCAACCTTAAGTTAGTCTCTTTTGGAGAGATAGCTCTCTTAACTTCTCTCTCGTTAGTGTCAGCCAACTGGTAGGATAACTCACGATTTAATGTCTGATAAGACTAACAACCAACACAATTCGAAACCATTTGATTAAACTAGTAACAAGCACAGGGTGATTCATGCAGAAAGGAATGATGAAATAGAGCATTGAAAATCCTCACTCCCTCACTCTACATAGGGACAGTAGGAGTATAAATCAAATCAGCAATAAAATTAAAGCATAATTATAGGCGTGACAAGTGGCTGTCTGCTGTGAGTGTTCAACGATTAACCATGATAAGATAAGACTACAGTTCCACCCACCTGTCCATCCTCCAACCAGCTCACCCACGTGCGGTACCGAGCAAAGCCAAGCGGGCTTATTTATTTATTTGCTTTGGTTATCAGCATTAAGGCAGCGGCACTTGGCCAATTAGTGCAACGATTAGAATTAGAACAAACTATTGGCAAGAAATATTTGGCTTATACGTCCCCTTTGTTTCTCATTCTCTCATGATCCGTTGACAGAGTGGAGTTCCGAGTGAAGCAGACGCCATCGCGTCCCATGCAAACATCAAATGCCAGAATCGGCACACTGGAGGAGGACTTGCATCCAGATGATGAGCTGGCAGCGCATTATGAAGCATTTGGCACAACTCCTCCGCGTACCCGTCTCAAGATTAAGAATCGAGACTGGGAACGCAAACAAAAGGTCTCCAATGTTGTTGCGTGAGTAGAAGCTGCAGATCCATTATTATTGGGATGGATTTCATTTGACACATTTCACATTCATCTGTTATGAGTTCTTTCACTTTTAATAAACCTAAATCCCACACCATAGCCATACTATCGTCGCTTGTGTGTTCCTTGTTGTAGTACCTGCATTCTCTTTTCTTTGCGGATGCAGTCATTAGTTGTTAGGTCATATGTATAGCTTCTACATCCTTGACCTTTAACTAATTGCGAATACTTTTAATCAATCAGGTCAACAGAGGCGCCGGCTAGTGTTGGTGGTACACCCAAGAAGGGGATGACTAGAATGGCAAGGTCGCGGGTACTACGCCGGAACACCATGGATTGTGCGCTGCTCAACGAGATGTTCGTCAATGAGGAGGGCAAGCGGACAGATAAGCGCCTGCAGTCTTTGCTGCGGGATTCGGAACGGGAAATGAAGAACTCGCTTGCAGCAGCGACGACGACGATGGCGCCACCTAGGGGCAACAGCTTTCATGAGGGTGCTCACCCACTGGAATCGTTGGACAAGATAATGCCGCTCAGCTCAGATGCGATGGTACTGCAGCCACTGCGCATTGCATCGAAAGTGGTGGAAAGCTGTAATCGGTATCGATGCGTATCCTCACGGCCAATTGGCTGCCGCTCGTCGGCGCCACCGTCAGCGTTTGTGCCGCAGCTGCCGGCGCTGGGAGGGGAAGGAAAGCCAACGCCTGGACTGGCCAAGCGTAAGGATTTTCATGAAACGTTTGCCAATCTGATCAAACTGGGAAGTGTAGATAGGCAGGACGGAAAGCTGTCACAGGAGGAGCACACGTGGCAGACGGAGCTCAAGGATCTCATCTGGCTCGAGCTGCAGGCCTGGCAAGCAGATCGCACTGTCGAGCAACAGGACAAGTATCTGTACGAAGCACGGCACGGAGTCTCCGATCTTCTCACCCAGATCATCAGCTACAAGTTCCAGCCACGCTACAGGCGGGAGCCCAGCCTGTTGAGCTTAGACAGCGGCATACACTCAAATGCTAATTCCAATGCAAGCTGTGAGTAGCTATCATTCTAATAACAGCCTGCTCCATTTTCTAATCTCTAAATCTCTTGCAGCTCCGTTGCCCAACAAGGTGTGCCAGGGCTGCATGTCCCTGTACTGTAAGGACTGTATGGAGCAGCAGGAACTGGCGCTGCGTGAGATTGAGGATCTGCTAACACGCCTGGAGGCAGCCGAGGCCCTTTATCCCTCTTCTCAGGCAATGGGTGCTCTGCATCCCATTTACAAATCGCAGAGCTTTGTGGGCCGCATAAAGTCAATGTGCCTTTGGTACAACATTACCAAGCAGAACAAGCTCAAGCTCAGCATTTTGGGCCGAATCTTAGCGCGGTAAGTGAATCTTTCTTAGTTAAGTTTTCTTTTGTACTTAATCCTAATCTTTGACAGGCTGCAAGATGAGAAATTCTCCTGGCCGGTGCAGACCTCCTATATGGGCTCGGATAGCGGCAACTCTTCCGCTTCAGGTGTAGAAAACGATGATTCAGCCGTCAATTCGCTGGACTCCTCGAAGGCACCCAGCGTGGCGGGTAATGGTCTTGCTCAGGGTACAGGACGCAGGCCGTGCGGCACCATGTCTTGTGCCAGGGTGCAGTTTATGCTCAATGACTCGACGCACGTGCCTGGCGAGACCTCAAGCAGCAATGAGTAAGTGAACCCAAAATAAAATACTCTAATATTTGATAAATGCTTATTGCATCCTTAGATCCACCTCAACGGAGATCAGTCAGCTATCCAACGACCTGGCACATGGTCAGCTGCGTAAGAATTCCATGCACGACATCAACATCTTCAGTGTTGAACCCCTGGGCACCTCCAATAACGACTGCAACGGTGGCGAGCAATCTTCGGGCTTGTACCGCAAGTTCATTGAGAACGTGCTGAAGTGTCGTGGCTTGGCCAAGTCATTGGCCTTTCTGCATCAGTTGCATACTGTGGCGCTTTACAAGGCACACATTGCGCTGGAGAAGCCTGGAGTAGAGGACGCCGAGGACTTTGAACTGGATACAGAGTCTATTGAACGTGAGGCGCCATGCATGGATCCGCAGATCAGTCGAGAACAAATCATTGAGCTCCGCACCTATGGTTACTGGAGCGAGGAGGCGCAGTCCATTAGTCTGCCTTCCTATATACCCACATTTGTATTCCTCAGTGGCATCCCGCTGCAGTTTATGCACGAGTTCTTGCGTATGCGCCTCGAGACGCGTCCTGTCCGACCAAATCCTCTCAGCTTGGGCCAGCTGATGAAGGAACTCCGAGAAGGTCTCACCCTGGCGCTAACGCATAGGGAACGCTATCAACGCCACATAACCACGGCTCTGGCCGAGAACGAAACCGAGCTGGACAGCTACATAAACATTCTTAATCAATACGATGCGACGGTACGCAAGACGTTCGAGCTGTACCTTGACTATATTGACCAAATGGTCCTCGTTGCTGTTCCAGAAACCAATCAAAAATCCGTCCTGGAGAAGGAATGGATGTTCACCAAGCTGATCAGTCCCATGATTAAGGGTATGCACACCCTTGCCTCACAGAAGTTCTGCGGCATCATTAGCAAGCTGCTACGTAGCATCTCGGAGCGACTGGTAAAGCGTTCCGCTGAGCTGGATGAACAAATCGCTGACACTGCCCTTAGCAATGATAACGAGGAGTTGAAGTGGCAACTGCTAACCATATGCCGGGAGACGCAGGCTCTGCTGACCGAAGAGCGTGAGCGATCAATCAAGGTGCTCTTCTTCGCGAAGACCTTCTGCCGCGACGTCGAGACGACGGACTTTCATCGGGAGCACTACGAGCATGATGTGGCCAACCATCAGCACGACTTTATCTGCTCCGATGTAAAGGCGGCATTCAAGCTTCTGCAGCTGGATGTACTCGAGGTGCGTAACAAGCTCACCGACATCATCATGGGCGTCCAGCATCGCTGTGGTCTCAGCAACATGCAGGATCTGGACGAGCAAGATCGTCTGGCTGTACTATCGCGTACGCGAGAAATCTTGCACCAGGGCTTCAAGTTTGGTTTCGAGTACCACAAGGATGTGATCCGACTGTTCGAGCAACGCATCATGGATCAAAAGGATAGAGCACATACCGTCGACCTGGCCTTGGGCATTATTGCCTTTGCCAAAATGTGGATGCACTTTGTGATGGAGCGATGTGAGCGTGGTCGTGGCATGCGTCCCCGGTGGGCCTCGCAGGGCTTGGAGTTTTTGATGTTGGCTTGCGATCTACAGATCACTCAGCACCTGGACGACCTGCAGTTTGAAGAGCTCAAACAGCAAATGGATCGCTGCATATCGCATGTGATTGGGATAACCTCGGAGCCGGAGAAGGTGGCACGGAAGAAAGCATCGCCGCGGACACGCAAAATATCCTCGCCGGCAACCAGCAGATCCCGTACGCCCACCCGTACGCCCATGTCAGCTGGTATTGTGGTTAATCCTAATACGCCGCCGCTTCTGTCGCCACAGTACAATAAGCTGCTGCATCCGCAATTCAGTTTAAAGGAGGAGCTGCTGCAGCAGAGCTCAGTCACTTACAGCTCTGTGGATAGCACCGATTTTGTGGAGGCGCCACATGGTTCTGTCAATGGCGAGCTACGTCTCCTGGTTCCACAAACGCCGCCAATCTCCACAGTATCAACCGGCAAGGGTAGCAACGAATCGACGCCTCTTGCATTACGTCAGGAGCGAGTGCGTGATGCCGTCAATCGTCTGGACCTTGATCTGGAGGAGCATTTACGCGAGCGTCGGCTCATTGGCCAGGTGAAAGCGCTCAATTCATGCGACAAGGTGCAGATACGAGCACGCAGCGTCAATTTCCGTTGGCATCGCGGCATCAAGATTGGCCAAGGACGCTTCGGCAAGGTCTATACGGCAGTCAACAACAACACTGGAGAACTAATGGCTATGAAGGAGATTGCCGTACAGCCGGGCGAGACGCGTGCCCTGAAGAATGTGGCTGAGGAGCTGAAGATATTGGAGGGTATTAAGCATAAGAATCTAGTGCGTTATTATGGCATTGAAGTGCATCGCGAGGAGCTGCTCATCTTTATGGAGCTGTGCTCCGAGGGCACCCTTGAGTCGCTGGTTGAGCTCACTAGCGGGCTGCCCGAGGCTCTATCGCGCCGCTTTACTGCCCAACTACTCTCGGGCGTTGCAGAGCTCCACAAGCATGGCATTGTCCATCGGGACATCAAAACCGCCAACATATTCCTTGTCGATGGAAGCAACAGTCTCAAGCTTGGTGACTTTGGATCAGCGGTCAAGATCCAGGCCCACACAACTGTGCCCGGCGAGCTGCAGGGCTATGTTGGCACCCAGGCCTATATGGCTCCAGAAGTGTTTACCAAAACAAACAGCGATGGCCATGGTCGTGCCGCCGATATCTGGTCGGTGGGCTGTGTTGTCGTCGAGATGGCCTCGGGAAAGGTAGGTGCCGCATTATCCCTGATAACATAGATAAGCCCCTGTCATGATACCTATACCCAAGAGTATTACGTGGCCAAACTGAATCCACGCATTGTTACAGAATTTATCTTTGTTTCGTTTCGTCTTACTTTTTTCCCATTAAACAAAATCGTAAGAGTGTTTTAAGATTAGAAACCAATAGGTGTTATATCTATTGGATAATTGGGTTATGGCTTCTTCAGTTATTATTTTATGCCTTTATGTGGCAGATCAGATCGAACGTTTTTTTTTTTAAACTAAGTTTCTGGTGGTTCCAAATTTGAGTCAATAATCGCAGAATAAAAAGACCCAAAGATAAAATCTTAGCTAATATGTAAAAGTTGAGTAATAATATATATTTAATTAATTATATTTTTTGTTTACTTTATCAGCGTCCTTGGGCACAGTTTGATTCAAATTTTCAAATTATGTTCAAGGTGGGCATGGGCGAGAAGCCGCAGGCCCCAGAGAGTCTCTCCCAGGAGGGTCACGATTTTATTGATTTCTGCTTGCAGCATGATCCCAAGCAGCGTCTGTCGGCCTTCGAGCTGCTGGAGCAGAACTTCTGCAAGGTAAACTAAATTATATGAATGTTATTCTAAAAGGTATCTAATTGTTTATCTAATGGTTTAACTTGTAGTCTGGACGGGATGAGGAGTGCAACAGTGAGCAGCTGCAGGCTCAGATGCGTGGTTCCTTTCGACGCAATGTGGTGCAAAGTTAATCCTATTAATCCTTCTGTTTTAGCTAAGGAAATTTCTTAGGCACGTTTTCTATGTTCATGTTAAACCTCATGTTAGCTAATAGGGATCCTCCTCAAAAGAAGATCTAGAACTACAGACCAAGCTGGCAAATTTTAACAAGAACATGGGAAAAATAAATCAATGTTAATCTTTGCTTTAACTTCTACTTAAGTTACGAGTACAATTTGTATCTTTTGTACATTCATATGTAGTGTATGTGTCTATTATGTATATATGTATGTATGTACGAGTACGTATATGAGCATAAGTATATATAATTGATGTTAACGCGACCAAAGGTCGGCTATTTTTATGTTGGACAATAAATGTTCTATGTAATATTTGTAAACAAGAGTAAAAAATCCACAATACATTTATGAACTCAAGGAATTATATTCCAAATTTATTGTATTTTATTGCCATAATTATTTCTTTCCTTTGGATTTATCCAGAATAATTGGGAACTGTTGTCTTAATCGTGGGCACTTTCACTGTTGATGCACCCGTGGGTGGGCCGGGTGGTCCATTGGCTGGGCCACCATTGGGTGGGCCACCAGGGCCATTGGGCGGTGTAGGACCCGCCGTGGGAATTGATGGCACTTGGGCCGTGATAAGCGGCACAGTGCATAGCAAAATACCCAAACAAAGGCTGATCAACAGATGGAGAACTGCAAGTAGTTCCACTTTGGATAAACTTAATTCCTTCGGTTAGTTCAATTTGTTTAACTTACGTTTCATTTTGATTTCCGTCTAATAACTGTTGGCTTCAAGTTTAAATCGTTCCTCTTATATACTTGTCGCCAGTTCACCAATTCGCACTTGACTTTATTATTTAATTAATATGGAATATTAATTAAGCAGCTTATCGGCTGAGTCGCTTATCGCTTGAGCGGATTAAATAAATAAATACGCACCCTATTTTAAGTTCGTGGAACTAAGTAACTAGCTATGACGCATACTATCTAGCGTTTGCCCCAGTTTTATCAAATAGTCTATGCCATTCTATAGATATATATATTATATATTTATGTAGCGGAAACAATTTGATCTTACGAATGTTTCATTTATTTTTGTGACTTTTTGCATGCATCAACAACAAAACATTAAAATTCAACTTAACGGCGAGTTTAGCGTTTAGATCAGATATAGTTTTCGATCGAGAGTGAACAATTTTTAACAAATACATCAGACATATAGCAACAATAAACGCAGTAACTAGAGATATATATTTACCATAATCGTATAGACAGATTTTAACATTTTCATAGAACTTCTCTTGTATATTTGTAACATAACATATAAGTGTATATAGTATATAGGTGTATAACATATTTAAGATTTCATCAATGCTACAAAACAACATTTCGATCATAGAACACACATTCATGTCATATAGACATGGGTAAAATATAGTTTATAGTTTGTATATATATATTTTTTTCATTTTTTATATGTATTTTTATTTCGTTCTCTTTTTTTCTGATGTTTAATATGTATTTCTTTGGTATATGGTAGTATATATATATAAATTTATTGATATGCATTGTTACATTTCAAGTCTATATACGTACAATGATTCTTCAATTTGCTTTACTGTATCTCAACATTAACATCAATAATAAACTTTATGTATAACATTTATAAATCTACGATATACTCGTATTTATGTAAAATTGTATTTTTTTTTTTTAAAGATTTTTGTTTTTTTATTTTGAAACTGCAACAAAAAGGACAGTTATAACAAGCGTAAAATATTTAACAGATATAATATGCTTCTAATTTGCAATTTGCAATTTACTTAAGATTTCCCTTTATATTTTACCCCTTTATTTATAGGAGTGGGGATTGGGCGGTATTTTAAACACAACATTTAATAGACTTTTGCTGCCAAAACTTGTGGTAAGCTTTCGTTTTTGGGTAACACTTTTTTATGCGAATGTGGAATGAAATTCGACATATATTTCAAAGTTTAAATCATAAGTCATTATAAGTATATAAAAAACAAAGTTTCAAAGATTATTTCAACAATTTAAAAATAGTATAACAAAATAAAGTAAAAGAGACAAAAAGAGTATAGGTCTGCATGGAATAATCACATTCAAAATTAGTGAAAGAATGCAACCGAATATTCTTAGGTCTAAGTACGTGTACTCAGCCAGAATTCCACAACTAGGGTATTAAATTCGTACAGTCATCCATGCAAAAGGATTTATCATTTAAAATGAATATTGACCTTACGAGTATGTTACTCTATGTGGATTCATGTTTCAATGAATTAATGCTGACCTCCATTCGTCCTCAACGAGAAACCATTGGTAGAATCCAAAAATTAGACATATAAATACAAAGGGTAGAAACTCTATAAAGTTTTTTTAAAGTAGATACCTATATGTTTGTCCGTATTTCATTCCGTATAGCTGACTCTAACACATCTAATAAATCGTAGTATGATATTATATTGCATAATTAACACATTTAATTAACAGCACTAACAATTGCGCATAAAATTGCTCTAAAACATTTAATTGACTAGAGTATCTACTAAGTAGTAACAGTTACGAGTACGTAAGGTAAAGCAAATGTGTTGCAGTTCGCACAGTTGTTAATACTCTTTTACCGATAATTATTCGGAATACGTACGAAAGCTATGTAGTTTGATTGACCTCAGTTTAGCCATCCAATCATTGATTGATCGATTTGAATTGTACATAATTATAAATTTTCTAATCTTTTGGACTGATGGTTTTAAACGGTCGCTAGGTAAACTACAGTTTACATTTACATTTAAGTACATACTCGTATATAATTATATAATATATGTATATATAGTTAAGGATTTTCTCGATCACGAGTATCTTTAAGGATTAATTGTTGCTAAGGTACATTTACTGATATGTTTGATTTTTGATGAACACAAAGAGTTACATCTTCCTCTTAATTCTGCAGTAGATCTCGCATAATGTCCAGCGAGTCTTGCAGTGATTTGGCATAACGCGATGCACTCGTATCCTCGCATGCGTAAAATGCTGACACGCAGAACACAATTTGCTCGGGTTGGGGATTATAGGAGCAGCCATAGCCTCGGGGTGTTACCGGTCCATAGCCCATAAAGCTGTCCGTACTGCAGGCAACCTGGTTGATGATCAGATGTGATAAATAAGTACGTTGTCTAGTACCTTAAAGAGCTAAGCGAAATTCAAAAAGCTTACTATCTTTACAAGTGGCTTACTTTTGGAGCTTTTGGTGCTGTGGTGCAAAAATGTTACAATTAGAAAATATACAATGTGTGCATAGAAAAACAAGAGGTGCGAGGTGCGTTGTGCGCAGTAACGGTCTATAACTGACAGGTGAGCAGCAACTGATGGACTTGGATACCTGGCTGGTGGACAGCAGAAAACATTGCGATATTTTGTAGGATTCGTCAGTGAAGAGCTCGTGCAACTCTCCGGTTACCTCAATAGAAGCCTCGCGCAAGCCTAATAATGGTATGTCAATGCCGTTGCCCAGAATGTTCTTCACCATCACCTCAGTTTGGCGTGCAACAGCACAACGAAAGAGCTCCAGCAGATGGTTTTTCTAAAATATTGAAAGGTACGAAAATCTTTATTCATCTTCATATATATACTATATACTTCATTTTGGATACCCACGCTATAAATGCTAAATTTAACTTTGCGAGCATTCTCATCGTCCTCTTCGCGATCGCTCTCCAATGGTACATTTGCACCTTCACCCTGACACATGGCCTTAGCCCATTCCAAAGCTTCACTGCTAGCGGCACGTATGCAATCCACGCGACCCTATTAGTAAATTACCGTCATTAATCAATAGGAATAACTTGTTACAGAGTGCGACTTACATGTTGGAAGCGCCTGGTAGAAGCACTTTCATAGGTAGCCACCAAGTACCCATACAGTCTGTAATATTAATATATGTCAAACAAGTTTACATTATGTTTTGATACCATTCAAATATGTACTACAATTACAATAAGCGTGTTGATGGTTTTAGTGTGCAGGACGAACCGATAAGTTGACCAATCGATAATAGAAAGTATAACTCACAATTGGAGATGAATGTTTTAAGATGAGCATTAGAGTTAGGCGACATATCTTGTCACCGACTTTTTCACATTTATTTAAAAGTAGTAAATGACGGCGACTAAATGATTTCTCTTTTACATTAACTACAGTTCGGCAGATATTTCGTTCTTAATCAAAACATAATTTAGAGGCAATTTTTTTCATTTGGAAATCATTTTGTCACCGATATTTTAAAGTCGCAGTCGCAGTCGCAGTCGCAGTTGTCACACAAAAGTAGCAGTATCGCTCATCTCTAATGAGCATCAGTTACAAATGTTTAAAACAACATTTTTGGTCATTGTCACTGCTATTCGTGACAGATATTTCATTGTTAAAGTCGCACCTGTAGTATCGCTCATCTCTAATGTTAATTTAATACTTTGCAACCATATATTGACGCTTCTTTGTGTAAAATTCGTTGCAAGATGGCAGTACTACAACTAGATTTTCTTTTCAAATGTTAAGCTTAATGCAGATGCAGCTACATGCAAGAAGTTGAAAAGTTGAGTTTGAGTTTTCAGGACGAGACGATAAGTTGATAAATGGAATGATAAAGCGATATAATTGACAGTTGAAACCTATTTTTAATGGAAGTGGGTTGAAATACAGGGTGGCAGCTCTGCAACTAGATTTTATTTCAAATATTAAGATCCGTATTATACAACTTACTTATAATGGGCCAATTGGAGAGCTAGTTGTATATAAACGTCCGGACTGACTTGGCAAGATTTGACAAAGTTCTTGCCATAACCTTTGTACCGATACACATAGAAATCCAAATTATCGATGGCCTTGTCTACGGTTATGGCCGCTTGTGGAAAACGTTGTGAAACCTGGGAGCCAACTTGCCATTCTAGACGCTCTGGTGGTGGCAAATGATGTTGCGGCAAACCGTTGTCATCGGTCGGATGATCAACAATGGCTTTGTAAATCTTCTCGAGCAGCTGCACCACTGCTATGCCTTCGGAAGTGGAGTGCTCGTAACAGAGTCCCCAACTTCCATCGGTGCAAATTATGAGCTGCGTATGGGATGGCAATTAAATGGTAAAATCAAACCAGAGAGTTATCCAATTAGTTTGTACCCACCTGCATGGTCTTGTCGAACCACCGATTGCCGGAGTTAAACTCACTTCCGCCGCCGTGAATCATTTCATGTGCCATATTGGTCTCATCGCGTTCGCCAGCCATGTGCATGGTGGGTGTGGCACCAGTAAAGCCACGTGCATTAAAGTTCAGACCCAGCGGTTCGTCTAGGCATAGCACCACGAGTGCCGTCTCTATTAGCTCCAGGTTCCGCCGATTGCGCTCATCCTGTTGGAGTGCCTCTCGATCTTTGGCCCAGCGAGTACGTGGCTCGGCTGTCAGAAGTCCAATAGGCGCCGGCTTAGCGGGCAGACACGGTGCATCGCTTAGTACATAGAGTATCTGAGAGGCAATCTCACTTTCCGACAACTTGCCACGGTCGCTAGCCTGGAGTACCACACAGTACATCTGATTGCGACAGATAACCACCACATGGCGATCATCATCGCTTTCGCTGGGCTTTTCACGTGGCGTTAAATATTGTGAATCTTGTTCAACGCCAGGGCGGCGACATGAGCCCAGCAGGCGATAGTATTGCGCCATGCACAGCGGCTGATTTTTCTCCCGAGATGCAGCACGCTCTAGCGGCAGCTCACCACTGTCCAACATCTCCTTATGCGCGACTATTCCATCCAAGAGGCGTGCAGCAAAGTGAGCCACATCGTGTACGGTCTTGAAACGGCGCGGTGGAAATACCATCCCAGGATTCGAGTTGATGGGCAAGGGAATTCTCACATTCATGTACATATCATTGAGCCAGTAGTAATACGCCTATTTGGGCATCGTGGGATGAACAGAACATGGAACATGGTACATGGAAATGACATTATTAACACATCGATTTTCGCTCTGTGTATGCGATACAAAATTCAATTAGAGGTGAACCCCCAGTTACATCGATATTGACAAGATCGAGGAGCGCCTAGGTGTGGCTGTACATATTTTTGGCGCTATAATTTTTTATCGGGAATTTCTCAAAAATTCTGATAAGGCAGTACCGTCTCGAGATTGTCGATCGTCGATCGCAGATCACAGATCGTTGATAAGAGACAACAGCCCTGGACGCACTATATATAATGATCATGGAACGTATTCAAAAACAGTTCAACAGTTTCATTTAACTTTAACGAATACCCAACAGTCACCCAACGTACAGACAATATGAAAGGTAAGCCTGCAGCTTTTCCGCCATTTCAAAGAGGTGTTCAATCGTGTGCCGTCTTTCAATTGGTTTTACAGTGTTCGCTCTGACTCTGCTCAGCCTTGCGGCTTTGTCGCAAGCACGCACGGACTATATGCTGCAGTGTACCCGGGAGGAGGTGGGTATTCGCTGGCCCAGCTACCACAGCAACTCGGAGTACTATGTCTGCCAGAGCGTTCATGGTAGCCAATTGACTGTGCACTGCCCACCAGGTGAGGTGTTTACGTTTGTGCTGCAACAGTGCACTGCCCCAGCGCTGTTTGTACCCGCTCCGCCGATGAATATCCTGCCCACTGGTGCGCCCATAACCACTCAGTTGATCGCTGATTCACCACCTGTTATTGGGCAAAACATGCACGAGCATCACCCCGAAGACGAGCATCACCCCGAACACGAGCATGCAATGGAATCTGCGAATCCTTCAGACCCCACACCGCCTACCGAACCACCAACCCCACCAACCCCACCTACCATCATTGGAAACGCACCCACTCCCGGCAAAAAGCCAGTACCAGCCCCACCAAAACCAGGCACACCCAAAAAACCCAAGAAGCCCTCACCAGCAGTACCCCCCAAGGCAGCCAAGAAACCAACGCCGCCCAACAAGGCCCAAAAGAAGCCATCGGCCTAAAATAGACCCAATAACTTTCAAACACTTTTCCAAAAATCCCAGCACTTAATTTATATCCAACAAGCGGAATTTCATTCAAAACTCTGAATAACACTTAATAAATTTCTAACTGCAATCAACTTTGACACGAAAATTTTTTAACTAAATGTTTCAGAGGTTGCACATGAGTAGATATCATGATAATGATAGTTCTGATGATGATGATCACGATGATAATATTTGAATAAATCTATTAGTTAATGGATCTTACCGCCCAGTTCTGAAAACAAATTACACTTCAAATTGATTGTTACCTGCTCTTAAATATTCAACGACTAACAAATAAATGTCAAAAGGATGGGAGTTCATATTAAAAGACTATCAGGAGAAATACTATCCTAAAAATTACCAACCTCAACACATCTGAACTTTAATACTTTTTACCATTTACAAATTGAATCGAAAGAAATATAATCTAGTGAAAAAATTTGATAATTCGCCCTGCTTTTAAATAAGAAAAAGGGATGAAAGCTGGTATACGACTATATGCTACAATATAAGTCCGGTTTAACGAGCCATTAAATGCAAGCCCATGTACATTAAATCAAATTGTTCGTTATTTCGAGTATTCAACTGAGGACCCTTGTCGCGAATCCGTTAAACGGAGCGTACGTTAAACTTTACTTCTACCATTACTTGCTATTAATTATCATTATTATATACATATAATTATTAGTTAAATATAGTGAATGGAACATATGTATGTATGTATGTATGTTTGTAATAATGTGGGGATCTAGACGTATTTATGTGTGTATGGTTTTATGTTTGTATGTTAATATGTATGTATGCATATGCTATTTTATATATATGTATGTATGTATATATGTATGTATGTATGTATGTATGTATTTATGCATGCATGTATGTATGTATATACAGTGGACGTTCCTTTTAACGAACCATTAAATGCTAGTCCTTTTCGTTATTCCGTAAATGCTTTAAATGTTCTTATTTATGTTAACAGAAACAACATTTTATTGTTTTTTAAAAATAAAGAATACTTCACACATATTTAAGCGAACTTAATGAAAATTTTTCATACATATGTAACACATTCAATACATTTTTCAAAATCGTTAAAATCGTTTCGATACAAAAGGCAACTAATGTAGTGAAATGTCAAAATGCTAAGATAGTTTTGTTTACTATTAAATTTTTAAATTCTATCATTGCATTGTTTCTTTACATTTTTGCGTTGCTTTTATGTTATGTTCACACACATTCCCCTTTTCGTTCGTTAAATTGAGTATAAGTATATAAGTACATAAATATTATTATACAATTTAACCGAGACTACGTTAAACCGGACGTCTACTGTATACATATATGCATCGGAAGAAATATGATTGATTAAAGAAATGATGCCATACATGCTGAGAATTCATTGTAGCTTTACAGATGGACGAGGTCGGTTATATATTTGATTCAGACGGGCAGACATGAGATCCAATAAAGTCTCAATAACATGAGAAATTGAAATATAGTGAAATATTATACTTTAAGTTCATAGGGTACGATCGGTAGACTTAACATATCCTAGCATAGTAGAAATATCTGCATATATTTATACATACTTTTGTTCGTCTAGTGGTTAAAATGCAACCAATAAATCGATTTCTATCATTTTGATTTGAATTTTTTGACTAAATCCAACACTTTTTACTTTAAAATCTAATCTGGCAGCACTGTTTGGGCCTAAGCTTAAAATGAACTCCATTCCGCTCTAACTAATTGTATCATGTTGCACTGCACAAAGGTAAACAAAAAAATACTTCTGTCTCTTTCACGGTTGCAAAATGTATCCAGCCTTTCTTTGTGTTAGTGTTTGTTTTACAAATCTTGTTTAATTCGTTCAATAGTATGAATTCATGTATTGACATTAGTATTGGTGACACTTTCAAAATAATTTATAATAAACTAATTAAAATTGGAATTTTGCACTTCAGCATCAAAATACCTTTCGAATGATATATACATAGCTCTTTATACCTAAGTAGAATACTTTATCAGTACAAAGCGATGTAAAGTCGGCACCATTGTCAATTTATACTTACAAGTATGTATGTATGTATGTATATATTTACATACATATATAGATTATACTTAAATACATATGTATCATAATTCACGCAAGATTTGAAGTACGTCTCCATTTGTGCGATGCAGTGTTGGCAACTAAAGAAATCAGTTTGTTAAATAGACTGGATAATAGATATATATGTATTTTAAGACTAAAGAATTATTCAAGATTTATTTCTGCGAAACGAATAGCAAAAAAAAAAAATCTCATTGTGTCACCGTGCAGATCATTTGAGTGATACACTAATCCATTCAAAGCCCAACATGTTTCAATAAAAAACAAAATACAATTGATAAAAATGCTGTGCTCTATTTTAATGATATCTTCCGTAAATTGATTGTCAGCGATCTTTGCATTGTATTCCCAGTCTTAAACTCTATTTTTACTATTTGTATTTTATTTATAATTAGAATACAATAGGTTTGTATATCGCATAAGTGTATTCCAATATTTTGTCATAATTATTAATGGTTCTCGATTATATAAGTTGATAGTTTTCGCGGTATTTGTCTAAATTATCTTGAATATTACGAGCATTTTAGAATTTTGAAAGAAAGACAAGGTCTAGTTATCATTAGGAGCCTATATAAATAAAGTCGGGGAAACAATATCGTTGTTATTGTTACCAAAAATGTAGATAAAACTTGGGCGGAAATACTCAAATGATGATATGAAGTCATTACTTGTCTCAACCGTGTGCTTTACCTATGATTATGATGATTATTCAATGATGTGTGAAAATTGAGGAATTTACAGTGGGCAAAATGAGCAATTTTCAAGGCATAAATTTAAATAATATTGCACAAGAAATGTATTGAAACAATTTCAGAACGTTTCGACTAAATAAAATAATAATACTGAAATCTTAATCTTAATAATTATTTCATAGTACATTATTATTTTACAAATTAAATAAAATCTTAAGACTGGCAACAGAATCATATGAAAACCCGGAAAAATATATTATACTATACACGAGACTCAATAAAAAAAGGAATTTGTTTGCAGGAACCTTAAATAATGGCAAAAGTAACTATCATTTAATAGGAGTATGTGAAACCAGGAACATCTGTTACAGTTTTGTACAATTATTAGAGCATTAGGTGTGTAGTTTCGATATCTCTGGCAAAGATTACCTACATTACACATTTGTACTCGTATACGTAGACTCTGGCGACGGTCTAACCTAACCTAAACGCATTTCAATTACTTCGTTAGACATTTGGCATTTTGATTTCAATTTCAATTTCGATATTCATTTTAATTTTGGCAGAAGAACAGCCAAATCAGCCACAAGCAGGGCAACTGCGACAAGACAAGAACTAATCTAGACCAGAAAAACTGATTACAAAATGTTTAACAAGGTGCAAAGCACTGAGCCGAGAGACATATAAGAGCTGAGCTGCATGCTGTCTGGAGTCAGTCAGTGATTGCCATCCCTAGAAAGCAGCGAGTCATTCAGTTTTCGAATCCTAGCAGCAATATGAAAGCCGGTAAGGATTTCACTAAGCTCTAATCAAGTGAAAAACTCGGTTAACAGACGTGAAACAATACAGTCCTTACTAAAGACATGACATAATTTCGTGTTTGCTTTAATCTTGGAAAGGAGTTTCTCCTTTAACAATGTCAATCAAATCTAACTTACAGTATATTCTCCCATGCAGTTCTACTCACAGTAACTGGCCTCTTGGCTGCCATCAGCGTACAGGCACAGAGCACTTGCAATACGCGCACATACACTGAGGAAGTGGTTCCCACTTGCGTTCCTAATAGACCCTATATCCAGATTCCTTATTACCAGGATGCTACTCAATTCTATAACTGCACATCTGGCAAACCGGTGTTAACAAAGTGTACACCGAATACTTACTTCACCAACGTGATGCAAATGTGTACCTCGTGCAGCAACTACATACCAGCTGTTACCTGTTCCGAACTTAAATACGCAGTTGAGTGTGTACCCATTGGTGGAGGTTCCACTCCGAAACCTACCCCTACACCGAAAACTACACTTCCATCGGGTTCTACTCCATCACGTGCTACTCCATCAGGTGCTACTCCATCAGGTGCTACTCCATCAGGTGCTACTCCATCAGGTGCTACTCCTACTGCAAAGCCGACAAAGGCACCCCCAGCACCCCCAACACCGTCAGGTACCACCAAGGCACCTACGCCAGGCCCAGGCCTACCAACAGGCACCACAATAAAAGTCCCAGGACCACCAGGACCAAATGATCCTAATGTACCTACACCACCCGGCCCAGCCCCGACCGTCGGCACCATTGCTACTGGCCCACCAATGGGAATGTAAAAACATATACATACTTAAATTACCACATGCTTAGTTTTGGAATTGAATAAAAGTTTACATTTACGATATTCTCGTACAATCGCACCAAGACGCTTACCCAATTATCCTCGACCTCGCGTTTGTCCACCAGATATTGATGCAGCCGCGGTCCCAGACCCTGGGGCGACGTGAACTGCTTAATTATGCCCTTGGTACGTTCTAGTTGCGCCGCAGTTGTGATCGGCTCCAGAGCAAGTATATAATCCGCCATGGTCTGCTCTAGCAATGGGACAGGTACCTTTGGTAGAGTCTGAAAGCAGCCAAAAGTAAAGGGTTCAGTTTTGCCTTGACTTTTCCAAATTGTATTTTCCCCTCAAATTTCCTACACTTGCTCATTTGTATGCACAACATCAGAGCAACCACTTCACCTCCTCCACCCGCCATCAATAATACCAACATCAGCAACACCCGAACAAAAAGTGTATACCCCAGGGAGCCAAATTTCAAATCAGAAAAAGAAAAAAAAATAATGGAAATAGGAATAGAAAATGGGAATAGGAATGGGAATAAGAATGGGAATGGTCGTGGCAGGAATCTGACATTGTTAGCGTGCTGCATTAACTTCCCCCAACGTGGCCGTTAGCTGTTTGGCATTTCATTCACATATACTGGAACTCATATGGCGCTCTTATTGTCAGGTTCAACTTCAACTGAAGGTTTTGCTCTTGAGATTCCCCAGTGACTGCAGCCTGGAAGGGGAAAGTTTCGTGCAGCACTTAAATCGATTTGTGGATCGAAACTAAAGTTGCTTAGAAAACCTTTTTTCTACGAAAATTTTTAAACAGAATTCGAATTTAATATAAAAAAGAAAACAGGGGAAAATGTATAATACAATCAAAGCTAAGGCGAAAAGTTCTAGTAAAATTTTAAGTATTCCTAACTCTGTAAGGAATACGAAGAAGTTATTTATAATTTTTTTATAATAATAACCTAATGTACAGTCTCGATTCTTAGAAAAACACAGTTTTCCGAACACTTATATTGATAACTCTGTAATCTGCAACTTTTTTATTATACAAGTATATTCGAATATTAAAACACCATATATGACCTAGAGTATATATAAATATATTCTTGATCGATGTTAATAGTCGTGTCGATCTACCCATGTTCGTGTATTTTACTGGATGAACACGCAAATCTCCGCCAAATTCCGTTTTCGATTCAAGATTTCCATGTTTATTTTCTCTCTCAGAAAAGTAATGTTTTGGCAACAGTGTAAAATTAATAGATGGAATTCAATTTCCTAGCCATTTCCGTAATTCGGATAGATAAATTAAAACAAATATTTTTTTAAAATTAAATCTGTAGTTAAATTGCTTTTCCTATTTAAACAGAATTAACTAAATTAAGCTCTAGTATGCATTCCTCTACAATCAGTGACATTCTTTGATGAAATGTTGACGTTTTTGTCTTTCATTTGACTCTGACAGCAGTCAAGCTACAGCCACCCCCTCAGATAGACGTCTATGTCTGGGTTTTTTCGGGGTTGTTGCTGCGCTTTCACAGGTAATAAGGTGGGAGAGCGGGGCGGTGGAGGGTGTTTGGTTGAAATGTTTGTTTATAAGAAATGTGGGTTGTAGGCAGGCTCGTTGGTTGCCTGGTTGTCCTGGTCTGTCTGGTACCCCAATTCATATTGCCATAGCAAACCGTTGCTATACAAAAGCGCTCGTTATTTGCATTTGTAATTATAACAAACAGGATTAGTCTGTCTAAATGCATCTGTGTGTGTGAGTGTGTGTGTGTTGTATATACATGTGTGTGTGTGTGTACGCTCTATGTTTGCATTTGAATTAGTAGAGTAGCAAGTTTGTTCAGATCTTGTGCAAATATTTGACGCTGTCGGCAAAGAAATTTGAAATTGTTAATTCAATTTTACTTACATCAGGAAATCCGAATTCGTCTACGGACTCTGCTGAGGAAAGCCATTTCTTGGGTATTGACAAAATGGAATCTTTCCATCCTACAAGAATACAAAAGAGAAATAAAGTTATAAAAGTTGTTATGTTAAAGTTTATGTGTATTTTATGTAAAGTACATTCAGAACTTGCATGTCGACTCCGATGACTCCTTAAAACCTAGTCAGAAATGTTGTTAAACAACAAAATGAGTTGTTGACTAATTTGTTGTTCAATTGTCGCTTGAATCTAAGTTCTGATATCGGACTACTTGACTCAGTCACAGTACGAAGTATACCATAAGTAAATGAGTCTAAAACTGAATCGACTCGTTTGAAATTGTTTCATAACTTTTCCTCCGCCTTCGCTTCATCTTGTAGTTATTTTAATTTAAAATTTCCTTTAAGGCTTCTTCATTATTGCAGTATCGGTTTACTGCTATAAGCACTTCCGGTGTGCCAAAGTAACGGCAATTTCCGTTATTACGATTTGCCGACTAAATGAGATTGATCGATTGGGCAAAGCGGCAGAGATTTGAAGTTGAAGTAAAGTATACACAAAATGTGAAGCGAATAAGATTATAAAGTTAAATGAAATACTAACATAGCCTAATGAATCCTTTGAACTTGTTTGCAGACTGAAAACAAATAAAACAGAAAAAAGAGGCACACGAAAAAAAATGAAATTGGTTTGGCTTTTTCGGGCAAAGCCTGAATCTAAGGGTACTTTGCCACACTTTAGTTACGTTCGTCGAGCGGGTCTACTTATGACAATCATAATGTTATTAATAAAATGGTTTTACGACAATCATGATAAAAGCAAAATGGGCCCTCAATAGTGCACGCGTTGCCCTCCCCAAGGATGCCAAATTTAATACAATTTATTATCCTTTTTTCATTATCTGGTTAAGGACAACCTCAGCCCCAGCCAAACGTGAGCAAATGTGAGACTACAACTAGCTACAGTCGGGCTCATTGTGGGTGCCACCAACAATGGAGTCACGTGGCAGCAATTTGAACGTCCGGCTCTTTTGTTGTTGCTGTTGCACAGACTAACTGTTGTCTTTACAGGAACAACATTAACCACAAGCCGTAACCGGTCGCCTGTCTAGCAGACTGCCTCTCGCGGATGGCGTTACGCAGTCTGACGAGTTTTTGAATAGATATAACTCTGTTGAGGGTCCTGCTCTGCAGTTTGCAGCAAATTATAATAAATTGCGTTAGGAAGCGACGAATAGCTGGTGAAAATTCAAATTAAGTAATTAAAATAAACTATGGTTTGAGTTGCTAGATGAAAGTCTCTATGACTGCAAATATTTACTTTAATACATCGCTTTAAACTTTATTTTTGTTCAGAGTCCGATTTTTTTTGAGAATTGTAGTATTTTTGTTACTAAAAATAATTTATACAACTTATAATTGTGTATTATGCTTAAAACCAATTCGACAGCGCTGCCACCTTAGCAGAACGACAACAGGTTTTATAAATTCTGTATCATTTATATTTCCAGCGTTGCCACATAACAAAAATTGTTTAACTTAAAATCACTGCTGATAACATTTTCCCAACAAAATAGAATTTTGGGTAAAAAACCTTGCAAAATTAAAAAAGAAATTTCTTGAAAAAAAGGGCAAACTTTTTACAACAACAAATATTTTATTTATTCTATAATTTTTCCAATATGTTGTCTATTGGGAGCAGTGCATAAAATGCTCTTGGATACATAACCATTTAACTATATACAATTTGTTGTTAAATTAATAATACTAGAAGTCCGGTTTAACAAACCATTAAATCGAATAGTTCGTTATTTCGAGTATTTAACTGAGGACACTTGTCGCGAATCCGTTAAACGGAGTGTACGTTAAACTCGACTCCTACCCTATTATTATTTGCTTCAAATATCATTATTATGTACATATAATTATTAGTTGTATATAGCATATGGAACATATCTAGTTTAGTTCTTTATTCAAAATTATCTTTTACACAAGAGAAGTGCGATTTCTCTTGAACTTTATCTACTACAACGATTTTTTTCGACATCAGAATCAAACAACAATCCTAAGAATTACCCGTTTTAAGTGGGTCAACGGCCCTTCTCCTCGATTCTCAAATGAAGTACTTAAGCTCATGTAAGGCCATGCTGTTTTTGGTGTCTTCTTTTGTGAATGTGTATGTGTATGTGTATTAGTGTGGGTGAGTATGCATGTGTGTATGTATGTATTTATGTGTGGATGAGTATGCATGTGTGTATGTATAAATTTAAGTGTAGGTGAGTATGTATGTATGATGTATATATGATGTATGTATATTTCAATACAATATTCAATACATTTTTCAAAAAAGTTAATAGCGTTTCGATTCAAGAAGGCAACTAACATAGTGAAATATCAAAATGCTAAGATAGTTTTGCTTACTATTAAATTTTAAAATTCTATCATTGCATTGTTTCTTAACATTTTTGCGTTGATTTTATGTTATGTTCACATATCCCTTTTCGTTCGTTAAATTGAGTACAAGAGTTTGTTATATAAGGTACTCAATGTTAAAATTTGACAAGTACGTTAAATCGCGAATTCGTTGAACCGAGAGTATGTTAAACCGGACGTCTACTGTATATGAATATGATGATAATATTATTAGCGACAGTATGTTTACTTGTGTGTCTAGCCTGTGATTTTCGAGCCTTTAACGTAATGCCCGTATGAATTACGCTCGTGTTTCAAGTCAAAGCACTCTGTTCCACTGTATTTAAAAATAAGCGTTGCCAGTTAGGTGTTTTTATATGTACAGCCACATTTTATATATACATATCTATTTATACATATGCATGTATGTAGTGTAATTTGCATGAACGTCAGATAGAAACGTCTCAAAATCTACTGCGCCATAAAAAACGTTTTAGCAATTATATTTTTTTTTTATATTTAAACACAATTAACTTCTGCAAAAAATAAGAAAAGAAACAACATTAGGTTTTTTAGCTGCATCACTTTAACATGGTTTTAAAGACATAACATAAGTTGCATGTGTTAAGGTTAAAGCTAAGGTCAACCTGTGTTTGTAAATACATACATACATATATACATATGTGGAGATATATTCCAAGGTGGTTGATTGTAATCAAATAATTTTTTGACACTTTGAAACTTTTTGCTGATTCTAGCATATAGTATTAGGTTTGTGGGCTACTGATGGATAAACTTCACCTATATAAAATAAAGTAGAATCCACATCACTCTCAATTTCGTGTTTTACCAGTCACACGTTTCCAATTGATTGATTGATGCAGAAAGTTATGATCAGAGAGACGAACAGCTAATCAGATATTCATGCACCATTACAGCAGACAAGGCGTACTTCCGTTTCCACTTCCACCTCCGCAGAATCCCCCAAAGAACTGTCTATAGCCCTATTATTGATGAAGCCGTTCGTGTGCATCCGTCAGTTTCAATTTGTAGCTCGATGTCAGTTATTCTGTCTACTCATGATTACTTTTTGCTTTTCCCAAAAGTTTACTGCCCTTAACTCGATTTGCATTTGGCCAATAGAACGCTGCATTATCTCATTATAATCATATTTAGAATTAGCTTTGGGGGCCCATATGGCCACAACGATTCACACCCTTACACCAAGACAAAACCAGAAATGATGGAGCTTATTGCCCATACGCCTTCTATTTAACAGTTAGCAATAAAATGCTTCAATAAACCAACAGGCTCATTATTAAACAGCAAAAATCACGCTTGACTTCACTTGGAGTCCCCTCCCTTACTCCCTTTTCCCTCACTATACAAATAATGGCGGGAGGATTTCAGACGACAGCAAACTGCTGCCGTCTGTCAGATCCTGCGATAAAAATGTAATCCCGCAAAAGAATAATGTTTCTGCTGCCATGATTCCAATTTAGACACAGTAAACCCCAAGCCCATACCCTCATTAAAGGCACAGATGGCACAGGGTAAGGAGAGGGTAAGAGAGATGGGGAAAGGACGCCACAATGTGTGAAGAGAAAATGTCAATTTAGCGTTTACGTATTTAAGGAATCAGTTCAGGCATTGGATTCGCGTCTCTCTTTTTCCTTCACATGGTTAGCTTTTTTTTTAAAAAGGAAAGTGTTTGTTGGATTCATTTGTTAAAAATAAGAATGCTTCAGTCGGTTATACCCAAATAAGAGATATCCTTAACTAAAAGTATATACACGTATATACGTAAAGACGGCCTATGCATGCTGATCTACTTGCTGAATACTGTGTTTGCTTTATGGGATTGGAGATGCTTCCTTATGTGTGTTACATACCTTTGCTCAGCATTAATAGCCCCTTTTTAGTCATTTTAATGGGTGTAATACGGTAAAATAAAAATCCGCTAAACAGCTTGATCGTATATTAGACCAAATAATAACTTTGATTTGCCCATGCAGCAACTAGTGTGAGGTTGCTTGGGTACTCACATTGGTTCCAGTTGGACCACTTAAAAGAGCAGCAGCGTATAATAATCTTTAAACCTAGAATACGTACACGCACCTTCAACTGAAACCGAAGCAAATGAAGCAGAACAATTTAAAAGGCAAAACAAATCCGAGACGCGCCCCTGCGACACATTGTGACTACATAAAACACCAGCTGAACAGGCTGTGACCTCAGACAGGGGAAACGGCGAGAAAGGTCTCCAACTCCATCCATGCACTTTGCTGGTATGTACCAGGGAATCTGCATGGTCATGGCATTGTTGAATGAATGAATGAATGAATGAATGAATGAATGAGAGAATGAGTTTTTCTCCTTTGTTCTCTTTTTTCTGCTCGTAAAGGGCTTTCATTTATATTTGAGGGTGGTTCGCCGTTCCATTCCTTCAGCTCCTGCCACTCCGGGTACTCCTTCTTCTCGGCACGCACATAACAATTGAGCCGTAAATCCTTTACGGTCTTAGCGCTGCTGTTTTACACCGCTTTCAATATATTTTTGGGCTTTTCGCTGCGCTTTTGTGTTGGCGGCCTGTTCTTTGGATTGCTTGTACCCTGTACCTAATAAGAATGTGTAGGCGGGGTATAACTTAACTGTGCAAATGCTATGCCCATTAAAATTATATATCATAGAATAGTATCAAGTTAATCTTGCCATGGCCTATTCATATCAAAACCTATGGTAAATTCGCTTCCGAATAAATTAGGTTTCTGAAAACTATAACAATATCTGGATTAAAAATCCAATCGGAAAAACCCCATAGATGTTATTCAGGAAAGAATTGATCTTAAATTCTAGGCAGTTGAGGTCCTATTTTTTTTTAAGAGCCTTACGTGAAACATTTGTATTGTTGGGGTCAGTACTCGACTGTCTTCTAAAGGGTGTGTCATAGTCAAGTATACTCGACTAAAGCACTCTCAGTTGCTTTTATATTGCCTCTGCCTAACTTTTGCCCACCTTTAGCCCTTGGATACTTTTGTGTGGCAAACTCAAATTAACTGCCGCACTGAGGCATTTCGGAATTTTCTTGTAATTGTTGAAATGGAAACAAGCGGAAAGCGATAATTGCTTGTTCGAAGCGAAATAGCTAAATAGTTGTGGGCTGTGTGAGAGAACCTGGCTGGCATTTAAGGACTTGTTAGATACATGCGTAACCATAACATTGGCCAAACGAATACACATACTAAAAGCCTTATAGATACATTACTATCTAATTTTAACTGTGGTTAGGGTTTCCGTAAAGCAAATCGCCTGAAGCGACCCCAAAAAAGTTAAGGATGAAGTCTGGGCTGGAGCTTCAAGCGTGTCATGTTCAGGTTCGTGACGCTGGGCAAAAGTTCTTAATGGAAATTGCAAACGAAAAATGATTTTCCACGAACCAACAACAACATCTAAATTTCTGGCCTCAGGGCACGCACACAATTTTCTCTGTTCCTCCTGTTCTTGATAACTTTGATGTGTATCCATGGAACCACCAACCACCAAAAGTTTGTTCCTTTCTACCTTCGGACTCAAACAAACTTTTGGTTATTTAGTCTCTTGTCCTTTTTTCCGGTTTTCTCTATCTATTTTTCATTACCTAATTAATATAATTATTTTACATTGTACCCATTGAAAGACTTCAGTTTGTTTTTCATGGTTAACAATAATATTTTAATAGTATCTTTTATTTGTTGTATTTTGTTATATGCAATTTCATAATTCATAACTCCAATTATGCATTTCAATATATTTTTATCTGAGTACCATACATTTTCATAGCGATTTTATTTGCTGTTCTTTTAATTCATAACTCTCAACTCTGTTCCTTAAGCCTTCAAATATTTTGCAATTTTTTTGGGTTTTTTTTGAATTTGTTTAACCTTTTTGGTAATATCTAAACTGTATGCCAGTGATAAATGTCAATATCCTTCCAGAGGCTAATCTCGTTTTTATAAATTAAACTGATTTTCCAACATCAACTTGTGTAAGTGACTTGTGTAAATTATACAATATGTTTTGTTAGTGGTTCTGCAAGGATATATTAGTTATATATGCGATTCTGTATCATTTTTTGAGTATTTAAAATTTTGGCTTAGAAGTTTGCCCATAACATTTACTTTTTTCACATAGGGATAGTTAGAGAGTTGAATTATTAAGGTATAAACAGAATTTTAATTATACTTTAAATGGATAGACCATAAAAATTGAACAGCAACATTACAGAACTGGGTTAGGTAGAATAATTTTGAGTTTTGAGTTTGGTTGAATGCCTTGGCGTAGTATTAATAGTTATTAATACAACTATAATTGTTTTATATTAATATAGTCAATATAATATTACAAATACTATAACACAAACGTCTATAACATTAGGAGAAACATATTGTGAAAATGTAATATAATTATAATTTGATATATATAAATATATATATAAATATATATATATATATATATATGTATATAATATGTATATAATATGTATTCTAAGTAGTACTTAAGTATGTACCTGAAACACTTTGCTTAAAACTTACATTTCAAACTAAGTGTTATATACAAACTGAACTGTGGCGGCGTTTCTTTAGGGCTTCACTTAAAAACTTCAATTTATAAATAAGAAATGAAATACAATATTTAGTAAATAATATTTACGTATAACACTTAAAAAAGGTAATCGCTTTAGTTCTCAAATTTCATTAGTTATTAATTTGTTGGCAATGTTTTCTTACCAATGCATTGTTTGATAATATAATAAATTATATATATATATATATATATAAATTATAATATATATTTTTAGTTTTGAAAATAATTAATAGTTTATAATCCACAGTTTATATATGCTATTGAACATTTAACATTTTGAATACATTCTCGTATTTATGTAGACTGTGTTTTCTAAAATTTTTAAATGATATTTTGAAATTGTGTTTACAGGTTTTCAATCCTCTTATATATTTATATATATTTTTATATATATATGTTACATATCTGTGTAATTTGTGTATAAATAACTATTTATATTTTAGCAACATAATTATTTTGTACAATACGTACAAATATATATGTATATTTGTATATAATATATTTATATATAATATGTTTTGTTTTTTATTTTTTTGCCTTTTGTTCCTATAAAAGGTTCTAGAGATATTACACATCGCCGGCCATGTCGCAAGTTCAGTAAGCTAAAATTAAACTTAAACTTATGGAAGCTTTGAAAACTTCACACACATTATTCGAACCCAAAATGATGTAGTGAAAATTATTCGAAAGTGCTGCTTAGTTTTCGCAGGCTCTCCAGTCAGTTTCTAATAATCAATTTATAGTTAATAATATATATATATGGTATACATATATGTATATATTTTATATTAAACCAAACCTTTTTGGAAGATTTTTTTAACACTCTGTTAACACTTTCTTTATGCAATGGTCTCTACTAAAATATGTAGTTAAAAATGCTTTCAATTCTGTTCTATTCTGTTCCGGATTTTTGATATTCTTGGCATATTTAAATATGTCTTTATTTTTAAATTTGGTTATTTTGTTTAAATATGTTTTAATTTGGATTTTCTTGTGAACATTTTGATTTAAATTATCAGGAGACCATTTCTATGCAAAGGGATATTGTAGGGATACATTTAGGTTCTGTGTTTTATAGTTTTCTTTAGATTCAACTAATTTGTATATTGCTTTCAGAAATGTCCATTAAATATGTATACATATATGTATGTGTACTTAATTTTAGTAATGATACAATTTGTATATTGTTCTATTCGCCAAATGTCTATTTAAAGTAGATCGTAACAATATCTTCAAGATGCTGCTAAGTTGTGTTTTAAATTGACATATTGAATGATCGTTTCAGATGTTGGTTTAAGTTTCCTTTGTTAACATGGATCATTATACATGTAAGAATATGTAAGTTAAATTTTTTGTTTTGCAGGCCTATAAACTATTTGTTAATTGTTTTTTTTTCCTATACCATATATAGTTTGCATTAAGATTCTGTTCGTACGATCGCACATTGTTTTTTTAATTGATACCTTTGATGGGAGATTTTTTCATGAGTTTTATTCATTATGTAGTTTTACATATTCCTAAAGCTTTTTTATATGTAGTACTATTTTAATAACTATAATTAAATGCTTGAATATGCAGGAGTATTAAATAAAATTGGGGCGGTTAAGAAAATACAAATAAATCAAAATAAAATCATCTTAAATACATTCAAATAATTTAGTGCATCAAATTATAATGAATTTCATACGAATATATAGAATATTCGCATTGTTCAAATTTTATTCGAAATTTTATTCCTCATCAATATATTTTCTAAACTAATTGCTTCAAAAATCAGTGCATTTGCTATATATGTTTCTTTGTATGTACGAGTAGTACTTATGTGATCGAATATAGAAGAACATATATAATAAATATATGTAAAAACAAACGAATCTATTCATAATGTTTTATTTAATGTTATATAATATTTTATATGCTATTAGATTAGCTAACATTGCTATAAATCGAAAAATGGCCGTGTCACTGATATGTTTACGGATATAGAATGTTCAAGTTTGTCTATAATAATCGCCTAAAATATATTTAGTGGCTGTGTATACATTTAGACAATTGATTTGATGACATAACATAACGATCTGATTCATAAACATAAATTTCATTACTTGTATACAAAACTTCAGTTTAGCTTATCTTATGTTATTTTTTTATAGCAGGCATTTAGCAGGTGTATAATATAGGAGCAGTAAACTGCTCTTTAAGAGTGAAGTGCAATCAGAATGGTTTGAACATATTATCAATAGAAAGTATGTATTATATTAACTAATATATCGTACCTAGTTATACTACAATACATACACAAGGTACACTCATTTATGCTATGCTATCGTTGAGCTCCTATGGCGGGTTTCCTTCCAATAATGGGGTGTACCATCTGGCGCATGGAGTCGACAAGCAAATAATAATTGATTGGTAGGTAAATATATGAAACATCTAATATTTTCAAAATGTTTTTTCCATATAGTATATAATAATAATTATATTATGGCTTAAAATATTTCATCGATATGATTCGATATATGTAGGTATATATAATATGTATATATAGATAAGTGCTACAAGTAATAGCAATAGTTAATATCACTTTTGGTAATTTTAACAGGCGAGCCATTGAGACTCTGATATGTATCGTTACCTTGGTTGTGTCTTATGTTACATAAATATCAACGCAAACATATTTTAAAAAATTCCAAATAATATAGTACAACTGATCTGACACCGATCGGTGGCACACAAGTCCGTCACAATGACACCCGAAAGGATTTGGTTTTTTCTACTCAGTGGGGAAATTTTCAATTTGTGCAACTTGTGATATGTCTGCGATATTGATGTCATTGTCTGTTAAGGGACAGAACTTGTGGCACAGTGGTGCAGAGTCAGCAGCACCACTTACAACTAGATTGTATAAATATGTATATAACTATCTGTATATATATATATATATATGATATATGTAATAATATAGATCTGGTACTGGGCAACGCTTGCTGCACCATAAGTTAGACCCTTTCTATGACTATGCTTTGGTTGCTCTAGCTTCATTGATAGACACAAAAACGGTTGCTGGAGTGTACTGAGTATAGGGCATAGGCGTCCATTCCGAATTTCGTATCGGTCGACACCGCGCTATATATGTATGTAATGTATATAGTGCGTTCTTTAACTTAAGCGCAACTTGCTATTGTGTATAATACAAAACTGGTGCATTGCATTAACTAACTAGCAGCTTTCTTTAACTAATCGCATGCTCTGCTCTTTTTTTATAGTGTACGTACCACTTACTATTAATAGATAATATCTATGTTCATGTACATACACATATACGTATATACATATGTATGTACATACTAAAGGTGAATTAAGGTGGGTTTACTCACACGACAACATTTATATCGGGCCAAATGGTAATAAGTTTAGATTTATATATATATGTATATATATATATATATACATTTCATACATATATATATATAGATATAGATATATAGATATATGGATATATATATATATATATATATAGATATAGATATATAGATATATGGATATATATATATATATATATATAGATATATAGTTGGTACCAATTTTATGCTTGGCGAGGTTTGCGATATGGTAAACTATAAACGGTCAGCAAATTTTTGGTATAAACTTTGAATTCTCAACTCAATTTTGACACTTTGCAGAGCTCTGACGTTCAATCTTTAAGCAAATATTTCAAAGTTTGTAGTGCCAAGATCATAACTGATCAAGAGAGTTATTCGAATGTTAAAAATAAAGACAGACGAAGTGGTCCAATATTTTAAGAACACATTTAGAGATACCAGAAAAAGGTATAAGATGAAAAGTGTAAAAAAAATAAATAAATATTAGATATATCTATATACTATGAATTTTTTGGATGATTAAAGATTGCAATATAATAATATGGTAGCAATCGAATTTTTATGGGCTTAACAAGGTCAAATTTGTATATAAACATCTGCTTTCTAGGGGAAATAAAACCCGGCAAGAGGGTTTCCCGGCTGTACGGCCACTATATCTGGACCCTCTAAGTACTTGAAAGATAATAATTATCCGATAGTTATTCGTGCTGCTGTTGTGTGTAAACCCAACTTAATAATATCGTGAGTTTCACATGTAAATTAAGATTTTTGTGACTTTAACGAAATATAGTACAAACAATAGAGTCAAGGATGTAAAAAGAAATGAAAATAATGTTGATTAAGGTTAGTTTTGTAGAAGACAACAGTTTAAAATCCTTGTCTGAATGGATTCGCAGGTCCTGCAGGACCCCTGTTTTGCTGTTGTTGTTGCTGGAAAGGATTTGCTGCGCGGGGCTGAGCATAGCTGCCACCCTGTTCCTGGTAGCCTGGTTGATAGCTCTGATCCTGTTGATAGCCACCAGCATGCTGATAGCCTTGTTGTGCCTGGTATTCATACTGCTGGTCATCCACGTTGGTCTCCTCTTGTGGCTGGTATTGCTGGCCGTACTCGAGATGATTCTTTAGTTCCCCTTCCACTGGCTTCTGATCGTGCATGACATACGTTTGGTACTCTTTGTTCGGGGGATCCTGCATCAAAATGTTTGCCTCGTTCTCAAACGGCTTAAAGTCGTAGATGTTACGCAGCTTGCGCAAGACAGGCACATAGGCCAGATTGGAGAAGGCAATAAGGAAGTTGAGTGCCGTAAATCCAATAGCCTCTACCACACCACCGGCAATGATTGGACCAACGGCATAGGCGATCGAATATGAGATGTCTGCTATGGCATAGATGCTGCCATAGACGGATACGTAGCGGACATCAACCAAATAGCCCAAAGTTGGTAGCAAAGCAGTATCAATTAGAGCTATGCCAAAACAGATGACGCAGATGGGCAACATAAGCATTTTGTAGCCGCTACAGAAGGGTATGATGAAGCAGGAGAAGCCCTCCAGTGCCAAGCCTCCAGCTGCCATGAGCCATTGATGCTGTGGATATTTCCTGGCCATTTTCACCGTAATAATCACGCCGAGCACATGAGGGAAGAATGCGGGCAGCCAGACCATGCCAATCTTCCAATTTTCCGTTGTCATATTATCCTCCATCCATAGCGAGATTGTGGGTTCTAGGAAAGCAAGCGCCACATTGGACATAGTCAATGCGCCGGCACATACAGCAATGTAGGGATCCATGAGCAGTCGCCAAATGGGTATTGTTTGTTCATGCACCTCTTTGCTCTGCTTGATTTGTTCCTTAAGTGGCTTCATGACCAATAGCAGCATCAGACCATCCAGAAGACAGACGAGTGCCAGTATAAGGAACGGCACCTCTTTGCCGGCAAATTGGTACAAAGCGCCACCGAAGGGCGGTGCCACCAGGCAGCCAAAACTGATGAAGGCCAATGCAATGCCCAGAGCCTGGGAGCGCTCATTCTCCTCTGTAAATCGATCCGCTATCATGGCTAGGCCCGCTGTATCCGCGAATGCTGAGCCGGCGCCCTGCAGTGATCGCGCAAAGAATAGGACACTATAGCTGCTGCCACAGGCGAAGACCGAAGTAGAGAAGAACATAATGGTCAGTCCAATCATCATGGGTATGTCGTAGCCAATTTTGTCAATGAGACCTCCTGAGAATGGGTTAACCATTAGCTGGACAATGGCCTTTGAGGCAAAGAGTAAGCCCGTGGCCGAGTCCTGACCATGATGATCACGATGAACAGGTATTATGAGACCGGTAACATTATCGCGCAGTGGCGGAGGCGTAGGACCCTCGTCGAAGCTTGCAATTTCGCGCAGATAGTCGGGTATAATAGGCACGATAACCATATACAACATGTTGTCCAGCAACAGTGCTATGGACACAATGACCAGGATCAGACGTCGTTGATTGACCGGCTCCTTAACCTTCTCCCACACAATCTCCTTCACCTCGCGCAGCTCCAGGTTAATTAAGGGTATTTGAAATGAGGCCATCTTGGTTTCTTTTCCTTTTTACTTATTCTTTAAAGTTTCTTTCTTGATGCTTGCACTTCTCCTTTTCCTTTTGTACTCCTCGGTTGCTCGTTTACCCTCTTGCTGAAGCAGTTTATTAAGAATGCTGCATTGTTTTCTTCTTGGCAATTTTCAATTTCATGACCGCTGCCGGATATTGCGCAACGTTGCTTCAATATTTCCTTTTCCGTTTTCGTTTTCAAATTCTTCGAAAGCAGCTTCAAATTCGCTTTGATCGTTTTGAGGTGGATTCTCGTTGTTTAACTGTTATCTTTGTTGCTGCTGTTGCAGTTGTAGCTCTTGTCTTTTACATGATTTCGTGTTGCTGTTGTTGTGGTAGTTGTTGGAGTAGTTGTTTTTGTTGTTGGTGTACAAGTTGTTGGCATGCCAGTGAACAACCTTTAACGACACAGAAACAAGATTTCGTTAGTTTTTCTTATTTTTTCTTAAGTTCTCTTCTCTCATTCGGCATAAAAGTTGAATACCTCATAACAGGAATTTGCACATTTTAAAATTAGTTTTGTTTTTATTTGCTTTTATGATTGAAATGTTGTTTCTGTGTTGCATAAGGATGCCTGGATGCTGGTGAACAAAAATTGTATTGTTAAGATTAGTTCGTAGCATTTTACACAGCGATCTTTTTAATTCTTTTTGTTTTTTTGCTTAAACCCGATTTACATATGTACTTGTATTATACATATTTACATAATACTAGAAGTGCATTAAGCTTGCACAATCGACACACATTTCAATCATAAAACAAATACGAAAAATATATATTCTTTGTGTAAAGGCATTAAATATTCATATTAATGAGAATCCAGATTCATTCTCAAACCCAATAATTTTAATTGGTTTTCCCGCACAAAGCTTGAACTGGAAATTTACATTAAATGCTTAAACCAAATGCTACATGCTATATTCAATGGGATCCAAAAGACTTTAACAATCGCCGTACATGCGAGTACAAGTATCTACAGGGTAGGTTTGAGAAGTACCCCTCAAAGTCGCGTGGCCACACTCAAAACCTGCGCGCTCCTGTAATTATATTCATCGCTTTTTCCTACACAAAAGAAAACAATAACGCGGTGGCCCAGGACGAAGCACCTCTTGAATAACACGCAAGTCAGCCCTACAAAAAAGATCCCAAACCAGCCTAGAACTCAACGAGGGGCACTACTGGAAAGGGCCAAGTCTAAGCTCATTTCAGTAATCGTGTTAAATAATCTTTAGTCTTGTAACGTATTGTATTTAACTAGAGCTTGTAACAAATCGATGCAAAAATCGAATAACTAATTTTATTCGGTAACATATCGATATTTAAGTACACAAAGGAAATACTCGCCGAAATTAAATCTTAAATTTCAGTTGAAAAATGCGTTTTTATATAAAAAGTTATTTATTTTTTAACTGTATTGCTTCCGACTCATCAATGATTTGATTAATCGGTGTTTTTTCACGGGCTGACCAAAGCCATATATCGGTCATAATCGAGCGTTCAACAGTTGTAATTTAAAATACGTGTTATAGCATGTCGCTGATATTTTTTGTTCTTAAAAGCGAAATTGGCGTATGTTTATCGAGTACACTACGGTCGACCTTTAATTAATTTAGTTCAGACACATTAAAGTATCTGTGACAAGGATCGGTGATAAAATGATTTACAAATGCTTAAACTTGCTCTTACTTATGTTGATTACATATAGAAATTTAGCTATTGGTCATAGGAAAAAGATTTCGTTATCGATGTTTTTAAAATGTTCTCTGTTTTCACTTAATATCGGTAATATGATACATCGCTCAACTCTATCGTACTCACACATCGATTTATTGATAAATTAAACTCGTTATAAATTGCTCCAAGCTGACGTATTATAATTTTGCCACATGTGTCATAAGGGCTGCCAACGCTCAAAAAAGGCAACATAAAATGTATAATTAATGACGAATTGCTCCCTTGACATTGATGCTTAAAAAGTTTTTGTCCGAGGACACCTACATATATGAAACTTACAAAAAATGTGAAATTTATAACTTCTATCTGTTATCTAACTTCATTTAGAGTCCACAACTGTGGACTCTCCCTGGGCAGGCTATTAATGCCGATCTAATTTCAACCTTTATCTACCTTGTAACGGAATAGCAGCCACCCCCAATAGACAAACATAAAAACGTAACTTGTGCAGGGTATAAATATACTTACTACCTTTCGCATCTCTCCTACCCCCGACATGTCTGGGCCTTTGGTATATACGAGACGCTACAAAAACATTTTCGTTTTATCATTAAATTTTCATGACCACGTTCATGTGTTTTATATATGTATGTATGTATTTCCCCAACTGCCTACTTTGAGTCTGTGCTTGGGGGAGCCGCCCATCAGTAGTCCTGCGTTGATCGAGGGTGGCACACCCCCCACACACATACACACACACACACATTTGTATAAACATAAAGTCCCCCATAGCAGGCACATGAGTCAATTATCGTACGTTACGTGTGTGCGAGTTTCTGTGTTATTTTTTCATCTGACGACTTTAATTTTGGGTTTTTGTACTCCCGGGCCATAACTACAACAATAACAGCAACAGAGCCTGGCCCAGGTGGGCTCTACTTGACCCTGGGGTTGCAGTATTGTAAGCTTTTATCAAAGACCAGGGTTGCTTGCTCTTGTCGCTTGCTGCTGCTCGAGTCAAGTGCAGAAACGTGTGCCAGCATGTTGGTTATAATTATGAGCGAAAAGACCTGAGAGAAATATATAATATTAAAGTCCTTTCAAATTGTCCATCGTCAAAGACCTCCAATTTATATTTACGCCTCTATAATTTTATTGATTTTTCCGCACTGACTGGCAAAATTCTGCTTATTCGGACAGCTGATGAACTTCCCAGCTATTGCCAACGATGCGCAATCATTTATCCTCATAAAACATTCAGTTTCAATTTTTATACCCTGCACCCGTACACGCAAAAGGGTATACAAAGACTATAGAACAAAGTTGTATACATTTATATAACAGGCAGAAGAGAAACTGTAAGAGTATATTATTTTTCCTATTGGAATGTATGTTATCATTGTTTTATAAGGTCTCCCTGTCTGAATATCAAGGTATATGAAGTATCGATAATAAAGTACTGACATTATTCAAATCAGCATGCCCAGGGCATCTGCTAGTCGCATACCTTTGGGAAGAGCGCGATACTTGTCCTTTTCTGTTTCCTTTCATAGCGTTTACAACATTCAATTTTATTCTGCTGCTTTTTGTTGAGGTTTCGCTACATTATCCTTGGGCGCTTTATTTGGATTCCTTTTGATATTTGCGCAACTCCAGCGGTCTGCAGCAGCTTCCCAACTGGCTCAATTAGCAATTCGAGCCACATTGGTAATGAATTATATAATACTCGTAGCATGTGGCTTTTCTTTGAGTAACATTCACAGCGTTATGAGCAGAGAAATAAATGTTGCTGTTCATAAATAATAAAATAGAATTTTCTTTTGAAAGGTAAAGGTTGCAGAAAGGTTTATGCTATCCTCAAAGGAAGTCCACGCAATAGTCATTTCAGCTGTATGTGTGTGAAATTCAATCTAGTTGCAGACAACTCAGACAAGTTGCTAACACTCAAAGTGCACTCTGAAATACAATTTTCACCAGTAACTCGAGCTGCTTGGCGAATAAAAGTACTCTCAGAATAGCAAATGAAGACAAAAGAAGAACAGATAGTTCTGTGAGCTATGAGTAAAGGCAGCTTTAAGTTTTTATAAAACACTGTGGGCATCACATTATACCCTTGGCCTGTTCACAAGTTTCATGTTGAAATAGAAGCAGGATGATCGCCGACTTTTGGCGCTTTCTGTTGCCTTGGGAACTTTCGCAGCAGTTGGTCCTTTGCAGTAAGTCGGTCGAGATTAAAAAGGAAGCAACAAAGTAAGGATGTTTATTTTCTTGGGTTGGGTGTCCCCACAGAAAAAGAGAGAGAGAGAAGGACAGGATGAAATTACATTTATTTTTCAGCTGCCTGCGGCGCGGAAGCATTCAAAACTGAATCCGGGTGGGCGTTTGCCTTCGTCTGTCTGACGAGGTAATCAGCGTAAAATAAAATTTCAGCTTTCTAAAGGTGAGGCGTACAAATTCTTGTTTGCATTTCCAATGAGACTTCTAACCCTAACCCTCAAAACATAAACGGTAGGTTTTGAATCGTGCTCCAGTTACTGCTCACTTTTGTACATTAAAGAAAACTTGTAATTATTTCTACTATTTCAATCAAATGGTTTTTTATTGGAATAAGTATTTATAGTATTTCTAAGTACATCTTGCAAGATATCGATAAAAAAAGCTTTACAGCTCTTGAATAGTTAATTTGAGAATTAGTTCTTTTGGAGAATAGCAAACATTTAATTGTTTGAAAGTTACAGAAGCTCAGAAAGTTTTAAAAGAGAGAGAGTAATAAAAAGTATCGAGATAAGTCGATTTTCATTTGTCGCTTCTCTTGTGATTTGGCAAATAGATATATATATATATATATTATATATATATAAATATTATATCTAAGTGAAACAGACACTTTTTACGGTTTTTGAGAACCACAAAAGAAAAAACGAAAATCCAATCATAATATTTATGATAAGCCCCGCTTCTCACTCAGCATTTGCCACTTACACAAAAGACAGCGCAAATCCTTACAAGTGTTCTAATACACACACACATAAGCCTCCATACACACACACACACACAGTTGGAGGCATATGCTGGCACACCCTCGCCGTTTGTCGGAACACTCCGCAAGTGTTGTAAGCTGCTTTGCTCAAGTGGCGGGCGAAGGGTTGTCAAGTTCCGTTCTGACTCTGTTGCAATTATTAGAGTGAGTGTGTACTGAGGCGTGAGCATATTTATGGTACTCAGTGTTGGATGGCTCAATAAATGTATTGCCTAATTTTGGGAGCGACCATTGATTAATGACATGTGAACAATACCAATTTGTGCGCCCAATTTGTTAATTTTCTGACCATATAATGAACTGTCCACAGCTCAACACATACACACTTAGTTACCCTGGCTAAGGCATGGTGTGTGCCACATCTACTAGCACTTTTACTCTGAACTGTTGGTCAAAATTTTGTATCAAGATCCTATGAAACGAAAACCAAAACCTCACTTTACCTCAGACAATCATAACATTCACACCCTAGCTGGAGGTCGAACCCAAGACCCCTACTTTGTTGTGCAGCTATCCCGCTAAAAGAGTTGACTAAATCGCAGAGCAACGTAGGGGTTAGGAGGTAGGGGTTATAGTTCGAAGGATATATTCACGTAAGCTAATATAAGTTATGACCCCGAAGGTGTAGTTGGCCTCGCCTATGGCCCAACCAACATCCACTTTAAAGTCGTTTGTTCAGTTCACTTGATCGATTTATATAGAAGTGCACTTTGTGCCCTTGCAGCCTTAACCCTCTTTTGTCTGTCGAGTGGTTCTTTCGTCATCCTCTTACTTTGTGCATGGTTTATCGTGGCGACGTTTCTGTTTCAAGTTTAATTGTCTTGTCTTTACATTCGGCTTTGTCTTTGGCTTTGGCCCTATCGATTTCAGTAGCTGCTAACCCAATTGCTTAATTGGTTTGCTTGGTGAGTTCTACGTTGTTTTTAGCTGCATAGCTGCCAAAAGAAAATGTAAATTCTAAAAAAAAAAAATTTTTAAAAGCCAGTCACTGCCCCTGGGCATTGAAATTATCAAAATCCCCAAAAAGCAAAAGCATCAACCGAAACGTGTCAGGATATCCATCTAGATACATCTTGTGGCTCTCGTTATCCCTGCTTTTGTATAAGCTACAAATGGCTTTTTATCAATCCTCAAGGGATACGCAGCCACTTAGCTCTGAGGCAGCCCAGAAGAGGCTCCGGCTTAGGCGAATGTGGGTTCCAACCATTTTATTTCGACATTATTATCGTAAAAGAAATAGAAAAACATGTTTCAGCCGAGAGTTGTTGTCGATGGAGCAAAATGTTAGAAAACTTTGTGGTAACGTTTTTCTCCCTTTATGGTAAAAAAAAGCGTATCTGTGGCTACCTATAAATCAAAACATTAACTGGGCGTGGTCAAGAGCCTTGTGTGGGCGTACGTGAGTGTACGTGTTACTCCCACATCTGTATATTTTTTTTTGGAAACAATCTATCTCTACGATTTACCGTTGACCAATATGAGATGTGCATCTTAGCCAGCTTTACTTACAAATTGATTTGCTCATAAATAACTTTTATTGCTTTTTGCCTCAACATAGTCAAATAAATTACCTTAAGGTACATCCAGAGCAGAACTATTACATAAATTGTATGGCGCAGTTAATTAACTTGGTGGATTCTCTGGAATTCTGATTAATAGCAACACTGGATGAAGGTTGTGTCTTATCATATGGCCAGTTTTAAAGATCTGATAAAGCCAAAAAATGTTAACATTTGTAGCGTTACAAATGCCTTCCAATCAACAACACCATCAGCGACAGGCCTACGACTTTTGATGTCGACATCGACGGTGCTGCCAGACGCAGGGTTTTCTCGCCCTTCTGCAGATGGTTCAACCCTCGAGCTGCTGGTGGTTTCTATGCGGTCTCTGGTCCCTGTGGCATAGCAGGGGTCGGGTGGGCAGGCATTTTATCAGACAGCATCAAGACAAATGCGTTACTTGTTTCTCGTTTGGCTTATTACGAGCTAGGGTACTCCTAGCTTCCTGGATGGCAGGCTGCGTAGCTTGCTCCAGGCAGGCTTTGTCTGTGGCAGGTCTTCGCTACGGGTCACACCCGGCCACCCTTCGAAGGGGATTTCCCCCCTTTTGTTTTGACATGAAACCGCTATGAACACATCAGCGTTACAAAACGCGTCTACAAGGAAAAAACACAGCAAACAATCTAATGACGAGGCAGCCGTTGTTCTGTTTATATATTTTGTTTGTGCTTGTGCTTGTGTTTGTGCTTTTGTGTGGGAAATTCATCTTTATTGTCTTCATTATACAGCAGCCACAGCAGCACTAGGGGAAAAAAAAAATTCCATTGACAGGTGCTCGTGTTGATGTTACAAGTAAACTTTGACTAGTGCTAATAAATATTTTTCCCGCTCTTAATAACTTAATTGAAAACCACACACAAATTATGTTAGCAATAATTTGTATATTGTAATCTTCCCTCGACACAGAAAGAAGAAAGAAAGAAATAACTAATATTCTATAGATATTTTTGCTTTTTATGGTAATGCACATTTAAATCAGGTGATATTCTATTGTTTTTCGACTATTTTGGGACACTCATAAAAAGACATTAAAACAATAGCTTAAACATGAAAACATTGTATGATATTTTTTTAAACTTCACTTTTTTTCGGATATGTTAAGATTAAGATGAACTTATTTCCTTTACTAAAGATGGATCATATCTGAGTATTTTATTTCGAACTATATAAATTTTCTAAATTTCTGAAACAAAAATTATAGCTAAGGGTATTCCTCAAAGTATAATGCGTGTATTACATAAGAACGAAAAGCGCTTAATCGGTCGCCATGTTAGGACACCGTGAGTGTAACTGTAAGTGTTCCATTTCAGTTTGTTCCTCTGAGAGGCGTTTCAGAATGTTCATTCGAAACATAAAACAAATGTATCTATCCGTACCTTGTGAGAGGTACCACGTATGTGAGTATGTATGTGTGAGAGTATGTGAATTTGAGCGTGTGAGAATGTGTGTGTGTGTGTGTGTGTCAAAGGACAACGCTGAGGACAAAGCACTTGCAGCGTTCTGTAGTGTTTGTACACAAGAAGTTGTTTAATTTTAATTATATGTATACTCTAAGCCACCAGGTTATGTAAGTACTCGAAATATATTTGCCTGACCATTGAAATAGACTACTGAATACACTTTCCGTTACATATAAAATATATAATCGTAATACCATATATGGTTATACAATTAAAATATAGAACTTACCTGTATCGCTCGGTGTGATATTGCTGAGGCGGTGGGTGAGAAACCCGCGCAAGTTTGAGACAACGCGCTGCGGCGAGTTTGGGCCGCTGCCAATGGAGAAGCTACGCAATTTGGAGAACAGGGCGTTCGACTCCGCGCCACTCCCCGCGGCGCTGCTGTTGCCTTCGTTGGACGCCACGTTCCTTAGGTACAATCAGCAATTAGGAGGAGAGGTGCGATTAAGTTTGCGCTTCAGATAATCAGATTATCAAAAGACTTTACTCTCAAATCTATTTCACACCTTTCGATTATATAAAAACCAAGCCTAACACACACACGCCTAAGCACACCGAATAGCGAATACAGTTCTCAGCAGACAGTTGACGAAACACCGACCGCGCTAACACTCTGCCCGTTGCCCGTTGAAAAAATTGCAATTATGAATTTTTTTTAATTTGTTTTTTTGGAAATTTTTTTTGCACATGAAAGGTGTTTCTTCTAGTATTTTTTTTTTCAAACTTTTATGGGAGGCCGAGGCCTGACAACGACAACGACAGAGCAAATGGCAGCGTTGTGCGTTGTGTCGTCCGGGCAGGAGCAAAGGTAACTTCTGTCTGGCGTTGCTGTCACAATGCTGCTGCTCTACCGTTATTTTTCGGTATTCAGCCTGGAATTCCAGCTGCACGTCTCTGGTCTTTGGTGAATCGCAGGCCAAAGCCATCAGCTTTCCACGCTGCGCAGGATATGACGCATGCGCCTGCACGAAGCAGCCAACCAATTGGCTGGCTGGCTGCCCCCTGACATTCCCCCGAACACTCTCTGACTGCCTCCCGTCGCTTTTCTCAGGCACATTACTTTCGCCCAGTTGAGCACATTTGAATAAAATTCTATTCGCGCTGATACTTTGGTTTTGCCCACGCAAAGAAAATCAATTTTCACCTGTCTAGGCTTTTTTCTTCATCCAAATTTATCTTAGTTTTCGTTCTCGTTTTTTTGTTTATTTTTCCATTTCCATTGTGTTTCATTGCGTCGAATTATAGCATACTTTTTAGGGCTTATGTAAGCTATTTGTTCCCGAGTTTCCTTTTGCTTCTTTATCAATTCGCATAATGGAATACGTAGTTTGACAGGAGTGCAGTGAAATTTTTCATTGAATAGCAAAGTGAACCATAATCTGTTTGTTCTTCTTGTTACAATTGTGCCAAGTACAAACGACTCCGATTTATATCTGATGAATCCCCGTAAACTCCCATTGGACGCACTGCAGATGCAGGCGATTCCAATCGCTTCTGACTTGTTTCTGCTTTCCTTTTGTCACATTTTTGGCACACAATTTGGCAATTTCTTTATCATTTATCACTTGTCCATCCACTTTTGCAATTTATCAAGATTTAACTTGTGCTCTTGAGCTCAAATTCCGCACCAGTTTTGCGGCTTATTAAAGCTATTGTGCTCTGATTTGACACAAAGTGGGTGCGAAAATGCGTCAAAGGTTAGGCCTGGCAACAAAGTATAATTACTCAACTGTAGAGTATGAACACTCAAGAACCAATCACTTATTTCAAGTCTTAAGATACAGCCAAATTTAGAAGTTATCCTTGGCTTTTTTCTGCTGACTTTTGTTTATTGTCAGTGCAAACTATCGATTATAGTAATTGTCATTCCCAATCTACTGACTGCTTTCCAGTCTTAAGTTAACAGTGAATTAAATGATGAGAGAATTGCAAGCAATGTCATGTATGCCCCAAATATCAATGTTGATTCATTATGTTCTTATATATGTTCCATTAAAAACAATTTTATCGGTGGTTGCGCATAAAATTGCAACAGGCAAATGCTGTTATATGAAGAGACAGATGAGACAACATACAAAGAATTGAATGACATTTGTATGGCATATAAGCTTGTATTCGAGAATAAATAATTTATATGCTTATACGATTGCGGATTAAAGCTTGTTTAAAACGTGATTTAAAAAAAAAATGTTTCTTTCTATGAATGAAATTAGTAACTTTATTCTGAATAATAATTAAAACGCAGAGAAGTAAAATATATGAGTTTTGTCCAAACGCAAAGTTCGAACTGCATTTAAGTTATTAGTTATTAACTGCAGTTTATAACTACTATATACTAGGCACTCATCCTAAACAATGATCTGTATATAAGCTAAAAAGTATTCGGTCTCGTTAAATGTTTGAATATCTGTCTGAATGTTGGGTAATTATTATAACGAGCCTATAGCTACAACTATCTATTTATTAAAATAATATTATAATTACTGAATTTGTCTGTATTCCCAGCGGAATTTCCTTAACCTAATATCAACTAATAAATATTTTTATTATAGGGTTAGCTCTACTATTACTTAGCTTATCAATCGCAGACATATCTATGAAACTTGTCAATTAACTTTTAAAAGTCAATCCAAGGGTAAGACCAGCCTGTCATTAGAAAAGGTATTGAATGCCAGCTCTAGGAGTATACTCGTACTTTTTCAGTATTGCAATTCTTGTTTAGAAGAGCTCGAAAGCACTTTAAGTCAACTTTAATTATTCAGTGTTCGTGATTGAGTCCTCTTAACTTGGCCAACAAGTCGTGTACTTAAAACTGCAGCCGCAACTACAAAGCCATCAGAGCGTTTATTTTAAAATTTGAGCACACAATAGCAATTACGTGTGCAAAATCATTTCTAAAACTATTTCCTTATATTTTCTGGTATGAGAAAATAAGAAAATATATAAAAAGAAAACTTAGAATGCAGTGCCTTCCACGGATCGATCGATATAAGCAGCAGCAGGAGCAAGGGACGGCTCTCCTGCCACGCCTGCCACCAGTTTGCCGTAAGGTAAATCAAGGTGTGCCTCAGCGGGTGTGCGAGTGTGCTTGTGTGTTGCGTGTGGCTCTGGGTATGTATTGTTTGAGCTAAGACTTAAATATAAGGCACATAGCCATAATACATACATGAATGTATATATACATATATATTGTATATAAAGGGCAAATTATATAGCACAGACGTCGCTTTCGGGCTAACGTACTTTTGGTTGTCGGAAAGTGGTTGAAAACAAGGTTATTTTGCCAGTGGCTAAGATGCGTGGGCGGCTCATAGTATTGCCAAAAGGAACCACAATAATTCAGCAAAAAGAAAATCCACTGAAAAATGTGTGTAAAACACGCAACCAAGTCAAAAAAATACACACAGCAGCTCGTTAAGAACCCACCATAGAGCGAACAACAAACAACACGCAGTTTTCAGTGCTATACATAGAATCAAACCTACTAATAAACAAGACTTACACTGGAAAAAATGGAATAGATTTAAACTGTTTTATATAGATGTATCTTATAGTAAGACATCTCAACGTTCAATTTATTTCAACAATTAATATTGTGATGAAAAATTTGATAAATTTTGAAGAAATGTTTCAATGTATAATTTAGGAAAAGGTTATTTTATTTTGTAATTACTATAGAGCCTGATTAACTTAAAGAATTTTGAAAAAAATATATAAGATAAATAATGTTCAAATATATTTTTTGTTCATGGTAATTTCAGATTTGTGTATTTAGTAATTGTTTTCAGATATTCAATATGTTTTCCTTACAATTTTTCTCGCTGTGTATCTATATTTGTAGTCTTTAGAGCATAGGAGGTATTTTGGTATATACGTGCCTGAAGGTCATCATCTTCGTTTATACCGTGCTCCAGTGAAAATGGGTCATATGAGAATGACAGAGAAAGACAACAATAATAATAATAATAATATTTTATATATTTTATACTATTTCCACACTAAAATTTTCGCCAGGTGTTATCAGAAATAGATATATAGGTCTTAGCAGATATTATTTCCTGCAGTGGAATACCTATAGAATATTTCATGAAAAGTTGGTGACATAATGTCGAGCACGTTTAGTTTAATTATCCTTATTTACCTGCCACTGTCAACCCTTCTAGGTGCTTTGCAAAGCGCTTTATTCTAATTCAATTTTAATATACAGCTAATTGTTTTTGGCCCAAGGATTCTAAACATCAATTACTCAACTTACGGCTAACGGTTTGATATAGGATATGCCAGAGAAAATACTTTGCATTAATTAATGTTTTATTTCTGGGCACAATTTAACAATTTCCTAATTGTCAGTTTTGTAAATGAACTGTCAAGGTGCCAGCATAATCTTAAGTGCAACCCACGTCAGGCAATTCCAAAAACCTTGACTATATTTAATATGTATTAGCTTAAAACAACAACAACAAAATCTCCTCCTATGAAATACAATTCTAATTTACATGCCCTAATGTTTATTTTCAATTATGAGTTTATGCGTGGTGGTTGACAGCCACAACAATGCCAATAATTGCATCTATTTGAATTTACTGAAACCGAAAATTAAATACTCTTTTCTTGAGAAAACTGAGTTTTCTTGAAACTTGAAACGAGACTTGTCATTAAGTCATCAATAATTAGACAAGTTCGAATACAAGCAATCGATTTAAAAGTAAAAACTTAATTATGATAGAATTATTATGTAAAATTTAAAAAGATATTATAAAGACTCTGGAATATGATATTAAACATTAATTGATCTAACATTTCTTGCAAAGATTGTAGAGTAATATATGAAAAGGATTGCTTGTATAGTAATAGGTGCATGTAGAAAGATATATTTATAGAGTAAGATAGTTCCTAGAAGTTCATTAAGACAACTTAAGAGAATAGAAGAATCTATGTTGCTATGTGTTCATTTTTGAATAAATAAAACAGTAAAAGTTGAAAACTAGAAGGTATTTTTAAATTAAAGTGTTGCTTTTGATTCTATGCTTGTTAAGATCGTGTTCACACGATGAAAGTGTCGCGAATATTATTGTTTTTATGTGGTATGATAATGCTAGTATAATAAATATAATGATATTCATTAGACATTTGCATGTGTATTGCAAACTCGATTACCTAGCTGCTGGTCTCTTCGGAAGTGTATACAAATGATTTGAGTCGAGTACGCCTTTTCGTAATTAGATGACGGGTTTGGGGCATCTGGTTGATGGTAAGCGAGCCATAAAACAGATACAACCACCGTTACCCAGCAAAAGCGATCCCATACCACAGCTATAGCCACAACTACCACCAACACCACCTTCCATACCACCACCGCCAGCAGCAACAAAAACAACAACAAAAAAAAGCAACACTTGTAAAATATCACGCTGTGCCTTGGGACTTGGGTCTTGGGTCTGAATTGGTGTGGCCAAGGTAAAAGCCGCCTCCGCCTGGTCGTTATGCCCACAACCTATCGATTTTTATACTTTTAATATGTGTGTGCATGTGAATCTTCTCATATCCACATAGAATATATCACTGGGTCGGGTTGGGGTTAGGGTTGATTTTTAAAGTACAAGGTAACACACACATTCAGCGGTTCGCATAATTGGATTCCTCCGGCCGCCGAGCACCGATAGGTTTCAAACTGAAACTGAAGCGGGACAACGGACAAAGGTGGTTTAAAATTATATTTACTGTACAATATTTGTAGTGCTGTTGCTAGCTTCACATCCATGTTGATCCTTTCGTCCGTCTTCTGTTATTGACAACCAGATAGACAGCGGCTCATGTTGACGTTGCCCCTGTTGTAGCAATATTTTTATCTCTGCTCCTGGTGGCAGGCTGACTTAAAACACCAAGAGACCCCCAGAGTGAAACATTTGACAGCAGTAGCAAAAACTGAGCTCTTACTGTGAAGCAGTTGATTTTCAATGCGCTTACCTAATTCAGCAAGGAGAAAACTCTTTGGATTGGCAGCAGCATAAAAGAAATAGAAAACAGCATTAAAATATTGCACAAATTATTCGACCATAGATTTTCTAGCTCAAGTTCTTTGTTTAAAAGTGATAACCATTTTTATATATTAGCATTTAGAAGAGGTTATAATACACTTAACTTATATTATTCTCTTCCAAATAGTTCTTTTAATTAATTAAGACTTTAATTTGTGTCGTGTATTTATGATGCTGTATACATATCATATATCCAACAAAAGCTTTTTGCTTAACTGGCTTATATAAATTATATAAGTATTATAAGACGGTGAGTATAAAAATAATATAAATATATTATGAAGGGAGTTGTCTCCAAGTTAAATCCTAAGCCGGTTAGGTTCAGTCGCGCAAGCTACTTAGCGCTAGTTCCGCACAATGCGCTTTCTGCGTTGTGGATGGGGTAATAATCCTCTTCAGAGTCTTGGCGTCGTTTTCCCGAGAAACAGCAGTTGAATCGCACTCACTACCCACGACTTTTGCCTGTATAATAAAAGCTTGCAACTTGAGTGATTACTCATCAAAAATAGTATTTTCTTTATTATCATTTATGCAAATTTAAAAAACAAATTTCATATTTGCAAAACCTCAATATTAAAGTAAAAGAGCTATTTATATTTAATGATATGTTGAGTACTCTGCTGGATTACAAGGGTATATTCAAATGTACGCATAATCGAATTACTATAATATTTTAGGGATTTAATTAGAGTATCATATATGCTAGATGACAAAAATAAAATCCATCAAATTAAAATTGAGTTGTATTATATTTAATTCATTAGCTAAGATTAGGTTTTGATTTTTTTAGAACTTTAAAATGGACACGTTCATACAGGTGAAGAGATGACAGTCTATTTTTTTATTTTATTTATTTATTTATTTAATGTGAACTATTAACAGTCGACCAAAATTTGAAAGTAACAATACAATTTTTAATATAAATTAAAACTGAAAAAATATAATTTAAATTTAAAATGAAGTATTTGAGTAAAAAATTAAAGTTAATATCTGGGGTGTTCAAAATGAGAATATTAAATGATCCATCTTTTGTTGCGAGGATTGGGAAAAACCCAGAAAAACCCAATCAGATCAGTATGATTAGTAAAGCAAATTAGTGCAAGTTACTATGTGCTAAAAAGTTAAGGATATGGTTTTCAATCGTATCAAAAGAGGACTCTGAGTTGAAGACTCGAAAAAGTCTGTTATAGTCAACACAAGGAACTCGAAAAGGTTCGTGCAGAGAGTAGTTAGTATTTCAAGTATTTAGAGAAAGTGGTGTGAAGTTACGAGTACGTCTCAAAGGTACAGAAAAGTTAATTTGCCTCAATAGCAGAGATGACTCAATTTTGCCAATTATTAATTTATGTAAAAATAGAACTCCCACCATCATGCGACGGTTAGTAAGAGATGGGAGGTTAATTAATTGCAATCTACTGTGGTATGAAGGAAAATCAGTACCTGGAACCCAGTTAAGGCCGCGAAGAGCAAACAGAAGAAACTTCTTTTGAACAGACTCAATTCTGTCTTGGTGTACCGAATATTGCGGAGACCACACACAAGATCCGTATTCCAGAATAGGCCGAACAAGAGAAGAATATACATAGCAGTTTAGTCGTATAAGGGTCGTCGAATTCCTTAGACCATCGTTTGATAAATCCAAGAGATTGAGTCGCCTTGTTGACTGTAAGCGCGATATGTTTGTCAAATTTTAGTCTATGATCGAGAAGAATTCCCAAATTGGTGACACAGTCTAATCTCTCAAGAGAAACCCGGTCGAGCATGTAATTAAATGTGTGAGGCGTACTGCTATGACATAACCTTACATTTAGAGCAATTCAGAAACAACAAGTTGCATTTACACCAAGCAAAAAACAAATCTAGGTCAACTCTATTTATCCTGATTAGGAATATGTATGTAAAATTTAATGGGAATTAAAATGCTTTCTTTTGTCTGTTACAAACATTTTCGCCACCTAAATATTGCATAACAATTTCCCATTAGAGAATACTGCCAAAAATTAGAAAGTTAGCTTGGAACTATATCAGTTGTGTTACCAGTTCAACCATAGCAAGTTAATATGGCTTAAGAGTTCGCTTTAAAACTTAATCTTGGTCTCCAGTCCCTCCCCTGGGATTATTTGTGCGCTGCATCTTGCAATCTAATATGTACCTTTGGTTGGTAAATGCGGATGCTGTCAGTGGCAGTGGCAGCTGCCAAGGCCAGAAAAGTACGTCAAAGTAGCATGAGTTGTGGCTTGTTAGGATTCGTTTGATAAGGCAAAGGGTAAAGGGATCAGGACAGGTACGAGTAACTGCAATTTGCGATGGCAAATTGAATTTCGTTAGATAAGCTGCGTGGGATGCGGGATCATTAGGGCAACGGCGATGGTATATTGAGTTACAGTAAGTTGATGAAAGCTGCACAAGCCAACGACTGAAAGTCAAAGGTCAATAAGATGGAAAAGATAAGTCCTCATTTGCAGGTTGGAGCTTGTCAAAAGAGTAAAAGCGCCTAAGTGCAAATGGGATTAGATATTAAACTCATTTAGGTAAAATATTACAGTTAAAACGTGACGTGAATGTAGATACACCTGCTCTCAAAAATGGTTTAAAATTGGCTCTCCAAACAGAAACTGAAGGTAATAGCTAGCTCACAAACTCACACTCGAAAATTGTAGACTTACTTTAAAAAAAAACTTTCTTACACTGTATGAAATTATCTCACAAGATCTGAATAATCTGCGGTCTAGTCTTATAGAAGGAGTATTCAAAATTTAGAACAACAATGTTGCAAAAATGAGTAAGGATACTATTAAGTATTCTTTTTTGAGTAATGATTACAAAACAAAAAAATTGATAGCTGTTCAAGTATTTTTAGGCATTAGAGACGTGTGTATACACACGTAGTAGGCGTGAATAACTGAGGACACTGTTCGACACGTGCGAGATTCCTTAACACCCTCTTGTATCTATATAAATATATGTCAGCTAATTTAGAAAACATTTTTGGCAATGAGAAAGTCATAATACATTAAATGTACCATAGGCGATAAGCCTAACAGATAATAATGGAATCTGCGCATAACAGAATAATATCAATAAAATGAAAATTAAGTTGACATTCAGTCAAGCGTGTGAGTCAGAGTGAGAGAAAAGACAATAAAAGTAAAGCGAGCGAGCGAGTGCGCGGCATAGAAACTACGAGAAATAGAAAAATAGACAAAAGCAACAACAGAACGAATAAGCAGAACCGAATAGAAAGAGGGAGGAAGGGCACAAAAAACAGCAAATATCTATTGAGAAGTTTCTGCAAGAAATGTATATGTATATATGATATAATTGTATGTGTGTGTGAAATGAGTGGTGGAATTTTGAAGGCGCCCACGGGAGCATCTCCACCAAAATGGCCGCCGAAAGTGCTGAAATGTGTAAGGGAGTAAGAATTGAGGAGGAGACGAATTGGCAGAAAGTGGCCGCAAATCGGTGCAATCATAAAAGGGAAGAGCGAAAAGGACCAGAAGGAACATAAAGAAAACAGTACGATAACTTTTCGTCTACGCGTGTATTTTGTTGTCATGAAGACAGCGATGACGATGACGATGACGCAGACAAAATTGACAAAATTAATTGCAAATTGCGGTTTCTTCCTACGCACGTACATATACATATGTATGCATATATGCATGTATGTATGTCTGCATGTGTGCATACATGCATGTGAGAATATATTAGTGTGTCCGTGTGACAACAAGAATGTCAACGCGCCAAACACTTTGTTACATGAATGGTGTGAAATGGCTACAAAGTGAATGCGTGTCTGCCCCACTGCTTGAATGATATGTATGCATAAGTGAACTAGTATATAAAAGCACACGGGTATATGGGGTATGTATGTATGCGCAAAATGCAGCTTTTGACATTTCGATGACCTTACTTAAATTAACAACAACAACAACAACAACTATGGCACTTCTACAGGAACAACACTAACAGAAGTCGATTTTCGTGAACACAGCTGCCCTTTACAAAGTATGTAACCCAAATTCCCAACGTTTGGTCTTGTGTTCATATTACTGTGTAGAATTTTTCTGTTTCCAGAGCGTTAGATGTTCCATTGCCAGTTTGTTTCGTCCATTTTCATATCCCGCTTGGGGTCTCTCTCTTCTACAGTCTGAGCTCTTTCTCGTTTCATCTGCCGCAGCTGGTGCTGCCATCTCCGACGGCGTCTCAGCCTGTCATTTCATTCAAACATGGCTGCGTGGGTGTGGCCATCTCACTAATACATAGTTACACACATACACTCACACACATCCACACACAGGGACAGCGACAGAGAGCTGAGACTTGTAGGCGGAGCCGCTACTGCTAATTGCTGGCCTGTCAAAATGAATCTCTTTCCAGACGTAGGATATGCCATGTGGCTTCCAGTCCAAGTGAGAAGTCATCTGCGCTTTCCAGCTGTTCAGCTGTTCAGACTGGGGTAACTGTGGTGAAAGCTCAGCGCAGGGGTAAACAATGGGCAAATATTTGAACAGTTTCCCGAGAAAACGGATACTTTATATAAGTGCACTTGAAATTTATATTGAAAATGACGGAAACTGATTGGAAACTGAAGGATCAAAGAGTTACTGGTAAATAAAATCAGGTAATATTTAAGATAGAGTCTATATAGGAATAGAGTCTGGCTTTGGTCCTGTATGCCATCTACTCGCAAGTCTATCATAATTCGAATGTGATTAAATCGTTTCGCTTTCTATATAGTTTAGTATTATATATATTATTTATTATATACCTTTATATACAATTATAGTTACTGTTATGAATTTTATGTAATAATATTCGTCGAAATAAATTGCTCATTCGCAGCGTTGTCCAAATAAGCGCTAAATAATTGATGTGCATTTTAAAAAGGGATTAATTTTATTTTCCGGGAACGCAGATTGTCCGTCAGAAGCGCCATCAGATGTGATGCTCGAAAAGGCTTTGATTGATGTGGGTTAATTTTCGGGTACCCCGCAATGACGTCAGCAATGAACTTGAACTGAATTGGGGCTGTGTTGTGTGGGAGGTGGACCTGGAGCTGGAGTTATAGGCGTCTGTATCGCACATGAACTTTGAACTATGCTAACGTCATGTCTTTCACTAAAGGTCTGGGGGATGATTTTATACGCTTTATATTTATTACCCAGTTTTATGAAGGCCACTCGAAATTTGTTGTTTCTTTCGTCGCGATTACCTGCCAGACCACCTGTGTTCTACGGACATAAGATTATATTATTTGTGCGACATGTCAATTCAACATTTACTTGACTGACACAAGTCCTGAATACATATGTACACATCCGTTTGAAGTATGTTTTGATGTGTGCATATCGTATGAATGTACCATATATCAGATTTGCGAATACAGAATTCACGTGTTTCCTTATCGTTCCAATCACTGCGCCTATCAATCAAAGCCATGTGCGCATATGTCTTATCCAATTGATTGATGAAGATTGATTTGTAATAAATAGATAAATACCCAACATTGTTAGAATGCTAAAGAAGGGGCTCCTGACTACAAGATACCCTGAACACAAGTCTCTAGAAACCCTATTTATATATATTATAGCCATATATATTCTTGTTGAACGCGGTAAACAAATAAATACTCATATAAAAGCTGATATACCTTTTGTGGCTTCTAAAAAAATAAGTAAAATATAGATCTGCCCTCGGTATATTGTAATCTATATGCCAAACGTTCAGACAGATATATATATGTACACATAAATATGTCAAAATAGTAATTGAATGCATGAAATATTGATGGGGACTCCTAATACATTATCTAGACTTATGAGTAATAGAATCGGAGATGTTGTCTGCCGTTTGTTTCACACATTGTTACTCAACTTTAATCATTTCTAGGCAAATATATACGTATTAAAACTTCGATACAACTTGAATGGATTGAATAGAAATCAAATGTCAGTTCTACGCAAATGTTCTGGTTAATGTGGAATGCAGAAATATATTGTGCTCCTAGGGTGAAGCCTTAGCCATTATACCATGTCTTAGCTCTAACTCTAGTTAATATTTATATCTCTTGTTATTATATATCTGTTGAACCTTTCCATGAAACAATTATTGTTATGCAGTGGGGATAATTGAGATATTAGATGTGTGTTGTAGATTTACCAAGAACTCATCGACGAAAGGTAGAGTAAATGAGAGCTACAGGCAGAAGGAAGAAATCCGTATGCTACAATATGTATGTCTTCTTTGTCAGAATCATTAGACAAGCTCATCCCCTCAATTAGAACTCATCTTTCTTAAAGAATAAAAAAATCTAGAGACGACAAGCTGAAATGTAGCTGTGCTATACTCAGTTAGACTGTGTGTACATCTGGATTTTACATCTGGATTCAGGGTATCTCGTAAACGAATACATATTTTTGTATGTATTTTGTATGTATGATAGTATTGAGAGGAAACAACTAAATGAAAATGTAGTGGCAACTGCATCGTTTTGTCTGCAGTTTTATTCCAGGCTTCAATTGATGAATATTTAAAGAGCAAGTGAGGCACTTCGGTTGGATGGAATGAATTGCTTGTTTGGTTTCAATTTGGTTTCAATTTAGGATAGTTCTCCTTTCCGATTGGCAAAACTTTAGAATGTTCAAGAATGAGACATTGACCTATCCTTTGATATGCAGTCGTCTCTTCAGTTATTAATATAAATGTAAAGAAATAATGTATAAAATAAGCAAGGGATGTAAAAACTAAAATGGTGGGCGAAAAATATTTTGTGGTTGCAGAAAATTTGTGAGAACGAGCTATTTATGTTTAATAAAGGTTAATTGAGCGGTTATTCTTTGAAGTTGAGAAGGGATTCATTAGGTTGAGCTAATTAAAACTGAAATTGGGATTTCAAGTGAAACAATTTATTTCTGGGGGCTCTGTTGAATTGTATAGAAAATTGATAATGCTATGCGTAAATCAATCTTATTCTCCGTTTCGTTGAAGTGTTTATTGCTTGCGTTGAATAACTTTGTTAATTGAGTTGTGGCAAAGAGCACGATTCGTCATTTATAATAATTAAGATGTATGAGTATTAATGTGGCAGCTGTGCGTCTTCGCAGAGTAATTGCTTATCAATTTAATCATTTGCGCAATCATTTGGATATTTGTAAATAAAACAGATATCAAAGTATTACATATAATTGTAACGATTATCATTTATGGTAGTCATGTAATTGTCTGTCCCCAAAAAGCGTCACTTTGAAGATAGTTTACGTTTAGATAGTTATGTGCCAATGGTAGTTGATGGAAAAACAGAGCCCACGCAGTATTCGACTTAGCTGGGATCAGAGTTATGTGGCAAGTTTGTGTATAACTGCAATTTGTGGCAAGTGCTTTGTTTTTGCGCCTATTGTTATTGTTATGACTTGGTAGGTTTGGGTCTCATCTGGCTAAATGCAACTGGTACTTCAATTGATGGGCCTTGTCAAGGCCATTGAAACTTTCTTCAGATAAAGAGGAGCCATAGCACTAATTGGGGCAGCAGTGAGCTGTAGTTGTAGCGTAAAGCAAATACGAATAAAAATTCATTATATGAAGCCATTGATGAGTACTTCAGCAGCTGAAACGAGTGCACCACTTCAATCTCTGTACCCCCGTACCGCACCGCAATAGCGTAGTCTCCAAATTCAAGCCGAACTTTTGGGCCACATGAAGCTTGTTTGCATTACGGCAATGATTTCTAACAAAAATTTATTGAAGTACTTTTCACTTTTAATGTGAGCGAGCAAGTTTATGCGGGGCCTTCGCTTTGATATTTATGACTTTTACTTGTGAAAAGAAAAAATACAAATAATAATGAACAATCTTTGGTATATATACTCGCACATATATTTTGTTAAGCTCCCCCAAAAAAACTGGAGCACACACAGTTCGTCATCACCTGACACTGTCCGTACCCGAATGAATACCAGAGTGTGACTATACCCATGTGTGTGCCATCCAAGTTGATTGATTGTAGTAGCAACAGCAACAGCAAAGTCGACGGCATCAGCTTTGATTGCCAATCGAAGGTGTTAGATAACATTACAACCACAACAGACACGCACTGCCTAATTATCGTTTATCAGACTACGAGTCTGTCTCTCCAACTATCCAAGCAACCAACCAACTGCCAACCTTATCCCATCCTCCAACCGACTCCAGCTTCAATCTAAATGCGAATTTCATTATTGTTGTTAACATTTACAAAACTTCAAAAGGTGGAAATTCTCCAAGAACTCAAATGTTTACTAAGAGATATTGCTCTAGCTTTAAATAGCCTAAGTCTATTCGGAACTTCAAAACTGAAACTCATTTAATTAAGACGAACAAAAACTGATTTAATCAAGACAAAGACCTTAGCAGATTCAAAATGTGTTGTGAAAGTGAGAAAAATTAGATAATAATTATCCTACGGCTAGTAACTTTTGTATCTAATTTGAAACGTCTACGAACTTAATTCATTCCTATTGAGATGCAGGTCAAACTGAGGCAAAGACATGACAAGCTCCGGCAAAGTTTGAGCATCTGATTAACTAATTTATCTGACACATAATCGATGAGTAGTTTTTGTACTACCTCACAAGCAGATTCCATTAGATGGCATCAAAATTTGGCCAAAAAAATGTTGTACTCTCTGTACATATATACATATATACATTTATATATAAAAACAGAAATCAGAGTTTTTGGATTTTTTGCGCTGTTTTTGTTGCTCGACAAAGGTCGAAGCTGTTTTATCGCAGACGCTGTTTATTTAGTATAAGGCTCGAGCCATTTCCATTCCTCCCAAACGACACAAGCCTGTTCGGGTTCCATGAAGGCATAGTTGTCCGGGCACTGGATGTAGTCGGCCTTTTCCTGGTTCTCCGGGCATACCCAGTAATGGGTAGGATCCGAGATGTCACGGAACTTGCGAGCATGATCCTCCACTATGGCGCAGTTGGGCTCTGCATAAATATCCTGACCATTATATGCCGTTGCAAGGACGAGACAGAAACCCAATATTAGGCAGCTGAGGAGCGTAGCTAGAATACGGAAATGAGATATTAGAAGCCGTATAGTACGTCTTGTCAACCCGATCTCTAACCTTGATGCATTTTGTTGACTGACTGAATGAAAATGTTGCAGATGTCGCTATAGTATCAGCATATTTATAGGGCTCTCCTCCAGATAATGTGCTGGGTTGGGTTCTTATCAGCTCCTCCAATTGGTTTGTCAGTTTGCAAATCAAACGGTCCACAAGCAAAAGCACTTTGTGCAAATGAGTTGCCATTGACTATTTTTGGAAGAGGAAAAATATATAGATGAACGATACCACGATATATACACGTACTTTGTGGGGGCTTGTGCAATCATCCAAAATGCAATAATTGGATTTTTTCAAAGCATAGCCTCTTAATCGATAATGAGCTATTTACTAGCTGCGTTTGCTTGATACGGGTATTCATCTTGGTCATCGGTTTTTGACGAAATGCTTCAAAATAAGCCGCAAAATAACCCCCGGGGGTCCCTTTGCAAAGTCATTGTCACAGTTTTTTGGGGTCTGTTGGAGTCTAGGTGCATCATTAGGTTAAGCAGGTACCAATCGGCGATGGAGCCCTGCTGGTTGGCGACACCTGTCTACCTATCCGCTGGCTCCATCGTTCCACTGGTCCCTCTGTCCAGCTGTCCACCTGTCGGTAGCCGCCGCTAGTTCAACGCGGAAACTGTAATTACATTTTAAAACATTTTGTAATAGATTTTCGGTATTTTGTGTTCGCTGTTAAATGTTTCTTTTGTGTGTCTGCGTGTGTGATTTTTTTGTTGTTTGTTTGTTTTTTTTTTCAACTTTGCTTGTTTCGTGATATTTTTTGCATCCACACTTAACCATTTATGTTGGTCAAGTGTTTGGACGCTGCCGCACAAAACGCTTTAGGGGTCTAAGCAAAGCCAAAATAAAAAAGAAAAAAAACACATAAATAAATAAATAATATAAAACAAAACACAAAAGAGATACACAGAAAGACAAACAGTTAACAAAAGATGTAACACAGATACTTTTGCAAAACCGACGAGCAGAAATCCAATACACGAAACCCTCCAGAAAAAGACATTTTGATACATATAATTTGCAGTAGATTATTAAGAAATTTAAATGAATTCACATTACAGCATTATTATTCAGTAACCATTTACGCAGATTGCTTTTGTTTTACGCTTAATATTGGGTTAGTTTTTGTTTAACCCGGCGGTATGCTAATCGAACCAAAAAATGCGATTAATATTTATAAACCTGTCGGAACAAAGCAATATTATGATATGTTAGGTGTGTTATAAAGTAGAAGGTCACACAGTAGTAAAAATTTACAAATAACTATTCCCAGAATTTTATAGTCATCGAAGCTAACTTTCAGATGAAATACAAGCTGAAATTGATATTTTACCTACGGATACTTTCACCATCTAGATTATTAATAATATAATATTATTTATTACTATTATTTAATGCAGATTTATTAATCATATTGTGGGGTTAATCTTTTAAAATTGTTTTATGTACTTGATTTAGTTTTAAAACCTTAATTTAATAATGAAATAACATTTTATTAAAGGTTTATTTAACTGAAAGTTAGTTAAAAATGCTACGAACATTTTTCATATTTATTCATTAATTCATTAATTTCCAGATGAATATAGGAGGCTGTTTTGCTTAAAGTACCTAAAATAGATTCATTTAATTAATTATAAAGGTAAGTATTAAAAAGTACTTGACTTAATATAAAATACATATGCCAATTTACAAATGCTTTGAGACTTTCTTTCACCTTTGTGTTTTTTTTAACATTATCACTAGCAACGGAAAAGTATCAATTACTTTCAGATCTTAATTGAAATGACAGCACACCCCATTGAGTACTACTGTTCTGGCCTCCTCCTTATCTATCTGATGTCGGCTGTCATGTCCAGATAATAATCAACGGATGCGAATGCTTTCGGTTGTTATATCTCTTTATTTTTCTTGTTATATAATATGACAGGCAGAACTATATAAAAGTGTCGTTTTCAACTGTCAAGAGCACATTTATCAGAAGAAATTTTCACCGACAACAATGAGAGCCGGTTGGTCTTTTATAATATATTATATATCTCTTATAGCATACATATCTCTATCATATATATTGTGCTGTTTTCAGTTTTTGCCGTGTTTGCCGTTCTGGCTGCTATTGTTGTTGCTGTTCAAGCGGATGCTGGTCGTTCCGCCTGCCAGGATGCGTCCGAGATTGGACAGACCTATACCCATCACTTCGATGCGGCCAAGTACTGGCTTTGCGAGACACTTAATGTGCCTGCTACCGAGGTGGATTGCCCCAAGGGCTTAGCATACATGCACCTACTTAAGGAGTGCATTCCCTGGGCCAGTTACATCTGGAAGAAGCCTGAGTTCCCGCCTACCATTGCATAAAATCGAAAGCTTAAACAAAATAAAAACCAAAAACTGCATTTGAACTTATTATTTAAGTTTTAGTGGAAGGAAGAATGAAGTCCTGGTAGAGAGACTTTTCTTGATGAATAAATAAAATGAGAGAATCAAAAGTTACAGCAACATTGTTTGGGATGGAAGCAAAGTGCGAGATTTGGCATATCTGAAAGATCTGTTCAGCACTCGAGCATTTCTTTTCTACTGAAATAAAAAACTCGACTAAGTTCAAGCAAATCTGACAACTGTGGGATAAAAGTGAGCCGTGAGGACTAAGGACTCAATGAATAAAAGATTTTATTTAAGAAAAGTTTTTAGTTGATCCTTAGAGAGTATATGTGTGACGTATGAGTAATTTGCATTGAGTATACGTACAGCTCGTTATATAACTCTTAATGTTAACTTTGAATTTTGATCGATGCCGCCACTGAACTTGCCACACTCTTTGGTGGGCGGGAAAGTGTTTTATTAATGCAAAAACCACAAAAGATTCAGCAGCCGCTCTGTGAATGGCTCTGGCGCTGACTTGGCAGATGTATGTATATGTATGTACATTCGTCGGCGGACGCAGTGAATCCAATGCCGAAGGCGCCGTCACGCAAGCGCCAGTATAGCTTTTCGCTTTTGTTGCTGCATACGAGTACTCGTAAATGCTGAATGTACTCGTGAATGTTGGGTGAGTGATTCGCCTTTGAAGAGTGCATTTGAAGTTACATAAAATACCAAATACCAAATTGAAAACACGTTGGCTGCCGCTCATTGTGTTTGCCGCTTGAAGCTTTACTTTTGGCTGTGACTCTGGCTCTGCCTCTGGCTTTGGCTTTGGCTTTGGCTTTGGCATCGGAGTTAGCTGCGCCGTCGACGCTGGCTGCGCCGTTGGCTTTTGCCTTTGCCCAGTTATGATGATATTCGTTCAACATGTCTGAGAAGCCAAGCGGCTTTGGTATAAAAGTGCATGCTGCGCACCTTACAGCAGAGTAGTTTGCATTCAACATTCGGAGGAGCAGCATTCCATCTACAGGAAGCTCATTGCGAATCATCGAAATCATACAAACTGCTGTTGCCTTTTAAACGGTTAGTGCGGAAATCAAGGATAGCAGTTAAAGTTTTGTGTTTTCCAATTTGTGATATTAACAATTTGTGATATTAACCATAGCTCAAGTGTTAACTGATAACAGCAAGGAACAAAACCTACCAAATTTGCAATAAAAATAACCCAGGATCAGTTTTAAATCTTAAAATGGTTTATTTTGAAGTTGAAGTTTTGTGTTTCAGCTTAACAAAATGTGTTCAGAGGAGAAATTAATAATTAATCATTTTGTACTTAGTAGAAAGTTAGTAGATAAACAGTTACTTCATTTAACCTTCAATGGCTTATAGGTTGAATACTTTTCCAAAGCGTAGACTAACTTTTCTGTTCGAAGCTTAAGATTCATCAATTTATAATGGATGTTGGGGATGCGCCCTGTGCTGTTTCAACATTTTTCTAGCCAAGATTCGTTTGGATTCAAACTGAGAGCTTGTTGCATCTTTGCACAATGCCCGTGCCGAATTAGTAAAGATTGCAGAGAGAAAATAAGCTAAAAACAAAAATAAAACAAATTATAATTGCTCCAGTGAGCGGGTCAACGCTGTCAGCACTTAAGAGAGCTCGCAATATAATTATATTTGATTTTTTTTTTGCAATAACGTCAACAACAAAAATCGAAAGTGAAAAATGAAAAAATGAAATAAAAAAAAATTAAAAGTAAATGTGTGTGAGATTGCGGCTTAAAAGAAAAACAATAATTGGTAACAGCGCTGGCGTAAAATTTGTGTCACTTGCATTGTCGAAGCACCATTTTGGATTGAGTATGACTACACTTATAGTTTGGTGTAACCATAAGTAGGAGTACGAGTAAGATTGGATGTTGATGTGACTCATAAAGTCTTTGAGTGGAGCGCAAGTAAAACCCTTAGTTGAAGCTTTTTATTCAATTTCTTGCATAAAAAGAAAAGTTTCACTTGAACGCGGCTTTTCAGCCTTTGCCATGCGATTTTTTTATTTTTATTTTCGTTTTTTGATTTTCCGTTTTCGTTTTCTTTTTTGTTACTTGTTTCTTGCGGCCCAAAGCGAATTATGTAAATGCAAATAGTATATTGCAGGGGGTCTCGAGCTAGATTCAAAGTTCAGACATGGGGCTAAACGCTACGGTCCAGCAGTTGGCCAGTTCTTGGCATTGACACCATGTTAGCTGTCTGGCTGGCAAGATTGATGAGCGTTTTTCTGGCCACCGATTGAAGGTCTGATTGGCTCATGTCTGTCTCTCATCTATCGCTCACTATCGAGCATTAAAAGAAAACAAAAACGATTATTATGCAACATCAACGTTACTTTTTCTCATCAACGATTCACTTTCATTGACTCTTTTCACTCTATTTTTGCCTTCTTCTCGTCTCGCTGCAGTTTGGCCATTCCGCTATTGAAACGCACAGTGTGCTAGCCAAGATAATGAGCTCGTCTTTTGCAGTGGTAAGTGGCACAGTGATCCGCTATGGATCTCCACAGAAAACTAATTTCCTCATTTTTGGCATACACTTAATGTTATTCACAGCTTTTCGGTATCGTTGCCGTCTTAATGGCTTTGGATGTGGCTGCCGTAAAGCGTGAGGCGCCTCTGAACAATGCGTATCTGCCACCATCGTCGGGAGGAGGTAGACCTGCGTCCAAGTATGGTGCACCGCCGGCCAGCTCATATCTGCCACCTGCATCAGGCCCAGCTCCATCGTTCAATTCCCGGCCCAGTCCTTCAAGCACCTACTCGGCTCCTGGTGGTTCCTCGGGTGGTCCGTATCCAGCACCCGCACATAGACCGTCTAGTTCATACGGAGCACCTTCAAGACCTGCTCCACCACCATCCTCTAGCTACGGTGCACCACCAAGTCGTCCAAGCCAATCGTACGGTCCCCCGCCACCAAGGAAGCATCACTCGCGTCGTCCTTCATCTAGCTATGGTCCACCAAAATCGTCACCACCATCGCAAAGTTATGGTGCACCAGCTCCACCGGCACCACCATCGCCTAAGTACGGTCCACCCAAGTCGGCACCCCCTTCAAGCAGCTATGGTGCCCCAGCACGTCCATCATCTAACTATGGTGCTCCAAGTCTGAGCAGCTTTGTGCCTCTAGCTTCTGCCCCCTCGACAAACTACGGCGCTCCATCTAGGACCCAATCTCTTGGTACCAGTGGCTACAGCTCTGGCCCAGCTGCCCCAGCACCACCATCATCATCATATGGCGCCCCTTCAAGCTCGTTCCAACCAATCTCGCCACCGTCCTCCAGCTATGGTGCACCCAGCAGCGGTTCCAGCTCTAGCAGCAGCAGCTACTCTTCCCATTCTTCACCATCTTCATCTTATTCTGCACCGAGCTCAGGCTCCAATAGCGGTGGACCTTACCCAGCTTCTCCCTCGAGCACGTATGGAGCTCCAAGCTCAGGACCATCTAGCTCTTACTCGGCACCAAGTCCCGGATCAAACAATGGTGGCCCTTATCCAGCAGCTCCTTCCAGTACATACGGCGCTCCGATCTCAGCCCCATCAAGCTCATACTTAGCACCCAGCCCATCTGTGAACAAGGGAGGATCCTACCCTTCAGCGCCATCCAGCTCTTATTCGGCTCCTAGTCCAAGCTCAAGCCGTGGAGGTGCTTATCCTGCCGCACCCTCCAGCTCATACGGCTCTCCAAATTCAGCCCCATCAAGCTCATACTCAGCTCCAAGCCACAGCTCAAACAGCGGTGGATCATATTCTGCGGCTCCATCCAGCTCCTACTCGGCACCAAGCCCAAGCAATGGAGGACCTTACCCAGCTGCTCCTTCTAGCTCATATGGAGCACCAAGCTCAGGCCCATCCAGCTCGTACTCGGCACCAAGTCCCGGATCAAACAGTGGTGGCCCTTATCCAGCAGCTCCTTCCAGCTCATACGGCGCTCCTAGCTCAGCCCCATCAAGCTCATACTCCGCTCCAAGCCACAGTTCGAACAGTGGTGGATCATATACTGCGGCTCCATCCAGCTCCTACTCAGCACCAAGCCCAAGCAATGGGGGACCTTACCCAGCTGCTCCTTCTAGCTCATATGGAGCACCAAGCTCAGGCCCATCCAGCTCGTACTCGGCACCAAGTCCCGGATCAAACAGTGGTGGCCCTTATCCAGCAGCTCCTTCTAGCTCATACGGCGCTCCTAGCTCAGCCTCATCAAGCTCATACTCCGCTCCAAGCCACAGTTCGAACAACGGTGGATCATATCCTGCTGCTCCATCCAGCTCATATGGAGCTCCAAGCTCAGAACCATCAAGCTCGTATTCGGCACCAAGTCCTAGCTCAAATAGCGGTGGACCCTATCCAGCCTCACCATCCAGTTCATATGGAGCCCCAAGCTCAAGTGGAAACAGCGGTGGATCATATCCGTCAGCGCCATCCAGCTCTTACTCAGCCCCTAGTGCTGGGGGAAGCAGCGGTGGACCCTATCCAGCGGCGCCTTCCAGCTCGTATGATGCCCCAAGTGCAAGTTCAAATAGTGGAGGACCTTATCCATCCGCACTAGCGAGCTCTGGTGGCTATTCTACAGGACCGTCATCTTCGTATAACGCACCTGCAGCTCCGTCCAGCAGCTATGGAGCTCCCAGTGCCCCATCCTCAGGATATGCTTACTCTGCGCCCAGTCAAGTTCCAGAAACCATCCAGCAAGGCTACAGCTCCAACGGTGGCTATACATACCGCAAGAAATGAGCAACTGCATCAGGAAGCATCAGGAACTGCATTCATCCAAGTGCCTTAGAATACTCGTGTCCTCATCCGTAACTTGATAACCAATAACCGGTAGCCGGTAAGCTTCATTTCATCAAAATCATTTTCTATAAAGATATTGAAACTGTAAATTATTCGCAAAAAAAAACACACAAAAAAAAACTGAAACCGCTGTAAAACCCAATGAATATTAGTTAGTTATAATATTTGTGTTTTGTTAAATAAAGAAGACAAGAAAATTATTTCTTAACCATGCGATTTTATTTTTATTTTATTTAATTTAAACTAGTGTTTAACCACTTGATCAATTTGTATTTATTTGTTTAATTTGAATTTGTTGCCTTAGTCCAGCACTTTTTGCTTTAAAATCTAATCACTAATCAGCACTGCTTGGGCCTAAGTTTAGAGTGAATATAGCCATGCCGCTCTAACTAATGGTATCATATTGCATTGCAAAAAGGTAAACAAAAAAATATTAAAATCTTTTTCCTGTTTGCAAAGTGAGCGTGAATACCATCCAGCCAGTCTTTGTGCTAATGTTTGTTTTCCACGTGTAATTCGTTCAATAGTATGAATCCATGTATTGGCATTAGTATTGCTGACACTTTCAAATTGATTTTAATATTTAGAAATAATTAAAGGGTTATCCATTTCGTGGTTTCATTAGTAAAGTTCTGGAATTTGACATCTGTCAAACTAAGTTGTCAAACCAATTTTTTTTGTCAGTTGAAAGTCTGACATTTTCGAAAATAGATCGCTTAACTATCGCACAACGCATTTTTATACGTTTAATCTTGAAACCGCAAAATGAATAACCCTATACATACATCTGCAGGACCCTCAGATTTCTGAAGAATCAAGTAACATAGCTCTCCTCTAGTCACATGAATCACTGGTTTCAATTCGACATATTTATGTCACATTAGATCAAAACAAAGAGATTAATTAGATATTCTGCATTCAGTTGGCAACTTCCTGTCATATGGTTACGTGGACGTGACATTCGTGAAAATCTTCCGCTCTGCTAATTGGCCAGAAGCGTCCAACCTCAAATGACAGTTGAAGGCTTCGAATCGAAATACCTTAAGCTTCGGTGATTGGTATGTAAATTTCTGAAAATACCGGATATTTAGCTGCCAGCAACATAGCAACAACACTAAAGCTACGTCAGTAGCAGCAAAATGCACGATGAAACATACACGACAGCAACATCCACAACAGCTGCAACAACATTAATTAGAGAGCAATTCTTGTGCGACGCCACCTATGAGCTTCTGATGAGGGTGCCCTGCAGCATCATTTTACGACTTGTATCTAATTAGGATTGCAAGTTAATTGCATAATTAACTCAACTTTAGTTAGCCGTTACTTTGGTAAATTAACAATTCAATTTACTTGCAACATTTCACATAACCTGTCAAGTACAACACGACAAGGCCGATGATCTTTTTAAGATCTCTATATACCCTGTACTATACACAAAGGAAAGCGAAAGAAGTAGCATACCTTCCTCTTCCAAATCCTATTAATTTAGCAGTTATACAGGCCCAAAAAAAAAACTGATAAGCGTCAAATATCTTAAAAACAATATTAACTATTACAGCTAAGCCTTAATAGTAATACAGACTTGTGCTTATTATGTAAGCTTAAGGAATTATAACGGTCAATTTGTACGTTATCTCTGTAGAACTGTTTTCTCTCTCTCGCTCTCTCTACCTCTGTGACAAATTGCAAGTTCTAAAAAAATCCGTTATGTGTTTTTTTCTACTTTATGTTGGTGACATTTAGACATAGTATTTAGACATTTAGACATTTAGACATATTTGTTCCACTTGAATAGGACATTCAGCTTGATTGTTTCGTTAACACGTGGACTCCTAGTTTTATAATCTTAGTTAAAGGAATCATAAAATAAGAATCTAGTAATATTTTATAGGAACTGATATATTTATTTTTCACAATGCATTGTTCCATTGTGCAAGGTAGCAAAATGTACTTTAATTCTTGGCTTTAAGTATTACCTCAAGATCTCAGAATATGAGTAGGGTAGTTACCTTTTACAGAGTATATGTTAGTCAGACATGGGCGCTGAGAGCTACCGGTGTGATCTTCTTGTGTGTGATTTTTGTTTGTCCCGGATCTTTGTTTTCTTAACCAGCAACTCCAGTTGCCATTTGATCTTTAACCAAGAGCCGCAACCACAATGTGCCCCTGCCCATACCCATACCCATACCCATACCCATACCCATACCCATACCCATACCCATACCCATACCCATACCATACCATACCCACACCCACATCCCCAAACAAACTGCATTTTTATGATGGGAAATTTCCGCTATAGATAATACAGGTCCATTGTTTTAAATTGTCATTAGGCTGCTTTTGTTTTTTTGTAATGTTTGTCGCTGTTACACAAGCAACAGGGCATCTCTTGTATATGGGTAAATAAATATATATTGCAAAATAGAATAAATAATTACACGCGATTTGCATTAAGTGAGAAACCAATTTAATGTATATAGTATATATATATATATATTTGTTGTTTATTAAATACTTTTCTGTTCTCTCGCTTTTCGTTTTCTATGCTTAAAACATTGATATGTATTTTTGTAATTTTTTGTTGGTATAATTGGGTATAATTTGCTCATATATGTTATGTATTGTATATCGTAACGTCGTTTCAGTTTCGTTAAGTTTAAAATAGTACTTGTAGTAATATGCCGCTAATATATAGTATATAGTATGCTGTGTAGTATACATCAATTGATTAGTATGGCATTTTAAAGAACAACAATAGGTGAAGAAAATACCTTTAAAACTCAACGGTTAAACATGGTAAGTATTGTATTGATGACTCCTATTAAGTACTTAGTTCATTCATCCTTTAATACATAAATAACTTGGTGGTTTTGTTGTTAGTAAGTTGCTTAAACAATTTCAATTTAATATCTTATATACGAAGTTCCTTATTTGCTGCACAAAATCAAATACAATAAATCTTCAAATTCCTCTATTATTTTTACTTAAGAGAAAAAAGAAAAAACATTAAACACTCAGATTTTATATAGATTTAAAAATGATAGCAATCAACAGTTAGTAACAACAGCAAGAACATAGTTGAATTTTCATGTATATTGAGTAGTTATGTATGTATGTACGGATTAAAAGTTAAGCCCAGTTTTCCATGTTCATGTCAAAGCTAACAGCGACTTTAATAACTGACATTAAATAACCAATAAATGGTTAAGTTTGGGTATTGTTTTTGCACTGCCAAGAAATTTTACCATCTTGTTGAAAACTTTGTCATGGGCATGAAAGTACGAGCCTAACTAGTTCAACTTTAGTATTACGATCAATTTACTTATGTAAACGTTAAAAACTGTGATTAGCCCCAATATAACAATCCAAAAAAGCAGTCAACATTTAAGTATTACATTTCAAATATAAGTAGTTTCACGTACAGATTATTTTTATCGACTTTAGAATATGCAATATTATATTTAAATGTCACATCAACGGGAACAAACTTTAACAAACGAGCCAAGAGAATAACAAAAAGATTTACAAATGCTCATCATAAAATAGTATAATATATTCTAATATATCTTTATAATTCAATTTGAAATTTTTTCAAAATTTTCGATTTTACTTCTGATATTTAGATATGTTTGTAGGACAAAGGTTTTAGGCAGCGCGTGTCTATAATAAATTTTGGTTTGCCAATTTCAAATACCTCAGAATCAAAGGGGACTTTCATTTGGTATAATAATCAATCTAAATTCAGGGTGTCGCTCTTTTTTCTATATAGTATATGGTACATATAAATATTTATGTATATAGTATATGTATGTTATGTATGTATAGTGTATAAATAGGTATATATGTATAACATAAGGTACTATGACGCAACATTTTCGAATATGTTATGTATAGTGGTTTGTGTTTTAGTTTTTTTTTTAATTTTTGTGGTTCTTGCTCTTTGAGAGCAGCTAAAATTCTTCTTGCATATATAGCACTCCATTATCTTAAGTTTTGTTTTATTATTCAAATGGCTATATACGTACTTATATATGCCTATTGAATATAATTCTTCAGTTGCATTGTTGATATGTTTTCGATTTTGTATTAATATTTTCGTGTTTTTTTTCGCTTTGATTTCTGTGATTTTACTTTTCGTTTTGTTAGCTTTATTGCTTCTGGAAGGACACATGATTCACATAATAAAGGGTATGCACTAGAGTTGAGCGCGGGACTAACTACTCCAATCCGATCCGCCTATTCCCAAATATCTATATTTTCTATCTTCCGTGTTATGCGTGCTTTATAGATTATTTTTCAAATTTATTCCCAATTAATTTATATTTTTTATTTAAAAAGCACAAGCGGATTCCTTGAGCATTGGTGGACTCGGAAATATTACGGGAACTTTATGGGAATTGCGGTATCTTCGGGAATGTTGTTGCGGGTGTTTATCTCTAATATAAACCTAAGTTAAAAAGGATGAACTGGGATATGGAAATGCGAGACTTTCGAGAGACTTACCCAAAAGTATAACGAGTAACTAGATAAGGTACACAAAAGTTTGATAAATTGATCTGATTCTGGTTAAACAGAGCTATAATGTAATTATATCTGATTCCCAGTTCTTCTCCCTAAAACTCTATCGAATAATACGTATTTTTTTTAATGCATTTTCTCCTGATGTGGAAAATGCAATTGATATGTTTTCAGTTACTTTCAGTTTGGACATTTATATGTGTCTTGATTACTTTCTTTTTCTCTTCCGTTTCGTTTCAAATATATATATTTATATATATATATATATTTATATATATATATATATTTATATATATATATATATTTATATATATATATATAACAAATATACATTTGATATGTGTCGATTTACTCTAAATGTATTTTCTTTCTACTCAAAGCTTCATTAGTCAACAGAACAGGACAATAATTTGGCGGTTGAACCCCTAAAAGGCTCTGAACCTATTAGAACTATAGACAACATATAGCAAATAAACTATAATAACAATCTTTACTCGCAACAATCTACACCTTATACCTGAGTACTTGTGTGTCTGACGATGTACGTTGAAAATACTATAGATATATATAAATATAGATAGATCCACGATGTTTAAGATGTAGCAACATGTGGTCTTGGGATAAATTAGGTTACCGCTCAGAAGGCCGTGTTGTCATGCTCTGCAGTGGGCATGGCCATGGATTGACTTTGACCGCCGCCACCACCAGAGTTACCAGTGGCCGTGTCTAACATCTTCTTTACCTGGGCTTGTGCCGTGTGTTGATTTTGGCGTCGTGCCTCCGCTACAGGCAAATCATCATCGGACTCCAGGGCTGGATTTATGCGTCCATTGCGCTCATCCTTGCCAGCCATTGTAGCAGCACCATAGGAACGAGCTAACGGCCCAGCCATCACCGACAGCTGCTCGCCAGACTCAGCAGGATCGCCAACTCTCTGCACATCCTCAGGTATATTGACCACACAACGGAAGTAATCATAGCTGGGTGGCAGCTTACCCGACTCGAACATCATTCTACGTAGTTATATGACAAATGATTCGTATCAGACAGCTTCTCCTAACGTCGAGGTTCGTTACTTACTTGGTCCACCAGGAGACAAAAATTAACGTAATCAGACTAATTAGCATAGCCATTGTGCGGAAGGGAAAAAGCTGTGTATTCGATTCTGCATCATAGCCTGGGTAGTGTATAAGAGCGGGCAGTCCCAAGATAGCCTCTCCGCCGGACAGTCGAATGAGGAGCGCAATAATATATGCTGCCAAGCTACCATATGTATTGCAATGCTTTTTAAAGTGCACCACCATTAAAAGCTGCGGGAACAGAATGACGTAAACAAGATCCGAACACATAGACCTGCAAAAGTAAAGGAGAGGAAAGGGAAGGCACAGAAGTGCGTCCACTTATATAGATGACCTGTCACTCAGACTAGACTATGCGTTATACCCACCATAATCCGTAGATAGAAGGTATGGTCAGAGCCATAATAGTGGCAAGAATACCCACAACGACGATGGAAACTCGCATTACCCAAATGATTTCCATTTCGGAAGCCTTTTGACGGAAAATCAATTTATACACATTGCGTGCAAACATTGAAGCTGCCGAAAGGACGGAGGAATCGGCTGAGGACATGACTGCCGCTGAGACTGCGCCCAGACCAAAGAAGGATACAATATCCGGCGTCAAATACTGTAATACCATGGGCAATATCATGCTGGTTTCGTCAACGGTCAGTGGATAAGGACCCTTATAGTCCGTTTCATTCCAAGCTGTAAAAACACCCAAATAAGTAATAGAAATAGACCGGATGTAGCAGATAACCATTGGAATTTACTTACGCGTCGCTTTTGCTATGGCTCCAATAAGGACCGGTGGAATGGCCATCAGTATACAACCGGCGGCGGCCACATAGGAGAGCAGCTGTGCCCGACCCGCCGTCTTGCTGGAGAGTACGCGCTGGAAGTATACCTGCCAGGGAATGCCACCAAAAACGAGAAGAAGGCCGTAGTCTATGTAAAACCAGCGTTGCTTTGGTTCCACATGACCAATCCAGTCAACATCCATGTCACTAAGACTACGCACGTGCTCATTGCTCCAGGCAAAAGGTATGCACAACCAGAGCCCAATGAATATGCAAAATAATTGAATGACATCCGTATAGGCCACTGAGTATAGACCACCGAAGAGCGTGTAGAATATAGCAATTCCTGAAGACAAAATAACTGAGGTGCGATGATCCATGTCTATGATGACAGACAATGTAGCGCCCAAAGCGGCCAGGATACCAGCAGCCCAGAATACCTCACCACAGAGTGCCGGCAAAAACAACAGACCGCCCATACGCTCACCAAACGAGTCCTGAAGCGGATCCAGCATCGTGATATATCCCTGCTTCCGCATGGGATTGGCAAAGAATATGCCGCCTAACGAAAATAGTACGAAATAACAAGCTAAATAGCCCAAAACTAATCATAGCTTACCAAATACCAAGCTGAGGGCATAACCAAACGGCGCCTGACACCAGACTAGACCTGAGGTGTAAATTGCTTCCGCCGTACCATTGATGTAGCCACCACCCACCCATGTGGCTATATTGAAGATATAGATCAGCATATAGTAATATTTTCAGGGAAACATCAGATAACTTACCTGTCATGGTGAATATACCCACAAAGAGACCAATGGAACGACCAGCCAACATAACTTCCTCCTCGGAATCATTGCCAGCCTGTTTCTTGCGACCAGCCCAAATGCCAACCACAAGGATGAGCGCATAAAAAAGGAATATGCTTACAAGTCCCCCTACGTTAATCATGGTTCTTGTGCAATGTCCTTGGGTATACGATGAAAGAGTTCTTCCTTTCTTCCTCTGCTTTTATAATTTAAAACTTTTGCGTCGAATTCGACTTTTTAGCTGGTTTAGCGGATAAAGGAAGAGACGGGAAAACAAAAAGGTCATGAGCATAATTATAAATAGTGGAGCATGCTTTCGCACTCATTTTTCAATTAAGTATCTACCATAGCACGCAGCATTAAATATTAAGGCATTATATGCGAGGCTTGCACCTATACTGACGCCCACTTTTCCAAGGCCGTGGACTCAAGGACTGACCCATGCGCAAGGACCTTTCAGTACATTAGGCAGAGTGCCATTCTGCCATAGTCTTTGCTTCAGCCCTTGGTCATTTCTGTCCTTGTTAATGACGCGCAATTAACTAACAGTTGCAACATGACCCAACCGTAAGGGTCCTGAGCACCAGGCGAGCTGGGGACTTTGCAAATTTAAAATGTTAATTGACAGTGTCAATTAGACGTATTCGTGATAACCAGAAAAAAGTTAGATAAGAGGTTTGATTACTTTTCATTCTGTGAACTGAAAGTTCAAATACTGCTGGTTATGACAGCTCCATGTTGACGAGTTTACCGTGATATGCACCTTACATACAAGTTGGCAGTGTGGATCGATAAGATATATATCGATAAAAGCAATTCATTGCAACTTTAATTGCTGTTATATAACCTAAATTGCGTTTCGATAAAAGCTAACGCTGATAAGTTAACAGCACTTTATCAATATGTTGATACCGATGATCGATGAATTGATAGATCTATAACGATAAGTCTTATTCAACTGTCAATATATGTATGCTTAAATTTTAAGTGCCTGGTAACTTTGGTAGGAATATCAAACAAATGAATATTAAGGACATGTCAGTGCCAGAAATGGCATTTTATGCAAATAAGTCAAGTACTCTAACCACAAGCGTGTGACCCCAAGCACGAGGAGAACAAAGGTAGCCGAAGCTTCATTCACAAAATAAATTGCAATTAGGAAACTACAACAATAACAAGTGAAATACGCTTGAGCGCAAAAGCTTGGCCTATCGGCAGGTGGCTTTACAGGAAAAAGTCGCACCGCTGCTCCCAGTGGCAGTCAGAGAGTAGGCGCAATCTCTGCGCATGTCCCCTAGCAGTTTCGGGCAATTGAACTCACCTTTGCTATGGAAAAACGTATATTTATATGTCTTTGTATGTGTGTATGCTTGTACGTCAAGTTCAAAGCAAGCGTTAAGTTATGAGCCACGTTCGGCGTCGACGTCTCACTTTACGTCTGCTCTAACGACGGCAAATGCGCGCGCCAATCAAATGCGCCTTAGCTTATGCAACATTACCTTAACAATTTTCCTTAAATGTGCGACTACTTTTCAGTTGCTATAAAGCAGATCACAGACGACACCCGTAACAACAATTCTATTGTAATTTTTAATAACAGTTTAGTGTACAATTATCATATAGGAATCAAAGAGTCACACAATCAACCTCGACAGGAACAGCAGCAATCGCCCCAACGCAGGGACGTCTTTTGAGACGGACTGTTACGCGTTTTAAAATGTAACCCACACATGTGCTCCGGCTATTGAGGATCCACGTGGCGACCGCATTTACACTTCTTTTTCTTTTGGCTCAACAAATTAGTACAATAATAATAATGTTAATAATTTATCAAAAAGTGATTGCTTTCACATTAAATAGGTAGATTTGCAAGTATTATTAAATCTTTACGTAATATTAACTTGAATATAATTCAAATACAATTAAAATAACAATAAAATTTCGTCTAGTTTAATCGGCACTTATATATAAACAAATGTGATTCGACTATCAGAAAACTAAAAACTCGTTCCACGCTCAACCGTTCGCCGTACCGACGAAAACAGTAGCAAATTTCTAACTGAATTGGAAGTTCAAGTGCTGGAGCCTTAATAGCGGCGTTCAAAATCGTCGGAGTTCATTTTCAGTACGTGCGCAGGAATTTATAACATGTTCATTCGTGCCCCTTTAGTTACTTCCAGTGGAAGGCAAAAGTTTCGTGTTAGGGGTTGGAACAGCTGGGGTAGCTGCTTATCACAGCGACACAGGGGAAATCCATATGATTGTTAAAGTGTGGTGAAAAGCCCAAACTCTGCTAGCCCCTTAACGGTCTCAATTGATACGTGGGCTGAACTTTATGCAACTGAGCCTGCAGAGAAGTTAAAAAACTAAAACTTGTAAAATAAAACACTTAAATGAACGTTTAACAAAACATTTAAAATTATCAAATTTGTATATTTTAGGCATAATTAAAGTTGTTTAGAATATTGGGTTTATCATATAATAAATAATTAAAGCAAATATAATCCAATATATAATATATTTGTTATATTTTGATATTTTGATATTTTGTTCTTTTTCTCATGCCAATGTTTTCTTAGTAGCCAAATTTGTCATTCAAGTGTGTTACACCATCTCCACTTTGATCCGTAGGTGGCACCCACTTGGCGTACTTTTCGGTGTCTTCGTGCTCATCAAGTTCATTTACGTCCATGTCTACATCCTGACGTTGCCTGTTGCGTTGTCGTGGTGCACGTTGTCGTGGTGCACGTTGTCGTCGTTTCTTTTGAGCTGCTTCCTCAGCTTCAAGACGTTGCTCTTCGGTGTTTTCGCTGTCTGGTTGTGTTTGTGTACTGACGTTTGCTGGTTCCTCCAAAGTAGGTAGCGCAGTGGCCACTTCCGCTGTCGTTTCAATTGACGTCACAACTTTAGTTTTCTGTACGGTATCCGCTGTTTCCTTCGAACTCACTTCCGGTTGGACTGCCGGCTCCGTTTTCTGAGAATCTTCACTAAACATTAAATTTGTAACTGTTTCCTTTTTCATGTCATCCTCCTCCTCCTCCTCTTCAACTTCTTCGGATTCAAATGCGTTAGTTTGTACTTTAGGTCGGCCGCTAGAAACGGCTGAGACTACCTTAAATTTACTAAATTGATTCCGTTTGCCAATCATTGGCAACTGCCTTTTGGGTATACCAGCTTCCTGTGACTTGTCGCCAACCGCCGTTGAGCAACTGGCTGCTAGAAAAGGCATAACCGTTGGTTTTGCTATTTTAATAAGTCGCTGCAACTTTTGTTGCTCAGCTTTGATCCGATTCTCCTCAAGCTTTAAAAAGGCAATTTATCATATATTTTTTAAATTATTAAATTAAGTTTCTTGACTCACCCGCAGCTTTTTGATCTCAGTTTTGTCCACTCGCTCAACTTTTTCAGTTAGTGTATCCATAAAGTTATCTAGGTCATCACTGGCTTTTTGTTGTTTGACTGCTAGTTCCTTTAATCGCTTTTCATTCTGCTGATAAGTAACTATCTCCTCCTCCACTCTCTCCAGCTCTGAATTAAGCTCAGTTTCTTGTTTAAGCTGTCACAACATCAATATGAAAATATATTATTTTATTTTTGTTTATTGTTTTTGCCAGCTTACCAAATCTTCATAGGTAAGTGTATGATTTGCGCTGGTGTTTGCCTTTTTTTGCTTTTTACGTGCAACATCACCAGTACGATCCCAGAATTCATCTTCATCATCAGAATCCTTGGTTTTCTGAATTTTGCGCTTCTGCGATTCTTGGTTAGCCTGCCTCAGCACACCATGCCGATCAAGAGTTCGGCACGATTCCATTGCACATTGCAGAACGCAATCCTTTTTGCGTCCTTTGTGAGTAACCTCTACGATGATTGGCCTGCCATTGGAGTCATCTATTGGTAATTCGACGCGGCATATAAATGAGCCTTGCGATAACTCATCACATTTGTACTCTAAGTTGAGACCCTCGCGCTCAAAGTATCCACGAAGCGTACGTTTTGGATCATCAAAGAAGAGATCCTCATTATTTGTGCTAGCGTACGGATTATGTGTAAGATCGGTCTCCTCGTCAGCATCCTCACTCATTCCCCAGCTGGCGCCTTCATTACGTTCACGTTCCTCAGCATCGAGTTTTTTACGTTCATTCTCAGCAACAGGTGCAGCCACTTGTTGTTCACGTTGTTCACGGAGCTCAGTAATTGTCAGCTCTGATTCGGGCTCCTCGTCCTCACTAGGACCCTGCAAAATGTACACCCGAGTACTACTACCCAGCTTTAACATGTGGCCAACACGGATCCGTATAAACACACGTGGCGGAATACGTTGCTTATTGAGGAAAGTGCCGTGGGTACTGCCCAAATCGTAGATATACCAACCTTCGGGTTGATCTGATTGCGTGCCATCTTCCTCCTCATCACCATCTACATTACAGGATGATTTCGGCTTGTATTGCAGCACTGCATGATAACGCGATATTGTTGGATGCGCCATGGCCACATCGTTGTCAGAAAGTCTTCCAAATGTCCAGACGGCCTGTTGCTGTAGCTCCTTGACCTCATCAATGATTTGGCCCGACTTGAGAACCTCAAACCTGTAGCTATGTTCAGCGGCCGGCAGCTTTGACCATTGTGGCTCTCTGTAGGGGCAGCCAATACGCTGACAATCCGCAGACAACTGTGTTGGTTTATCGGCTACAGAAGGCTCGGGTTTAGTAATTGGGGCTACTGGCGGAACTGGTACTTTAAAATCATCCATGCTTCAGTACCAGTTCTGGCTTTCGTTTTCAAACGTTTTATTTTTCTTTTATGTAGTGTTAGTTGTACACATTTGTTTCTTAAAGCAATTCCTCCATGCTTCTTCTTTTTTTAAACAAACACATGCATGCTTATTTTTTTGCACTCTTTCATTTTGTGGTTGAAATATACAAAAATGTTGAGCCGTCTGTTAAACGTTTTGATTTAGCTCCCGTAAAAATTGCACTGCCAATTTGAGTATAACAGAGCTCAACAACGAAATTTAAAAAAAATAGCATATTATGCCAATAAATTACAAATTGATTGAACCTTTTAATTTTTTGCAAACAGTGTCACTTGTATGTATTACGGATATTCACAATATTAAGCATAGATCGAAAATAGAGATGAGTATCTGACTACCTAGCTACGTTGATGTCACAGTGACAGCTCTAAAATATATATCGGTAACAATGATTTTTCAATATGCCGTGATGAATAATAAACATCGATGGACATACAAGATTGATTTTGTGACTGATACTTATAACTCTCATTTGACATTTCTCCCACTGAAATGTTAATCATTAATGATTATCTGTTGCGTAATACTATCACCGAATAAATTTGCAATATGCTTACAAGTATCGATATAAAGTTGTTGGCTATTATATTAACGATATCGATACATTTTTCAAGCACAAGAAACGTACTAAAAATGGACTATCGTCGCTAAGGTGGCCGTACCTAAATGTACGCGGGAATTAATTTTATTTTAGTTTAATTTATTTTCAATTGTTTTTAAATAGAATATTAAATTAAAAATTGCCTGATATGGCATTTTCACAGTCCTTTGAGTTTGGTGATAGCACCCTTATGAGACTGGAAAATAATTTAAAGGATTCGCATACAGATATGCCCTACAACAATAATCAACAAACAAACGGATTAGAAGCCATACAGGAATCGCCGCCAAACTTTAAATTAAAATCCCATCGTCTGTTCACACAATCAATAACAAATAGGTCGAATGTAGCACAGCAGAAGGAGTTTCGACGCAGTAAATCAGACAGTAAGTTAGGACAACCGAGAAACGCAAATGGCAGCTGTGATCAATATTCGCAGTTCTTCAAAGACGACTTTTCGTATCCTAAACACCAGGACAGGGCAGAGCAAACGTACGTAAAAGCTCCAGATAAAGAGGTATCTATGATACGTATATCCCAAATTATGCGCGACGTAAACACGGAAGTTGAAGTCCTAGACGGCAGCTCAGAAACTATCAACACCACATCAGTTTTTGAAGCCCAAATATGTACCGAAGATATATTCGACACGGAGCCAGAAACAGTTGAAACAAGAGCTAATTCACCAAATGAATTGGCCAACCTGGATGAAAGCAGCTTTCTGGGCCCAACTAGAGATGTTCTGGCATCACAGCAGCTGCAACAAGATCTTATACGTAGCCATTGCGAGCTGGCTAAGCATGGTGTCTACCAGTTGCAAGAGACACATAAAGTGAGCCAGAACTTAAGCAGCATGTCCCCCAATCAGTTGTGTTTTTCACCCAACAGCCCCGTGAAGGATTCAACACCAGTATCCAATACGTCTGTAGATGTTAATGCCCTCAAGCTAATGTCAGCTTGGAATCTTCCTCATAGCGTACTCGGCGAATACAAGAAGAAAGGTGTCATCCAAATGTTTGACTGGCAAGTTGAGTGCCTTAGTAATCCGAAAGTGCTCTTTGAGCATTCCAATCTAGTCTACTCTGCGCCCACATCAGCTGGCAAAACGCTTGTTAGCGAAATTCTCCTTCTGAAGACAGTCCTAGAGCGCGGCAAAAAGGTACTGCTTATTCTACCCTTCATCTCCGTCGTGCGGGAGAAGATGTTTTACCTGCAGGACCTGTTGACACCGGCTGGCTACCGCGTGGAGGGTTTCTTCGGCGGTTACACTCCACCTGGAGGCTTTGACAGTATTCATGTAGCTATTTGCACCATCGAAAAAGCCAACTCGATTATCAACAAATTGCTGGAGCACGGCAAACTGGACGAAATCGGAACAGTAGTCGTTGACGAGGTTCATCTTATATCGGACTCTGGTCGCGGTTACATTTTGGAACTGCTCATAGCCAAGGTCCTGTATATGTCACGCAAAAATGCGCTACAAATCCAGGTCATTACCATGTCTGCCACGCTTGCTAATGTCCAGCTTCTAAAGCATTGGCTAAACGCGGAGCTCTACATGACAAACTACCGACCGGTAGCTCTGCAGGAGATGATCAAAGTGGGCAATAAGATCTATGACAATCAGCTGGGTTATTTGCGCGACATCACGCAAACATCTGAGGTACCGCCACTTGCAAATGATGGTGATCATGTTGCACAGCTATGCATAGAAACGCTGTTGGAAGGTTGCTCTGTAGTTGTCTTCTGCCCCTCTAAGGATTGGTGTGAGAACCTGGCAGTACAGCTGGCCACAGCTATACACACCCTGATCAAATCTGATACCAATTTAGCCAAGCGACTTCGTTCTCAATTCAACATTGAGGCCATTGAGGATGTTAAGCGACAATTACGCGACATACCCACGGGTAGGTGATCCCAGGTTGTTGTTTAGAATCGTTTTTTATGTGCTATCTCTTCAGGTCTCGATTCGGTCATGTCGAAAGCAATTACCTATGCGTGTGCTTTCCATCATGCTGGTCTCACCACGGAGGAACGAGATATTGTTGAGGCCAGCTTCAAGGCTGGTGCACTTAAAGTTATTGTGGCCACCAGCACTTTAAGCTCGGGCGTTAATCTGCCGGCACGTCGTGTTCTTATTCGTTCGCCTTTGTTTGGCGGTAAACAGATGAGTTCTTTGACCTATCGTCAGATGATAGGACGTGCTGGGCGTACCGGCAAGGATACACTGGGCGAATCCATACTCATTTGCACCGAAAGTAATGCGCGCATTGGAAAGGATCTGGTCACGGCACAGCTAAAGCCAATTAGGTCATGCTTAGATCTGGACGGCAGCGTAAGCAGCAAAACCCAAGGGTAACTAAATATTTGATACGTGTGCATTTCGTAGACGCATCTGAAACGAGCACTGCTCGAGATCATCTCGTCTGGTGTGGCTAGTAGCAGAGAGGACATTGACAGCTTCGTCAACTGCACATTGCTAAGTGCCCAAAGTTCTTTTGAGGCATCAGAGGAGCAACAAAATGATGTCGAGGAGGACGATCCACATTATATCACCGATGCTCTGGATTTCCTCATAGAGTATGAGTTCATACGCCTGCAAACCGATGAGGAAACAGACACACAGAATTATGTGGCTACACGCCTAGGCGCTGCCTGTCTGGCCTCATCCATGCCACCGTCCGATGGTCTGATACTCTTTGCAGAGCTGCAAAAGTCCCGACGATGTTTTGTTTTAGAATCGGATCTCCATGCCGTTTATTTGGTTACACCCTACTCTGTATGTTACCAGCTACAAGACTTGGACTGGCTACTGTACCTTGACATGTGGGAGAAACTAAACCCCGCCATGAAAAAAGTGGGTGAGCTGGTCGGCGTCAAGGAGGCGTTCCTGGTGCGCGCTATGCGTGGTCAAACTAAGCTGGACTACAAACTCATGCAGATACACAAACGGTAAGTAAAAGTTAATTAAAATATTAAAAAGTAATATTTTTGTCAACCAATGCAGCTTCTACACAGCTCTGGCGCTGCAAGAGTTGGTCAATGAGACGCCCATCAATGTGGTGGCCCATAAATTTAAATGCCAACGCGGCATGTTGCAGAGTCTCCAGCAGATGGCTTCAACGTTTGCAGGGATTGTGACCGCCTTTTGTAATTCTCTGCAATGGTCAACGCTTTCTCTGGTTGTCTCTCAATTCAAGGATCGCCTTTACTTTGGCATACATCGTGATCTTATAGATCTGATGCGTCTGCCTGACTTGACCCATAAACGAGCGCGTGCACTTCACGATGCAGGCATAACTAATCTTGTGGAGCTGGCTAGCGCCAATGTGCTAGCTCTAGAGCAGGTGCTATTTAATTCGTTGAGCTTTGACTCAGCCAAACAGCACGAGCATGAGAACGCCTTAGAGACGGCACAGCGTAACTCGGCCAGGAACTTCTTTATTACCGGAAAATCGGGCATGACTGTCGGTGAGGCGGCTAAATTATTAATCACCGAAGCGCGACAATTTGTCCAATATGAAATAGGTGTTGGCAATATTCAGTGGACACAAATAGAAAAGAATACAACAACGGATGACTGCTCTAATCCAACTGACAAGATTTTAAATGTCGATCAGCTGCACATGTCCTTAGAGGAGGAACATCGGGCCATACTAACAAGCTCACAGCTCAAACGCAAGACGCCAGATGGTGCAGAAAAGCCACCCAAGCAGACGTCGCCACGCAAACTATTTAAATCCGACCAGAGTAAGCGGGAATCCGAGCAATTAGGCAAGATAACAGGTTTCAATGTCCAGAAACAGCTCATGAAAAATACGCACATCAAAACAGACCCAAAGGAAAACGCTGCACTTACTGAAGTGGTAACACGCAAGGTACAAAGCCCCGACCAGGGAAAGCGGGAATCCGAGCAGTTAGGGCAGAAAACAGACCCGCAGGAAAGCGCTCCACTTACTCAAAATGCAACACACAAGGCACACAACCCGGAAGAGGGTAAGCGGGAGTCGGAGCAATTAGGGCTGAAAATAGACTCAAAAGGGAATGGTGCACGCAGTCAGGCGGCAACACGGAAGGATCACAAGCCGGACCAGGGCAATCGGGAGTCTCACCAATTAGGGCAGAATACATCTATCAAAGTGCAGCAAAAGCAAAAAGATCACATCAAAACAGATCCAAAAGAAAATGATGCAAATACTCAGACTGTAAATTTCAATGCTGGGACTTCCAAAGAAGTGGGTGTAACAAAGATAAAACCACTCACTGATTCTAACCAGATTAGCTCAATTGGAACAACCAAACCGCATGCATCAGCAGACGACACAGAGGAAAAACCCAGCACTAGCGAGCTATGTCGCAAGGAGCTACTAAAACAACAAATTGAGGAACGTCGTCGCGTGGCTATGATGAAAATTAACCAAAGACGCGCTGAAATGGAAAACGTGCTTCAAGATCTGCCGCAAGATGCTGCAACCAAGAGACTTACGGGCTACACGCCACTAAGCAAAATGGAATCGTTTAAGGAAAACATCAACACGAATAACACTCCAAAAGCATTCAAAACACCAACTCCAACGATCAGCAGCTCATCCTCAACACCCACAAGAGTGAAGGCCTTAGAGAGAGCGAAACATAATAGTAATCTGAACACACCTACGGAGATGCCACGGCGCAGTCCACGCAATCATCAAAGTACGAAGCCAACGCCTGAGCAAAGCCCGAAGAATAAAACATCCGCTATTGAACAAGATCTTTTTGCGGGAGAGGACTCCTTTATGCTCAACACAGGTGTAATGGCAGCTCTGAATGCGGCAGAAAGCAAGGCCCCCGCAGATGCCGATGAGATACCCAGCTCACAGCCGAAAGAGGTAGAAGTTTGCAGGAACCAAACGCCACATGCCTCTCGTCTGATGCGTTCCTATCAATTACGTTCGCAGCAAAGACAAACTCCCAAACCGAAGAGCCGGCAACCAGAGAAAGAGCAGGCGCCAACAGTACAGAAACACGAATCAGTATCAAACGTAGGTTCCTCCATGGAACTTTCTGATTTCTCAATGGAAAACTCGCTTATAAAGCATCCACTGCAACTTAACGCATCACATATACTAAGCTGCTCCAAGACGGAAGACAATGCGTCCAGTTTCAGTAGCATCGATATCATTGACATATGCGGCAATATGCAGCTCTTTCAGTTAGCCTTTCAGGAGCTGCACAACGCAACTCGTTGTGGCTTCAGCATTGGTCTGCAGCATCAGGCGGGAAGACACAAACCACTAATCGGTGGCAATCTGCTAATTAATCAAGTGGCGGCGGCAGAGCAGCGAAAGGGGGCTGAAGGCACACAGATACTCTTCCAGGTGGACGACAGCTCCTTTACTGCAGGCGTTGCCTTCTGTCTTAACGATAATGTCGCCTACTACATGAACATGCAGCCGGAGGAGCAACAGGTGGTCAGTACCGACATGAAAGTGCAGCAGCTGTGCAGTCTAATGGCACATCAAGAGCTCACGCTACTGATGCACGATGGAAAAGAGCAGCTCAAGACACTGCGGCAGGCGTTGCCACAATTGCAGAGAGTAAACGTTAAGCTAGAGGATCCGAAGGTGGGCAACTGGCTGTTGCAGCCCGATAAGACGCTCAGCTTTCAAAATATGGTAAGTAATTAGTATAATGAAGCATTAACTTCAATTAACAGCTGCTCTCTATCCACAGTGCCAGCAATTCGCTCCCGAATGCACGGCTCTGACGAATCTTTGCGGCAGTGGACGCGGCTACAGTAGCTATGGTCTAGATGCCAGCAGCGCTATAATACCCAAGGTGCGTGCTTCGATTGAGGCATGTGTCACGGTACACATACTCAATGGACAGTTGGAGAATCTAGAGCGCATTGGTACTGGAGAGCTTCTCAAGTTTTTTAGAGGTAAGCAATGAAATGTTTTATTTATGGGAGAATCAGCATACATTTTACTGTTTATAGAATTGGAGATGCCCATCCAAGGATCCCTGTGTAATATGGAATTGCTTGGCTTCCCAGCCAAAGAGCATCGATTGCAGCGTCTCTTTCAGCAGATGCTTACTGCCATGAAAAAGCTTGAGACCAAAATCTATGAGCTTCATGGTTCACGTTTCAATTTAGGTTCCACTCAGGCCGTAGCCAAAGTACTCGGACTACATCGGAAGACAAACGGACGCGTTAGCACTTCGCGTCAAATTCTAGAGAAACTGGACTCACCCATATCACAATTAATACTTAACTACCGCAAGCTGAGCATGTTGCTCTCAAAGAATATGCAGCCACTGCTCAAATGCTGTCAGGAGAATCGGGTGCATGGACAGAGCATTACATTTACGACCACAGGGCGCATATCAATGTCGGAGCCGAATTTGCAGAATGTGGCCAAAGATTTTGCTATCGAAATCGGCGGTGAGAAACTGAACATATCGTGCCGAAGCGCATTCGCGCCAATGGATGAAAAACGCTGCCTGTTGTCGGCCGACTTTTGTCAGCTGGAGATGCGTATACTGGCCCATTTGTCACAGGACAAGGCACTACTGACAGTAATGAATTCGCAGCAGGATCTTTTTACGGCAATTGCAGCGCACTGGAATAAGATTAAGGAGACGGATGTTTCGGATCAACTGCGCAATGGCACCAAGCAGATCTGTTATGGAATTGTCTATGGTATGGGTCTGCGTAGCTTGGCGGAATCGCTCAAATGCACCGAGCAGGAGGCACAGATGATATCAGAGCAATTTCATTTAGCATACGCTGGCATCAAGTAGGTTTTCAAGCAACTAACCTTTAAGACATACAAATACATAACTAAAAAATCGTCGTGATTTCAGAGCTTATACCATGAAAGTGGTGAAGTTTGCGCGGAACAATGGCTATGTGGAGACCATAACTGGCCGACGACGATACCTTGATCACATAAATAGTGGCGAGCCGCATCTCAAGAGTGTGTATTGCATTTAAGCTGTTATGGGAATGTTTTTAAATCCAATCTCTTATCTTGCAGGTCAAGCCGAACGTCAGGCTATAAACTCTACAATCCAAGGTTCAGCTGCTGATATAGCTAAAAGTGCCATATTACGCATGGAGAAGAATATCGGGCGTTATCGGGAAAAACTAGGCTTAGCCGAAAATGCCGTTAACTTAGTTTTGCATCTCCACGATGAACTCATATTTGAAGTACCCGCTGATAAAGCAAAGAAAGTTGCCAAAGTTCTCAGTCTTACAATGGAAAACTGCGTCAAAATAAATGTGCCGCTTAGGGTGAAACTGAAAATTGGCCGAAGTTGGGGTGAACTCCAAGAAGTGAAGGTTTAGTTTTTGAAATGTTTAATAGGTTATCAAACTATATATATTAATTTATTTAACTTTTAAATTTTGTTGTACACTCCTTCGGTTATTGTAAAAGCGTAAAGTTTATTGACTTTGTTTTTCTTCCCATTCTGTCCATGAGCCGGCATAAGCTTTGGCACTGTAAATTTGTTTTGTTTAAATAAATACACATTCTTTGGATAAGCGCAATATTATTTAATACTTACTTATGGAAGCCCAGCGTCTTGACCATATTTGTCGCGCGAGCGGCACGCCCGCCAGCTTTACAAGAGAATATTATGACAGCGTCAACGGGTGGCTTTACTCGACCGTATGTCTTTTGAAAATCAGCATCGGGCATGTTAAAAGCCTTCTCTAATTCAGGCACTGTCGTATAGATTTATGGAATGATTAATACCATATATTTTAGTTAATCTAGGGCCTAGTTGATAACAACTTACGCGGAATGTTAATGCTAGCCGGCAATATGCCAGTCTCCTCCAACTCGGACTTGTTGCGTACATCAAATAAATATGTTGCCGGGTGATTGGGAACGTCTTTTACTTCCTCGTACGTGGCCATTGTATTTATTGGTCGAATAAAAATAAACTGAGGCAGAATAATAAATGTTTCTAGTCTTGTCAAACTAACGCCGATTAATGGGCATGCTATCACATGTTATCGATTTAAATCAATGCCGATATATTAGTGTTCCGCTTTAAAATCGATTGCTACTATCGATATAAATCTCGACATAAAGACTGCCAACCTACCCAAAATGCAGTCAAACAATTCAAATAGTGCAAAGAAAAGTTTTAAAAATTGTACATTTTATTTATAATATTTTACATTTTTGAGGATTGTTTTTCATTTCACATTACAAATATTCAAGAATTTACTAAATAAGAAAGGCACAAATTTGCGCTACTAAGCAAAAAATTAAAATTGCACTTTCATTGCAGGCGTGGAGCATTTCATAAATTAAACAAGATTGCAATCAAATATGTATCATTAAACCGACTTCAATGCATTGTATAAATATATTATATATTATATGTATATATAAAATATGTATATCAAAAGTGGCAAACTTCAAGGGGCATGGACATATTTAAACCTACATATTGTATTATTGTATTGTATTTTATACGTTATATTTTCTTGCCTATTCATTATCATTAGTGAAAAAAGTATTCACTCTGTACTTTTCTCTTAAATCAACATTTACGTGGGGAATTTAGGCGGCGCAAAACAGTTCTGTAATGGTCTTGTATAATTCCACTATCTAGTTACTTGATAATCTTTAATTCCTCTCGCTGTATAATTTTAAATTGATTGATATCCAAAAATATTCTTTGTGTAAATTCTATAAATTTATGTTTTCTGATATTTTAAGCTTCAATGTTAATGTTTGAGTTATTTGCGAGTTAAAATACCCAAAACAGCAAATTTTATAGACAATTAAAGTACATATAAACAATTTCTGTTTTCCCATCGAACGGAACGAAACAATAAAAATACAGAGTGCAGCATATTTTGTGTAGGATTTGCCGACTAATTCCGTCGATTGTGTTTCTGTGATTGTGTTATAGTTGCTGTAAGGATTAGGCAAAACGCTTTGACGGTGGTACTAAGTGCTCTGGCAGCACAGTGGGTAGCTCACAACCTTCCACTTTGATATTGATTAAGTGCATCGCAAGCGCAAACTCATCCGAATCCAGGAAACCATCGCAGTCAATGTCAGACAATTTCCAGATTTTGCTAAGCACAGAGTTGGGCAGTTTTGATTTGATGAGCTCCTGCTTGGCAGCTGCAAGTGATAAAAAATATGCATTGAATGAGAGCTTTGAAGATCTAGTACACTTGTAGCCACTTACTTGAGCCAGATATTTTACCATCGACCGGTCCCAGCCCGTTGAAGATGATATCTGTGCGTGGTTTATCCTTGATGCAAATCCATTCGTGCTCACCGTAGCCGGCATCGATACCTTCGCCCTTCATGTAGCCGAATGGTGAGACATTGTCGTCGATGACACCCTCGAATGCCCCTCCTGCAAGAATCAAAAGGTAAAAGTTCAATTTAAGCTCTGTCTCAGATCAATAAACACAAATATACATGTACATATGTATAGCTATCTAGGGTATTAATTAAAAATATAATCTTAGTTACTCAGTGCATCGCCGTGCACAGACATTCAATTAGGCACAATTAAAAACCTTCAGATCGTTTAGGCTCCAATTGACGTTGCCGCCGCCACATCGTGACCAGGGCTAACTAGACCGGCTAGGCCATCAGACGACTGGCTTGACTACGTACTTTGACTACCTACTTTAAGTGGCGCAAAGTAGACGATGAGCTGCGTGGAGCTGCATGTTGCAAGTGCCACTTTCGTACAATTTATTTGCGGCTCGTTATATTAATATTCTGATAAAGTCAATGGACACAAACAAAGAGATTGCTTGCTTACATCAATACAAGTAGATGACTCTGCCTGCGAATCAAGATTGGGAACAGCAGGTTCGGTTTCTGATTCTGGTTCTGGTTGTGGTTCTGGTTCTGGTTCTGGTTGTGGTTCAGGTTCTGTATCGTTCTCAACATTCCCTACTCTACTAGTGCAGCTGCTGAACAATCTGACCTGTTGCTGACGCAGGTTCTGCAGCCAGCGATCGAAGCGTTCCGCAAACTGAGCACTTTGCGTGCCTGGGGTCAGCGCTTCAGGATCCTCTGACTCATCGACCTCCTCTTCTGTGGTATGCAATAAAAAGAAATTAGGTTCACAGAGAGAGAGAGAGAGAGAGAGATCTTGTGAAATTCTAGTGCGAGAGCGTGACACAAAGCGATATACATTTCTTCTTTTTTCACGCACACTTCGAAATCAACTGAAAAAATTAGTGTGCCATTGTCAAAATGAAAAGAACTGGCCAACGGAAAAAGCTGAAGAAGTCGGACGAGTAGTACAATATTTGCCAGAGTGGATAGAAAAATCTTTTTAGCGACATATTGCTAAACATTGTGATATTGCAAATGTGTTGAGTATAATATATATACTTATATATAATTGTATATGCTATGATACAAGTAGATAAGCAAACGCAAAAGAAACTAAAAATCAGAAGCTCAAAAGCGTATTCTTTTAACTTATCCGAGTGCTTGGATATGATTAGCGACATTAGGTACATACGGGTACACTGTGTTTGATCTAGTGGAACTATGTTTGTATGATATATGAAGGTTACTATCTAATTTTTACGTGTAAACCGGCCCGTATAAGTCGCTTTGAAAGTTGGATGTAAACATTTTCCTATACTCGTAATCACCCTTCGTATAGAAAATTATATCTCAAACATATCAACGACCCCCAAAAGACCCGAACTTGCGTTATGCAGTGTTGTTTACTTAACATCTTGAAATAGTACAATTATCTCATTACACGACTACATTTATTATCACACATATGTGCACAACATTGTAAGGTCAATTACCCTTCTAATAACACAAACTAAGTAAAGAAAACAAAAAACAAAGAAGAAAACCTAAAGCAAAAGAAAATAAATGTAAGAAAAAAAATCAAGTCATTCGACACACGAAATTAGCTGCGTTGATTGTGTTGCAGAAGTGTTCTTGACTTTGATTTTCCGCTCTTCGAATTCTTATACACTTTATCAGCAAATTCTTCAGGGGTATTCTTTTGGGTGCAGTGCATCGCACTGACAGCACTTCTGTCGCTCTGGTAATTTTAAGCGCCAAGTTCATTCACTTTTCTGAATCGAACTGCGACTAACAAGTTAATGGAGTAAAATTTTCTCTCTTCCAATGTGTATTTTGCTTTTATTACAAAGTTTGTAAAACGTTTGGAATAAATATACTATATATATTCTCATTCATATATGATATATATAAAGCAATATCATTGTAGCTATGTACTATATCTGGTGTGTCTATCCATTTGGATACAAACTAATCTTTAAATCTATCACTAGCTAATATAGCAACACAAATCTTTACACGGATTATCCAGATATTTTATCGAGTATATAAATATTATTTGTCATGACAAATAAATTCTTTTTTTGTTTTGGGTCAACTATCGAATTTTACCTTATGCAAACATAAGCGCAATGTTTTTGCCAGTGACAGTAGACAATGGGTCGGGCTTCCAATGGCAGCATGACGCATTGAAAAATTGATCGCATGACATCAGTTTGGATCGTTTTAAATCTTTTCTGAATTGAATTGGTTTTTAGCAAAATGTATCTCTATAGAGACAACACTTTCACAAGGCCAAGCGAAATTCGCTAATCGTTTAATTAGAAGCTTACTCAAGTGAACCACAAGTACAATTAGAATAACAAAAAGGCAACCATAGACTATTGTAGAACAGATTGTGGAAATTGCTTAAATATGTACATATATCATCAAATAAACGCTTTCTTCCTGCGTTTACTGCAGGGTCGTCTCAAATACCTCTCGCTGGAAGCGCGCCCTGTGCCTCTGCTCAATTTCGCTAGCATAGGATGGGGCCACTTAATGGAACACACGCCAAGTCGGCGCCGTATGGCTACAAATTGATACGCGGCGGCCGGCCTCAGGTTGCGAGTGCCATCAAAAGTATCTGGATGCAGCCGGTCGAGGAGAGGAGAAGCGGTTTGGGACAATGCAATTGAATGGGTTGTTGCATTGGGCTTGGCTGCCCCACTAAGCGGCTTAGCAGCTTGGCGTATGACTTATGAAAAAACTTGCAGTTGGATATGAAACTTGATCTTTTGCATGAATATAAAATTGTATTATGCAATAAATAAGCTAACAAAGCAGATAATCTTATAGTTTCCTATACTTTTCAATGATAACTATCTATATTCTTTACTCGTAGAAATGCAATTACTACTGATTGTCGTCAGAGATTTTATTCACTAGCAAAAATTATGGTCAGAATTGAGATTCAAATCCCATTAGGAAACAAGTAAAAGACATATTGCAATAAATATGCCCAAAAACTGTGGTATAGTATATACGAGCTTTTCTTTTGACTATACCATATCTTCGCACAGTATTTAATAATATATTCTTTTTGTACTATTTAAATGGATTTGGGGTATTAAATTGTACAAAAATAAAATAAATAAATAAAATATATAAAAATAAGATGCATTATCTTTAGTCATACTAAATCGCTAAGACATACTATCAAATCTTTTAGTTTACTTTAAATATTTTTGATTTTAAGTTAAGGGTATATGCGATTCGGTATTTCTACTTGACTATTTTATGACTTGGTAGCTCTCCTTTTATAGGAAGCAGACGAACTGTCATATTTCTTTTTTGGTTGTGCCGTCATAAGATAAGAATTAATATTTTAATTCTCACATATGAGTATATATACCATATATAATATAATATATACTATATATCTGTTAGTTATGCGTGCTTGGAATTTATTAGGACTATAAGCACAACTGTATACATTTTAAAGTTTTTAGAAATTTGGCAAAAGCAAAAAATTCATGTGATTGCCGTGTGACATAATAATATTACTTAAATTTGTGTTTACTTTTTGCTTAGTGGAACAGTATGTATGTTTTATATGCATAGCCGAGAAATGATAACAGTGTGAATTCTTTGTTGCTGAATATAATAAATAAAGAAGCGAAGCACTAGAAACAGCAACTATTTGCTTGGAACGCCTCAGGTTTAATGTTAATTATTATAGGCTACCACAGAGGAAGCATTGATTTTTATCTAGGTCGTAACATCATAGTTATACACTAGTTAGCCACATTGCAACTAGATCCAAGGCAACCATAGCATTCCGTTAACCCGACCTATAAATAATTACTATATAATAATAATGGATGCCATCGCCAGCTGTAGAAATAAACAATTGATTGAGAGAAAACAAACAGGTGCTACGTCTGAGGCACCTGTAAGTGGAGCAAAAACCCTGAACTCAAGAGTCAAACAAAGTCGAAACAAATAATATATAACAACCAAAGGTTATAGGTCACACGCCAGACACACGCACACACACACGCACGCAGAACATCCACGAATACAATTTTTCCTCTTAAAAGCGACAATTATAATCACTTTTAAAACGAACTGTATAAATAGCAACTAAGGCGCTTTTGTCCAGCTGCTGATTACTAATACCCTAGACATATATATATATATATATACAGATTAAACAAATATATTATTTATATATATATATTAGTCACAAAGTATAGTTGTAATTGGAGTTTGTATTTTAAATAAATATTTGAGAATGTTTTCTTTTCTTGCTTTCAAGGTTAGCGATAGAGTTGAGTAAATGGAAATAAGTTGGCAGCACCTAACCGACGAGTTGGTAGGCTGTTAACTTGCATGTTAATGCTTAATCTGCATGTTAAGGGTATCTTAAGGTCGGACACAACAACAACCTGTTTTCTCTATTATTCATCTGTGCTTCAAAGCGTTTTAGTTTACTTATTTCGGTGTAGTTTAATTGTTCAATGCGTGCTTGTCGTCATGGTTGCCTGAACTTATACGTGGATTTTGATTTGGATTTGGATTTGGATTTGGCTGCGTCTGTGGCCACTCTCAGTCCAACTACAATATGTTGGTATCTGGTGTTCGTTGAAGTATGAAATATGTCTCTCTCTCTCTCTCGCTCATACCCAACTGTACTTAGGAGGGGCTCTGACTGGCCTTTTTAGTACCACCAAGAATGAGTCATGCAACCCAGAGAACCAACCATTCAACAATTTTCAGTGCTTACATCATGTCAGTTCGATACTTGTTATCACATGAACATGACGAAAGCAACCAAATTTGATAATAGTAACTGTCCCAGTACAGTATGCATGTATGTATGTATGACCACGCCCTAAGCACCCACTTCTTGGCTTATCATTCATTTATAATATTTGAACTAGATCTGAATACTGAGTACACCTATACAGCCGGCAACGAAACTCTAGACTATTTACTCAAATTTAGTTTGCACATTGAGAATACTTAAAGAGCAGAGATCGAGTACATTGTGGATTCGCTAAAAAGTGCGTCTATCATTGAGTACGCCTCTTATCAGCGGCGCATTCTTATCGCACTATTTAGTTTTCTCTGTGTATATATAGTATTATAAAGCTATAGACATAAAAATGCCATGAGAATTACATAAGCGCGACAAAAGGAAGCTGCAAATGGGGAAAAAAAATAAATTCAATAAATAAACGAAACACTTGGCCTAATTAGGAATCCAATATATAAAAATACATTATATATATATTGTAAATGCCTATTTATATTTATTTATATATATATATATAAGTGTATAGTCGTTATGAAAGTGGGTGGAAATGGCCAAGTACAGCTCCTGTAGCTTTCATTTTGCCTGCATGCGCTGCTAAGCAGTTAAATTGTAATTTCTGAATCCATTAGATACATTCGAATGTGGTCGATCTCTCGTCGTATCTCTGTGTGTATGTGCGTGAGTGTGTGTGTGTGTGTGTGTGTGTGTGTGTGTGTGTATCTGTGTGCTTACAAACTTGTTTTCCACAATTTGGCATGAATGTTTTCTAACTAGGTCAACTTTATTTTTTTTACACTATTTGCGCGTGCGCACGCTCATTGTATCTGAGAAATCCAAAGATTGAAACAGTAATGGAAATCAAGGAAAATGGAAAATACTATATATACATTAATATATATCTTCTTGCTAGATTTCGAAAAAAATAATCTTAAAAGAGAGAGAAGATGCTCAATATTCTAACACTTTCTGAATAAATTGATTCAGATATGAATCCTAAAATGAACAAAGCGAAAATAAAACTATAAATGAAATAATGAGACATATATTAACATATATTCCATCATGAGTATGTTTCAATCGGTACTAACGCCTAAAATACATATTGATAATTATAGATTTTCTAAATACATATTATATATTTATATATATAATTGCAAAATAAACCCCAAACAAAGAGACTGAATACAGATATAGGGGCCCTGAATCAAGCGATTTATCACGCCTTTCATTAGAAGTCAATCTAGAATTTGTTTATATATTTCCAGATGCAGGTTAAGTTAATTAGTTGGGGATCTTAGAGTAGGGGTTTATATGATTCTATATACATGTTATTCGAGTTTATTTGCAGTATGAAAAATTTGACAAGGTGACAAATTGTGCACTTTGTGCTGTTGGTCGCAGGTTAAAAGAATTACCTTCGATTGCTAGATGAGGACGATCGGATGGGAACAAGACAATATAATATAATTATGATCTAATTTAAGAATAGTGGATGGCATAGTAAGAATAGAGTGTCTTAGGCTTACCCTTGACAATAGGTTCGGTGACAAGTGTCATCTCCTCTTGAGGTATCATTTCCATAAGTCTCGCAATATCCTTGGCCAACATGTTATCCACAATGTCCAGCAGATGGGGTTTGAGTGAGTGGAACTTGGTAAAGTCCTGGTGCTGCAGCACTTCTTGCATTTTTTTAACATCAGGGAAATCTCCGGGGGATATAGAGTGCTCTCGCTGTAAGCGATCATATACTTGGCCGAGGTTCTTGATCAGATCCTTCTTTTTGCTATCCTTGCCAAACACAGAAGGCATGTCCTTGCGCAGCTCGGCAATAATAAAGGCGTGAACCTTTGCCAAGCGTGCGCGCTTGATCAAATCGTTCAGTTTTCGCAGGGCAGCATTGCGTGGCAGAGATTGTAGGTCGCGAAAGAGATCCTGCTCCTCGTCCTCGAAAAGTCTACGATTTGCATCGAAACGTAAGGGCTGATCCCAGAAACTGCCAATGTAAACACGCGCAACTTCCGGTGTCTGTAGCACCTTGCCCAAAGACCACATAAGAGCTCCATAAACACGCATCAACTGCTGATGATCAATCATATCAGCCTTATTTAAAATGATGCGTATCTTGTCATCATGTCCTTTAAGAGCTTCTATTGAGCGCCGGAACTCGTCTGATATATCCAGTTTGTGAGCGTCGAACAGCAAAATGATGCGATCCACACGCTCGGCAAACCATTCCAATACGCCGGTGAAATCATAGCCACGATCTATGCGCTGCTTCTCGCCAGACAAAATACCGGGTGTGTCCACAATAGAGATGGCATTGAGGACTGGCGACCCCACAGTAGAACATTGAAAACGATTCAGGAACGCGTTGCCATACTTTGACAGGGGGCGGAACTGTTTCTTTGGATCGACAACAAGCGCATTGCCGGGTATGACGCCCTCCTTGTCGTCATACATAACGGCAATAAAGCGATCTGTTGTTGGCTCAGGGCCAATACGAATCCCCGGAAAATCACGCTCTAACAGGTATCGAATAAATGTGGTTTTGCCTGTCGAGTACTGACCCACAAGCAATATCATGGGCTTGGCATCGAAATCAGGATCCTCCAATTTGGGCGAGTGAAAGTCATGAAACTGATAGTGCTCCTCCAGGGGCAGCAGTTTGCTGCGATAGATCTTTTTCAGCTCGCCGATGACATTTTCGACAACCTCTTGGTTCTTGCTCTCACGCTTCAGAAAACTGAACATTTTGTTGAACACACAGATACCACAACTATTAATACAAATTTAGTAACACTCGTAGACAGGTTCTGGCAGGGGTCGGGCTGGAGGCGAATGTACTGCAACGACGACAACGACACCAAAAGCGATATTAAAAAATTGCCTGGCGATATGGGTATGCGTATACGTGTAATATAAATAATTTCGATTGTGAATATTTCATATAAAATATGTACACTCGATATATGCGTGTGGTGAATCGAGTTGTCGCGTATGATTCACGCGCGTACGTATATTTTTGGAATAAAAAACTACTGAGCGAGACCAAGGCTGCAATTCCGAACCCAAATCAACTAAAGAACCTATCGACTTATCGCCAGTGATAGCCCGATAAGTCAGCCGATAAGTCGCTGTCAGGGCTGCATATTCTCTTGCACAAAATAAAAAAATATTTTATGGTGATGTTACGTACCCATCACCTCCGCTTATACCCTTTCACAATTAAAATTTTCGAATATAACTTCAAACAGATTTATTTAAGACTATTTAACTTTAAGATGTAGCCCAAAGAAACCTACCTAAGATATTTTCAGACACAGTACTGACAGATTTCCCCACAGCCAAAGTATTTATTTATTGGGAGAACTATTTTGGGTAAATTTGATTGGCTTCGACAATTATTTATTAAGAAAAAATTAAGCAAAAGAATTCTATATTGGTGGGACTCGAAAGACTTTTCACTCATCACATGTATTACCGAAATGTAATTGACAAGAATATGAATACCACGAATAGAATCGACTTGTTGCTAAAAAATATAATTATAGAGTACCCTTAACATAAGTCGTTCATTTGTGGTCATACTTACGAACTATTTGGTTCGTTCACTTTTGTGTTTCTCTTTGTTAGTTCCATAATCAAAATAAAGAAACTTCGCGGCTGGCTGTTGTATTTGCCACGGTATACATATAAGGCGTGTAATTTCACAATTTGGATATAACTTAAATACAATTGAAGAAAATTATGTCAATTAAGTTAAAGGCGAATGTGAACAATCCACCCATAAGTAAGTATAGTTAAAGCGTTGTCAAGTGCTTTAAAGAGCACGCAGTATTGTGAGGTTATGATTAAATCGCTTTGCTTGCGTATTTATCTATTTACGAACACCATATATTTGATTGTTGCATCAGTTTTTTTTTATCAAATAATTAATCACGTTTCCTGCACACAGGTGGTTTGGCAACGGCGCATCTTATCAATTCATCAGTGCCGGTGGAAATTGTCTGGAGCAAGGAAACTTCGCTGCAATTTCCTGACAACCGCGTTTTGGTATGTCACTCTAACAACGATGTGCTGCGCGCATTGGCACGTGCCGCACCTGAACACAAGCTGTATGGTGAAACTGCAATTGAGCGCACACAAATCGATCACTGGCTGTCCTTCTCGCTAACGTGCGAAGATGATATCTCCTGGGCGATGTCCTTCTTGGACAAGTCTATTGCACCAGTCACGTATTTGGTTGCCAATAAGCTGACCATTGCCGACTTTGCATTGTTTAACGAAATGCACTCGCGATATGAGTTCCTTTCATCCAAAGGCATTCCCCAGCACGTTCAACGTTGGTATGATTTGATCAGTGCGCAGCCATTAATCCAAAAAGTGCTGCAGTCTCTGCCGGAGGAAGCTCGAGTCAAGCGCAGCATCAACGAGCCAGCGGCAAAAAGCGGCGAGCGTAAACAGGAGGGTAAATTTGTGGAATTGCCTGGCGCTGAAATGGGAAAGGTTGTGGTACGTTTCCCACCAGAGGCTTCGGGCTACCTGCACATTGGACACGCCAAAGCTGCGCTTCTGAATCAATACTACGCCCTGGCATTCCAAGGTACTTTGATCATGCGTTTTGACGACACAAATCCTGCTAAGGAGACTGTTGAATTCGAGAACGTCATACTCGGTGACCTGGAGATGTTGCAGATCAAGCCAGACGTCTTTACGCACACCTCTAACTACTTTGATCTCATGCTTGACTATTGTGTTCAAATGCTTAAGGAGGGCAAAGCATACGTCGACGATACGCCACCTGAGCAAATGAAACTAGAGCGTGAACAACGCGTGGAGTCTGCCAATCGTTGTAATGGTAAGCATATCTCGACTTTATCCTCGCCAATCCGTTACTATTAATTTGATCGAATTGTTTAGCTGTTGAAAAGAATCTGTTGATGTGGGAACAGATGGTGCAGGGCACCGCAGCTGGCCAGAAGTGCTGTGTGCGCGCTAAGATCGACATGTCCTCGCCCAATGGTTGCATGCGTGACCCGACAATATATCGCTGCAAGAACGAGCCACATCCCCGCACAGGCACTAAATATAAGTGAGTGTTAAGCCTCAAACTTTTTCAATATAATCAACGATGATAATAATCCAAATATTTTTTTAGGGTATATCCGACCTATGACTTTGCGTGCCCCATTGTGGATGCCATTGAGAATGTGACACACACGCTCCGCACCATGGAGTACCATGATCGTGATGATCAATTCTATTGGTTTATTGATGCTTTGAAGTTACGGAAGCCCTATATTTGGGAATACAGTCGTCTTAATATGACTAATACGGTTCTATCAAAGCGCAAACTCACCTGGTTCGTGGATTCGGGCCTGGTAGATGGCTGGGATGATCCACGTTTCCCCACTGTGCGCGGTATTATCAGACGTGGTATGACGGTCGAAGGCCTTAAGGAGTTTATTATTGCGCAAGGCAGCAGCAAATCCGTGGTGTTCATGAACTGGGACAAGATCTGGGCCTTCAACAAGAAGGTTATTGATCCCATTGCGCCACGGTACACAGCGCTGGAGCACGACAAGCGTATAATTGTCAATGTAGCTGGAGCTAAGGCAGAAAAAGTACAAGTTCCTGTGCATCCTAAGGACGAAAAACTGGGCACAAAAACTGTGACCTTAGGTCCACGCATTTATATTGATTATGCGGATGCTGAGGCACTCAAGGAGGGTGAAAACGCCACTTTCATCAACTGGGGTAATTTGCTCATCAAAAAAGTACACAAGGATGGTAGCGGTGCAATTACCTCTGTCGATGCAGAGCTGAATTTGGAGAACAAAGACTTCAAGAAGACGCTTAAACTCACATGGCTTGCCGTTGAAGATGACGCCAATGCCTATCCGCCCACCTACTGTGTCTACTTCGACAACATCATTAGCAAAGCAGTTTTGGGAAAAGATGAAGATTTCAAGCAGTTCATTGGACACAAAACGCGCAACGAGGTTCAAATGATTGGCGATCCCGAGCTCAAGAAGTGTAAAAAGGGCGATATCATTCAACTGCAACGACGTGGTTTCTTCAAGGTGGACAATGCGTATGCAGCGCCCAGTTCCTACACAAATGTCACCTCACCTATCATACTCTTCTCCATACCCGATGGTCATACCAAAGACATGCCCTCCTCAGGCCTGAAGATCAATGCAGCTCCCGCACCAGCTGCCAAAACAAATGTAAGTACTTTTTCGACTAATTAGTTTTTCTACCATCTGCTTTCGCTTAATCTCAGTTGATCATCACAATAATCACAATAATTACTGTTGGTGATATCAAATCGGAAATCTGGTATAAATTCGTTCAACTACTATTTTATTTAAGTACCTTAAAAAGTATTTAATATTAAATTGGCGATATTCATACATATGTAAATCTCTAAGCATGATTTTGAATCAGTTCCTTTAGCTTTCCACATATTTCATTTTTATTGTTTAATATCAAAAAGTGCAATTCTCTTTCAACTTGAATGACTGCGGTATAGAAACTCATTAAATATCTGCTCATGTCGGAACTGGAACTACAACTGGTTCAGTCACTTTTCCAATTATGCAGCTCACTGTGTAAGCGCAGTATTGCCATTCACAGTCACAGTTTATTTGAAATTGCTCATCTCTAACTGTAACTCATAACAACGGCCAAACCAGTTTGCTGCACACGTTGCCAGCGATCGGTTGGGCTTTTTGATATGTTTGCAGGTTGTAGGTGAAGCGCGATTTGATAGTTAAAAGTAACTCTTATCGTGTTGACACGCAGTCAAATTATTTAAGACTTTCGAGTGCATAATTAAAATTTTTTTGACTTTTTGATTCATTGTTTATTTGCTTACAGGGAGCCAGCAATAAAACTGCCAACGCTGCAGCAACTCGGGTTGTCGACTTGGACAAACAGATTTGCCAGCAGGGCGATTTGGTGCGCGATCTTAAAGCCAAAAAAGCAGCTAAGGACCAAATTGACGTCGCGGTTAAGAAACTACTCAGCCTAAAGGCAGACTACAAGACAGCCAGTGGCAAGGATTGGAAACCAGGTCAAACGCCTGCCGCTGCACCTGCTCCTGCGGCAAGTGCATCCAACGACGCTTCAGCTATTAGCGCTAATATTGTCAAGCAAGGAGATTTAGTGCGCGAGCTGAAGAGCAAAAAGGCGGCCAAGCCAGAAATCGACGCAGCTGTCAAACAACTGTTGGAGCTAAAGGCTCAGTATAAAGCACAAAGTGGACAGGAGTGGAAGCCAGGCACTGCAGTTGCTCCTGCGTCATCAGCTCCAAGCTTAACCGCGTCAATTTCAAGCAACGTTGCTGATGTGCTAGCTAAGATTGCTTCTCAGGGAGAGAAGGTGCGTGAACTGAAAACTGCGAAAGCCGACAAGGGCACAATTGATGGCTCCGTCAAGACGTTGCTTAGCCTAAAAGCCGAATACAAGCAGCTCACTGGAAGCGATTGGAAGCCAGGCACCAAAGCACCTGCAACCATTCAAGTTAAGCAGGAAAAGTCACCAGAGCCTGCATCTGCCAGTACTGTGGCAACGCTTTTGGGCAAGATTGCTCAGCAGGGCGACAAGATAAGAGAGCTTAAATCTGCTAAATCGGAAAAATCGCTGGTCGCAGCCGAGGTGAAGCTGCTTTTGGCTCTTAAGACCGACTACAAGAGTCTCACTGGTCAGGAGTGGAAACCAGACACAGTAGCGCCGAAACCTGCCGCATCCGCACCAGTCGCTGTTGTTGATCTGACTGCAGATGAGCCCAGCAACAGTAGTAACATTGCTGGTGTCTTAGGCAAGATCCAAGATCAGGGTGATAAAATACGTAAACTAAAGTCTGAAAAGGCAGCCAAGGCGAGCATTGATACCGAAGTAAAAGCTCTGCTGGCGCTGAAGGCTGAGTACAAACAATTAAGTGGAAAAGATTGGACACCTGACACCAAGGTTGAGGTCAAGGTAGAGATGGCGTCGTCAGAGAAGGATCAGCTAACACTAGACATTAATGCTCAGGGTGAAAAGGTGCGAGCAGCTAAAAGCAGCAAATCCGAAAAGGATGTTATTGATGAAGAGGTTCGCCAGCTCCTGGCACTCAAAGCCAAGTACAAGGAGGTAACAGGTGCAGATTTCCCTGTAGCTGGTCGTGGTGGCGGCGGCGGTGGTGGAGGTGCTGTTAAGAAGGCACCCAAAGAGCCACAGCAGAAGGCGGCTAAGCCAGCGAAAAAGGAGTTAGCGGTAGCTAAGCCGGATATGTCCGCCGGTGTGAAGAAGCAAACGAGACTGGGCTTGGAGGCAACCAAAGAGGACAATCTGCCCGATTGGTATTCGCAGGTGATAACTAAGGGCGAATTAATTGAATACTACGACGTGTCCGGTTGCTACATCCTGCGTCACTGGTCCTTTGCCATTTGGAAGTCCATTAAGAACTGGTTTGATGGTGAAATCACGCGGATGGGTGTCAAGGAATGTTACTTCCCCATCTTTGTGTCGAAGGCGGCGTTGGAGCGTGAGAAGACTCACATTGCCGACTTTGCCCCAGAGGTTGCGTGGGTAACCAAGTCGGGTGACTCGGATTTGGCTGAGCCTATTGCTGTGCGTCCTACATCTGAGACGGTTATGTATCCCGCCTATGCTAAATGGATACAATCCTATAGAGATTTGCCCATCCGGTTGAATCAATGGAACAATGTTGTAGTGAGTATACACCTGACGCGATAATTTATTACTGGAACCAATTTCCTTATTGATTGATTGTGTTTTCCCAGCGCTGGGAATTTAAGCATCCACAGCCATTCCTGAGGACACGCGAGTTCCTGTGGCAAGAGGGTCACACGGCATTTGCTACTAAGGCTGAAGCCGATAAGGAGGTGCTAGAGATTCTAGATCTGTACGCGCAAGTGTACACGGACCTGCTAGCAATACCTGTGGTTAAAGGCCGCAAGACTGAGAAGGAGAAGTTTGCTGGCGGTGACTATACGACCACTGTAGAGGCATTTATCTCAGCGTCAGGTCGCGCCATTCAGGGTGCAACGAGCCATCATCTGGGTCAAAACTTCTCTAAGATGTTCGAGATTGTCTACGAGGATCCGGAGACGCAGCAAAAGCAGTACGTCTACCAGAACTCCTGGGGCATTACTACACGCACGATTGGCGTTATGATCATGGTCCATGCGGATAACCAGGGCCTGGTACTGCCGCCTCATGTTGCCTGTACGCAAGCCATTGTTGTACCCTGCGGTATAACTGTTAGCACAAAGGACGAGGAACGCGCACAACTGTTAGGAGCATGCAAGCAGTTAGAGCAGCGTCTGAGCGCAACTGGCGTGCGTTGTGAGGGCGACTACCGCGACAACTACTCGCCTGGCTGGAAGTTCAATCACTGGGAGCTCAAGGGCGTGCCCATACGTATCGAGTTGGGTCCCAAGGATCTGCAAGCTCAGCAAATTGTCGCTGTGCGTCGTGACACCGGCGAAAAGTTAACTATACCGTTGGCAGATATTGAAAAGAAGATTCCTGCCCTGCTCGAAATTATTCACAAGAGCATGCTTGCTAAGGCGCAGGTGGATCTCAGCTCACACACCAAGACCGTCAAAACATGGGCCGATTTCTGCAACCTGCTCGAGCAGAAGAACATGCTCCTCTCGCCTTTCTGTGGTGATGTGAACTGCGAGGACAAAATCAAAGCGGACAGCGCACGCGGTGAAGAGGCTGAACCTGGTGCACCAGCTATGGGTGCCAAATCCCTGTGCATACCCTTCGACCAACCGGCGAAAATTACTGACAACGACAAGTGTATCAATCCTAGCTGTACAAACAAACCCAAGTTCTACACCCTTTTCGGACGCAGCTACTAAACGATAACAATTCTACCCTCAAATTGAAACTATCCAATGCCAGGACCTTAATATTCATAACTAGTTTTTCCCCTTACTGTATTTGAATAACCTTTTCTCGACATGATTTAATCTTATCGGTTACGAATTTCATTTATGTTAAAAAAAATACAAAAAAATATATTTGTTCAGCTAAAAGTAAAAGCTATATAGAAAAGTGGTACTAGATTCAAATAAGTATCTTTCTTCGTCTTAATGGATATATGATACCTAGGCTTTAATGTGCTAGTTCAATATATATCAGCCAATGGTCCAGAATCTGTGTACATATAGGTATGCTTTCAGCTAAAAAATCAAACGAGAGATTTAATAATTTACTGTATTGTGTTTTGGTCCTGTTTAAAGCTCCGTTTAAACTGGTTTATTTGGATTGGTATAACGTAAGGTAGTCAATGGTTTACCTAATTTTGTACGATAATTCCTTCATTCCAATAATGATAATGATTCATTCCAAATAAGTTAATGTACCAATACTAAAGGATTACTTTGCTTGTACTCTGAACACTGGGTAAATTATAGGAAGATTCGAACCCCCTAGCACCAAACGGAGTCGTCAAAGGTTAGAGTACAAATATATTAAATTCGGGTTGATATAAAAAATACAATTTTTAACTGTTAAGTTGAAAGACCTATATAGCTGTCTAACAGCTGCACTATCTTGTTTTTAAAATTTGTTTTTAATTGACAAGCTGTCATTTGTTGGAGTATGATTAACCTATTGTCCCAATGTGATAGCATACCTAGAAATCCATAAGGTTTTGCGAAACTGATTACCTACGTATGTAGTGTAACTGCCTCTGGCAGTTTAATATCAGATCTAAGATAATAGAAACACTTGAATAACGAATTAGTCAACAATTTATTTTATTGTTTCAAAACATTAGCGGTTATCCTGATTAGATTATCGATCTGTTAGAACTTAACGCTCTGCTATGGCCCCAGAAACTTTGGGACCAGATGAACCTCTCTACAACCCACACCTCTTGTAATCAATCACTCCCATGGAGCAGCCTCGACTATCAAGTGCCTCATCATATTACCTGTAAGTGCAAACCAGAAACCTCAAAAGAAAGGTAATCTTATATAACTTGAGAAATGGCCATCTAACTTTCTATAGCTGTGGGGGAGGGAGGGTGTGGGTCCAGAGTGTCTGCTCCCACAGTTATATGAAAGACAGACAGTTACCGTCACCCTAGGGGCTTTAATATATGGTAGTCAAAGCAAGACACTCGAGCAATTGTTTTTTATGCTTTGTTCGAATATATTTTGTATATAAAAAAATATAATATTTTATTTAATTCCATGCGTGGTAATTTATAAATACATATTCTCATGGTGCATTTGGTGGCCCAGTTGCAATGGTGCCGACTGTCGGAGCCGGGCCGGGTGGTGTGGGTACATTAGGATCATTTGGTCCTGGTGGCCCTGGCACTTTTATTGTGGTGCCTGAGGCATCGTCGGGATCATTTGGTGACGGTGGTCCGGGTGGTGTGGGTACAGCAGGATCATTTGGTCCGGGTGGTGTGGGTACATCAGGATCATTTGGTCCGGGTGGTGTGGGATCATCAGAACCCGGTGATGGTGGTGTCGTGCCTGGGTCTGCTGGGGTCGGTGTTACGGGAGCTGGGGGTGCTTTCGTCGGTTTTGCAGTAGTAACTGATGGAGTAGGAGCTGCAGCAATTGGTTGACACTTTATGTTATATTTAAGATCGGAGCAGGGGCAGGCTGGAATGTACTGGCCGCATGATGTACACTCCTGCATAACGTTGTTGAAGTAAGTATTTGGTGCACAGTTTTTCAATTGCGGTTCGCCTGTTTCACAGCTATAAAATTGAGTAGCATCCGGGTAATACGGTATCCGGATATAGAGTCTATCAGGTACGCAAGCGGGAACCACTTCCTCAGTGTAAGTTCCCGTGTTACAGGTGCTCTGTGCCTGTACGATGACAGCCACCAAAAGGCTGGTTACCGTAAATAAAACTAAATAAAGGAAATTAATGTGAGGTTAGACTCTATTTTATTATCCTACGCTAGATGCTTACCGGCTTTCATATTGTTGCTAGGATTTGAAAACTGAATTTTTCGTTGCTTTCTAGGACTGGCAATCACTGACTGACACCGGACATCAAGCAGCTCAGCACTTTTATTGCTCCGAGCCCACTGCTTTCCACTTCTTCAACATTTTCTAATCAGTTTTACTTGTCGAGATTAGTGTTTGCCTTGTCAAAAATTTCCCCGCTAGGGGCAGTCCGTGTGGCGAAAGCGAATTCGATCCAAGTGCGATGTGAGGTTAGGCCTTCGCTCCATACGATTAAGATTTGGTATTTTCACACCTAATGACTCAATAATCAATATCAAAAGTCGATCAAGCCGTCTAACTGTCATTCCGTCTATATGAGTATTGGTGCTGATCAATGATATATAGACTTTCTGGGGTATAAGATATAATACTTTCTTCTACCTTTACAAAATATCTTCTTACTCATTTTATGGGTAGTATAAAAGCTGCCGGTGTTTAAAAAGTGAGTGGAAAATACGAAAAAGCTTAGGTGAGCACGGAGATAGCATCGCTGGACATTAATGATCAGGTGCAAAGGATGTTGAGGTTTTCATGGAACATGTGTGTTCATGCATGTGTTCCAACCGACGCCCCAAATAATTGGAACTTGTCGTGGTTGCATTACATTCATTACACCCTTAACCCATTCAAAAATGGGGTGTATTTAGTTTGTAGAAATGCATTTTAGTATATTATATATATTGTTGATCAGTATCAACAGCTGAGTCGATATACACTGTGTATCCGTACGTCTGATCTAGAGACAGAGATGCTGAATTTAAAATATTGATATATCCTCTGCCCTCCCGCAAATAGATGAAACACGACACATTTTTCATCCGAATTATTTTATTATTAGCACAAGTGTATTATATATTAGTGGACTCTTAGTCCTTGCTGCAAGCAACTGGATAATAAACACAGAAGATATTCAATATATATATAGTTTCACTCAATTTCCAGAATTTGCACGTTTAGTCTTATACTTTATGATTATCTGGTGCAGCGTTGGTCGAGTAGGAACAGTTGGTGCCGGTTTTTTTATTAAAACGATTATTTTTTTGGTGGTATCACCCATTGAAGTAGAAGTGGTATCCGGGGGGGTAGTATCCGGAGGAGAAGGACTGGTCAAAACAGGACCCGTAGTAGTGGTAGCTGTTGAAGTATCACTTGTCGATGTAGGATCCGTGGGAGTAGGATCCGATAGTGTAGGAACCGGAGGAGTAGGACTGGTCAAAGCAGAACCCGTAGTAGTGGTAGCTGTTGAAGTATCACTTGTCGTGGTAGGTTCCGTGGGAGTTGGATCCGTGGGAGTAGGATCCGAAGGGGTAGTGTCCGCGGGAGTAGAATCCGAAGGAGTAGGACCCGTGGGAGTTGGATTCGAAGGAGTAGGATCCGGAAGAGTAGGACTGGTCAAAGCTAGACCCGTAGTAGTGGTAGCTGTTGAAGTCTCACTTGTCGATATACGATCCGTGGGAGTTGGATCCGAAGGAGTAGGATCCGTGGGAGTAGGATCGGGCGGAGTAGGACTGGTCAACGCAGGACCCGTAGTAGTGGTAGCTATTGAAGTATCACTTGTCGTGGTAGGTTCCGTGGGAGTAGGATCCGAAGGGGTGGTATCCGTGGGAGTAGGATCCGGAGGAGTAGGACTAGTCAAAGCAGGACCCGTGGTATTGGTAGTTGTCGATGTCTCACTTGTTGTGGTAGGTTCCATGGGCGTTGGATCCGAAGGAGTAGGACCCGTGGGAGTAGGATCCGAAGGAGTAGGAGCCGGAAGAGTAGGACTGGTCAAAGCTAGACCCGTAGTAGTGGTAGCTGTTGAAGTCTCACTTGTCGATGTAGGATCCGTGGGAGTTGGATCCGCAGGAGTAGGATCGGGCGGAGTAGGACTGGTCAACGCAGGACCCATAGTGGTGGTAGCTGTTAAAGTATCACTTGTCGTGGTAGGTTCCGTGGGATTTGGATCTGAAGGAATAGGATCCGTTAGAGTAGGATCCGAAGGAGAAGGACCCGTGGGAGTAGGATCCGAAGCAGTAGGAGCCGGAGATGTAGGACTGGTTAAAGCGGGACCCGTAGTAGTGGTAGCTGTTGAAGTATTACTTGTCAATGTAGGATCCGTGCTAGTAGGATCCGAAGGAGTAGGATCCGTGGGAGTAGGATCGGGCGGAATAGGACTGGTTAAACCAGGACCCGTAGTAATGGTAGCTGTTGAAGTCTCACTTGTCGATTTAGGATCCGTGGGAGTAGGATCCGGGGGAGTAGGACCTGTGGGAGTAGGACCCGTTGGAGTAGTCTGTGTTGTATTAGGATTTACGGCAATGGGCTGACAACCAATAGCATATTTAAGTTTGGAGCACTCAACAGCTGGTATGTACTTGGAGCACGAGGTGCATATCTGCAGCGCGTAGGTAAAATAGGTGTTTGGTGCACATTTTGTTAATACCGGATTGCCGCTTGTACAGTTATAGAACTTAGTGTTATCGGCGTAACAAGGTATCCTTACATAGTTTCTATGAGGTACGCAAGCGGGCACCACATCCTCAGTGTATGTGTGTTTGTTACAACTATTCTGTTCCTGTTTGCTGATTACCATTAGTAAACCACTTACTGTCATTAAAGCTGAATGGGTTAAATATGTTATGTGGTTAGTTGGATTGAGGTTTTCCCTTTGCAAGACTGGAGTAAGCCTTAAATCTTTATTGACTTAAGAAATGCACCACTTTTAGGAAGAACTAAGATCCTTACCGACTTTCATGTTGCTGCTAGGATGCGAAAACTGAATGTCTTGCTACTTTCTCTCTGATTCTGATTCTCTCTGATTCCGGACTGCATGCAGTTCAGCACTTTTATGGCTCCGGGCTCCGTGCATTGCACTTGTTCAACACTTTGCAATCAGCTTCGCTTATCTTATCTTCTTGCTGAATGAAAGAAAATCAAAATCAATGTTCTAAACGTTTAACGTAGTAATTAATATGCGCGTTAGGTCTTCGCCCTGGTCTATACAAGTATGAGCATGTAACCTGGGTAATCTTTCCGAGAGATATCACTAAAGAACAGCAGACAATTAAACATTTACATTTATTTAACATGTTCAATTTACAATGTGAGTGTTAACATTCCAATAATTAAGAGTTAGTCGACTTGTCATTTTCTATTAGAAAATGATTAGTTAATAGCTGGTTACAATATAAGGTATACTCGTTTATTGTGTGATAGTACACTTAAGTGTGTGATGGGGATAGTTAAATTTATAAAGAGGATTACGACTCAGAGTTTAAATTGGAGCAATTGTATATGGAACTTTTGTGACGGCCGTGATAAACTTAAGGGAAGGTATTAGTTTATTTCAGGTTAATATAAATCGATTCAAGGATTAACCAAAACAGGAACATTTTGTTAAAGTATTCAAAGCTTTTTGCTTGCCTTTTTAGTTTTAGTCTTAGTTTTACTATTCGTCTTCGATGTACTTGGAATTGTATTCCATTTTCCCTTCCTACGTGCACAATTGATTATGCTTTAAAAAGCGCTTTCCACGCTTTATGTTTTGAATTATATAACTTTTAACAACCTATACAACGTTTTCTCAAAAGAAATTTCTATTTCTTGTTTAAAATATTTTCTTTTCCTATACCTAAGTAAAAATATTTAACCTCCTGCATTCATCCTGCATCCTTCATTTTCTAAATTTTCCTTTGCTATTCCCCACACTTAAGTCTTAATCAATTTTTAATTTTGAATAGCACTCAGATGTGTATTCTATTTTATTAATTTTTAAAACTGCTTTTTTTCTTTTTGTTTTTATAAACTTGTATATACATAAGATTAATATTTTAATATTTGAATTTTGTAAACTTATTTTCTTTTTTGTGTAGTAGACTGCCATTAGTTGACTCTAAGTAAAATAAGCCAGGTTTTGGAATCAAGATAAATGATGTAATTATGACTTCGAAAGCTTCCAATTTTTGCACTGTGCGTATAATATTAAAAATAAACATCCAAAGCTAGGAGTTGATCTCAGGACCCCTCATTGAATTGCCTAAAATACTCCTTTTTATCCACTAAGTGGTGAGGCGGCTACAATTGCTTAATCAAATCTCATGACTTCTGGCCGAGTCGAAAGGGTTCAAAGATAATTAACTGCTATCATGATTAAGAGTTCTATATGACTCAATGTATATTGACCATTAAATAAGTCATTAGTGTAAGCTATTCTTGTTAAAAGGTACATAAAAAATTTCCCTTAAAAAAAGGTCTATTCAATGAATTTTTGAGAAAATTATAGAATTTTGATAATAAGCTTAGATTCACTTTTGCTTAAATGAATGAAATACAATTTTGTAATTTACAATCTATAATTTATTAATAAATGTGTTAGCACGAACCAATCAATTTAAATGAAAACTTGTTTTAGCATTGTATTTAGCAATACTTAGTATATATATTAAATAGGGAATTTACTTGCTCTGAGTGGAAAACAGTTGTGACTATTGGGCCCACACCTAATAAAAAACAAAAGTCGTTTATATGTGTCTAATTGACCAAGTGACACTCAGACTAGGAAAGCAATGAAGCATTCATAGGCACATATTTGTTCAAGATCCATAAAGTTGATTGAAAATAGAATTATTTTGAAAGCTTTTGAAGGCAACACACACACCCATAAGCTAACTCATAAAATATAGCTCATAATTACCAGAAATTCAATAAATACTCGTTCTATATTCATTACATATTTACAAATCGGTTTATACGAATACTACGAGTATACTCAGTACGTGACTATAAGTGATTTGTTGCCAAAAAAAATGCAAAATATTTTACGCTCTATTGGTATAAAGCCAGTAGCTGACCAGGTTTCTACTTAGATTGACTTATGGCTGTGGCACCAGGCTTAACCTGCCACAAAATGTGTCTTGAATTAGAACGGATTTTGCTCTAAGCGGAAAAGCAACAAAATTAATTAATAATGAATGTAAAAATAAAGCGAAAGAATATGAATTAAAATTAAAAATAGTTTATGAGCTGTATTTAAATACAATTAATTGTTCGATTACTCATCAATAATTGGCTTACAAAAAGATTTATAGTTAATTCAAAATTATGACCATAGACAGTTAAATGTGAAACGACTTTCCCCGCTTGAAGTAGAGGCTTATTTTCATCAAATCAAATATTACTCGATAATTTACAAACTGGTGAGAAGTCTCTCTATATATATCCGTAATCAACAGTGAGTTGATTTCCTCAGTGTACAGAACCAATTAGAGCAGAAATAATTTAACCTAAAAACAAATTATGTCATCGTCACATCAAAGCACTTTGAATAGTTTTATTAAGTCCGAAGTCCGAGATCTCACACCAGAAACATACTCCAGACCCTACAGGCCAATAACCAGTGAAATTGAAAACTTAACGGATATATTATAAAATTTTTACTTGTCAAGGTCGTCATTGTTGTTAGCATAAATGATTTCTGGTTGTGGTCTGTTGCGAAATAATGTATCCATCCTGGATTACCTGAATTCCCAATGGAGGTTTCTTCTTGATGCCAGTGGAGGGGAATCTGTTAACAACATGCAGGCTAACTAACCAGTCGCACAACTTGTTTCTTTGTTGTTAATATCGAGGTATTGCTGTGAATCAGGTTCCAAAATATTTTCCTAAAAATTGCATGCAGATTGTACAATCGCATGCCAATACATATATGAATACTACTATAAACATATACATGTATATATATATAAGTGTGTGTCTATATGGTCGTCTTTAGGTTTATCTGTGCAGCCTGCAACGAATGACATGCACTTTTAGGGCCGTTTCAAAGTGACTTGACTTGCTGGCCTTGACAACTGTTTCTGCTGCTAGCAAGGGCGTAGTCAGGAGGAAAGGATGGGGCCATTCTCTCCCTCTGAATACACCTAGGTTAGAACATATACATTTATATGAGTTTAGCCTGAGGATAAATCATTTGATTCCATAGAAATCAGGGAATGTTTTCCATTTCTACTTGGCCGTTTTTCCCCCAAACCCCGTGCTTCATCTTAGACTACGCTCTTGCCTGATGCTGCTGTCTGATGGAGTTAGCCTCTTGCCTGTCCTTTTTCTGGGATTTTTTCTTGGTCGACTGACTGGCTTGACACAAATTGTTGCCCTTGCACAGGCACACACCTATATATGTTGTATAAATATATACGTATATATATATTATATACTTTAATTAATATCATTTAAATTTTTCTGCAATTAATAGGCAATCTTTTCGCTTTTGGGGCGTGAATGGGCAAGGGTTATGCCGATTTTGGGGCTACCCGGAAAGCAGCTTCTAATACAAATAACACAAATACAAGTAAACATTAAATCAAGCGAGACACACGCACACACTCGCACACACATATACCTGGTTTGGCACACGTAGCGGACCGCAGTACTTGTCTGGCCTGTGGTCTATGTACATATATGTGTGTGTGAGTGTGTGTGTGTGTGATGACGACGTTGAATTTCCTTTACGACGAGTATAACTTCAAGCCAATTGCTCGTTTTGAATTCAGTCGGTGCTGAGTATTCAACTGATTCAATTCAAAATATTCACCATTAGCAGCACTAGTCGAAAACTAACAGAAAAACAAAAACAAAAATAAACTGCGAATACTTTTTTAAGTGAGTTTTAGTTAACCAATGTGTTAAACATTCGAGATGTTAATTATATATATACGATCGAAGATCAAACAAACTTCTGTGTTTACTAAAGATGCGCTAACTAGTCGCCAAGTCCTTACCCAAATCTGTCCCATTAACTCTACTGATTACCCAAAGTGCATAATAATTTTTGTTTAACTAAAGAATTAACAAACAGCCAAAGAAAACAATTGCAATACAAATGTGAACTTACAGTGGATAACTAATAACTACAATAAATAAACTATATAAAAAGAGTTTTAGTTTTAAGAAAACAAAACTATGTAAAGCAAACCGTGCATGTGTTTAAATTTTGCGTGTGTGAAATCCGTAAAGTGACCAAAAGCGAATGGCGTGAGAAGTTTATTATCTAAATGAGTTTCTCTGTCTCTATATGTATTCGTAGTACGTAATTGTTTGCACGAAAATCTGCAGCTGTATTCAACTACCATATACTACTACATATACTACTTGTAAAGGGCAGAAGGGGCTACAGACCACAGACCACTAATAACACGAGTAAAGCCAAATATTGCCAGTCCATGCATTCAAGTTTGTGTTCCAAATCTTTTGTTTTGCAAGGAGGACGCAAATGCAACATTTGCCATTTGGTATTCAGCATTGCATCAACGCTTTGATGTACTCGTATGGGTATACGATCTATGCACCCGCACCCACAAATCAAATATTAGTGAATGGTTCGAGAATTCAACAAATCTATTTTCAAGTAGTCTCAGAATGCTCCAGTCGAGTGGGCACGACTTGCAGCTACCCTGAACCTAGACTTAAAAAATATTATCTTACACACTTTTAGCTCTAACTAAATCTACACACATGTGCATATATATATGAGTATATTCTGAATCGGCATGACTATGAGATACTCTGATGTCTACCTGAAATCCCCTAGAAAGCACGCATATTATACAAAACACTCAGAGAAACTGATCAGAAATATATATATAATTTATAAGGAAGGAAATGAAGGAATTTGTCTCTATATTAATCCATAAACTTGTTTTCCATTTGAAATACCAGAGCTTACATTGATAAACAGACTGATAACGCATATATATATATATATATACTACCATATATATATATATATATATATATATACTTTATAAGGTAGAAAATATTTTCTTACCTATCTTATATACATTTCCAAAGAGTTTGCTTTTTAACTCAATTACTAGTTAAATTAGGGGCCTGGCCCACATGGCGTATGATTTTGAAGGAATTCTCTAAAAAATGTAGTTTACTATTCACAAATATGTGTAGAGATATGTCACTTCCGTAGTTTGGAAAACGGGAAACTTTTTGCGTTAGATCTCAGCCGAGATATTGCTGTATGAGTAACTGGCACCAAGGCATAAACAAAACAACGACTAATTATAATAAGTAGCGACAATTGTATTAAAACGAGGTTTGCAAACTTATTCCATTTCTTTCGAGATATGTTGTAAGTGTTGCAGTTAATAACGTGCCATAAAAAGTTTAACTACTATAATTTAAGTGAAGATTGCAAAAGAGAACTTTATTACAAAGATTATAAGCTTCATCCGCTTTACTTTCGTTGGAGTACGCGTCACTCCGACGTAGATGATGGACACCTTAACCCACTAAACTCACTGAATACTCACGTAAAGTGAGAAACGAAAAACAAACACAGAGTTCAAAGTAATTTAGTTGGACAACTGTGCCGCCTGTTAACACAGGTCTTTAAACTTATCGTTTTGGTATTTACCCATATATAAATGAACATAAGATAAAAAGAAGTGGGGAGGTGGAAGGTGGAAGGTGTTGATGATGATGACGATGGGAAACAAAAGGGGAAACAGAGTCCAAATTCCCTTCACGCCAATTACGCCCTGTTGGTCAACAGCGACTTGTGTGCTTTGCTGTGAATTATGTGTGTGTGTGCGAGAGTGTGTGTGATTCGTAAAAGTTGACATTGAAATTTTGTAGAATGTTTGGTTAGTAGGTTAAATAAACACTCAGCTTATAGGCCTCGATAATCATGTTTTATACTATATATTTGCAATATCATTGAAGTTTATTCAATTTTAAATTCAAATGCAAATTTCTTTATTTACTCTAAGATTCATTCAACGGTTTGTAGATTTCTCCGCATTTTTTAGATTTTAGCTTAACAAGAAGGTTGCAAAAAACCTCTTAGACTAAACTAAGACTAAGACTCAGTACTTAATCAAGGTAACTTTATAGTTAGTACGATAGGCGCGCAGCTGTGCATACTTATAAATTTGGTTATAGTTTTATTTATTGATTCTTTTACCAATTATGCAATTATCTGCTCTATTAGACAAGTAGAATAAAGACAAGTTAGAATGCTCTACTGGAGTGTTTGACTACAAAATAACATTTATAACCGTCTCAAATACTAAAAGCAATTCTGTTAAATATTGCTGAAGATTCCTATGAGACTATGATCAATTGCTTCTGTGCTTAATTTATCTACGTATAATTCAAGTATGTTGGAAACTACATTTAGTGTCTCGAGGTCTTAGAGTCTCTAAGATTTCATCAATAATAAAAACTCAGAAACTTTCTTCTACCTAGCACATAGTTTTTCACACATTTTTTTTACCCATTTTAAATGGGTTAAGGGTGTCAAAAGTTCACAATTGATCCCGGCTGTCGAGCTATATAAATTGAAAACAAATATTCATTTGAATATTATTGGTGTTTTATTTATGTCAAATGACAATTTCGGTTTATTATTCACATTTTATGTGAGAGGGCAATAAATTCTGATCGTTCTGTATATTTTGTCAATGTTCCAGCTTATACGAGTATGCAAATTGGATCTCAGTTTGTAGTCCCACATTCGTTGAGAGGTATTTTATGTTGCTTTCCGAGTAGATTGTATCGTTATTTAACTTCTATTTCCGCGTTAAATAAATGTCATTTGTGTTCTGGATATTCCATTCTTAACCGATAGAAAGCAGAACTTGCCTTGTCATGTTATTGTTATTCATGGAATAGGAATATTAATATAATTCTACTAATCCTCTTTCTTTCCCACTTTCAGATTTGCAGCAAAGACTTTGGCAGCATGGAGATAATGAAAAGCGACGTCGACTCGGGTATATCCGATATAGCAAATTTTTATGCCGGAAGGAAAATACTTATCACGGGTGCCACTGGCTTTATGGGTAAGGTGCTGGTCGAGAAATTGCTACGCAGCTGCTCCGATATAAACACCATCTACCTGTTGATACGCACCAAGAAAGGAGTGGAGCCATCTGTGCGTAAGGAACAGTACTTCAAATGTATCGTAAGTATAAACTGATTCCGTTTGAAATGATTGCCTGAATGTCAGCCAGAGGCTTCTGCTTGGCAATTGCAACAATTAATGAAATAGTAACAAATGACTCTTAATAGAATATCATCGTCATTTTCTTCAATTCTGGGCACATGCCCACGAGATTGTAATTGGCACTATGGGTTGATAGTGTATAACTTTTATTACCATTGAACTCATCACGAATGAGTAATTTCATATACTGTTATTCTCCGCATCTGTATTAATAATTAAACAATAGAAACTTTACATACTTGTCATTAATACGTTATAACGTATAATCACATGTACTTATCGTGTTTAATAGGCTATAATCATAGCAATGGTTAATGGTTAATGGTTAATAGTAAATGTTAAATCGGATATTTCCTAGAATCCAAGAACCATATCGAAACTCAACTCAATGGAAAGACATCATTTCATTTCCGTAAATATCTACAAGGGCTGCCTCTTATATTTCGACAACTCACAACTAAGGAATGAGTCAGATCGCAGGTTCCATTCGAAATAGTTGGATGATATTTGATATATATATATGAATATAACTTAATAAAATCACTGGTTAGTGGGACATTCCCTAATCCTAGGAACTATACTGATTCTCTGCCCACAAGAAGCCAGCGCATCATTTCCGTATAAATATTTTACACTAAAAGTTATTTTCTGTTTACTGAAAATGAAATCGTTTGAGAAATCCGTTGTGTTCAGTTTAGACTGGAATAAAATATATATATATGTATATATACAAATTTATGTGATTTAGTTAGAAATTGACAAATTGAACACCTAAAAATAGAAATAGACAAACAGAATAATATTTGAGGGATCCTCCGACGAGCGAAGCCAAATATTCATGAAAACTTACAGTGCGGCTTTTATTTTGTTTGTCACTGTCTAGTTTCATATAAATTTTTAATTAGGGTTGACTAATACTTATACTTGACTCACAGCTAGAGAGTTAAATTGAATTAGAAATAAAAAATATAAAATTGTAATTGCTTCAATCATATCGTAGTTTCTAAATGGGGCTATTTTCCTATAGTCAGGGCTGTTGCTGCATACCATCTGAATTCCATTCCTTTTTCTGTGTTCCAATGACTTTATACGTATGTTTTATATGTAATTAATGCCATAATAATAAACAATGCCAGTTATTATACAAAGTTCTGCTGCTTATTGAATCGAAAATTACAATGATATTTGCCCTCCATTATAGAATATGTAACACTTGACAAAAATTACTGAAATTTCCGTAGATTAAAAAACTAAGCATATCATACTGTATCACACATACACACACACACACACACACACACACACAACTTTTATAAGTCAAGGTAATCATAATCGGTGTCAAAACAGAATCCAAAATTACGATGACTCTTAGTTTTTGTCATGAAGCCGGCGCAGCGCACTGAGCATAAGCACATGGCCCAATAGGTTATTCTAAGCTGCTGCCTTGACTTCGACTCCATGCCAGACTCTGATTCTGGGCACAGCAATCAACTTGCATTACACACAACCGTGTAACTGCATGTCTCAACCTAATGAAAAACCTCATGAGTCGGTTAATGAATAGTGTATGGATTAACTGTTAATCTTTACAGATTTTTGGTAAGCTACTGGAGAAGAATCCAGAGATTATAAACAAGGTGTGCGTTGTAAAGGGCGATGTGCTGGAACCGGACCTTGGACTAAGTGCCAATGATATAAACACGCTTGCCTCAAATGTGGAAATTGTGTTCCACTGTGCGGCCAATGTCCGTTTTGATCAGCCGCTACGGCCAATGGTTAATATGAATGTGGTGGGCACACTGAAGGTGCTCCAGCTGGCTGAAAAGATGAGTAACTTGCAGGCACTGGTCCATGTGTCAACCTCGTACTGTCAGTGCAATGAAAGCGTGCTGGAGGAGCGGGCCTATCCAGCGCCACAGAATCCCTTTGCCATTATCGATATGGTGGAAAGTTTGGATGATGCAGCCTTGGCCGAAATAACACCCAAGTAAGTAGGTGCGATACTAATTTTCTTTGAGTCACCTACATATGTTTTCATTTACAGATTGCTTAATGGCTTGCCCAACACGTATGCTTACAGCAAGGCACTGTCAGAAGATCTAATTTGCAGATATAACAAAAAGCTACCCATAATAGTCACAAGGCCTTCTATTGGTATGTAGGTTCCAGTAAACTGGTTTTGCTGACTAATTTGTTGCTAACACACACCTTTTTAGTGACTGCTGCCATTCATGAGCCGCTGCCAGGATGGATTGAGGGTGTCAATGGACCAACAGGGCTGATGATAGGCGCCGCCCGTGGCGTAATTCGTTCCATGCACTGCAATCCAGACTACGCATCTACGGTAATACCCGTTGACAAGGCCATCAACGGTATGATACTCTGCGGCTATCACCGCGGCAATGCCACTACCACAACAAAGACGAACAAACAAAACCAAGTGGAGTTTTGTAATTTATGCATCTCTAGCAAGGCTCTTATGTCCTGGGGTGAGAGCATTGAGACCGGTCGCAAATTCTTCTACGAAACTCCGTTAAGCTTTTCCCTGTGGTACCCAGGTGGTTCCATCAAAAGAAATTATTACCACCATCTACTTTGCGTCATCTTCCTCCATTATTTGCCTGCCTATTTTATTGATTTTTGGCTGCTGCTCTTCGGTCAGAAACCATTGTAAGTGTCATTTGGCAAATGAGTTTATGACAAAGTTTAACATTTTTATTCATTAAAGCTTGGTGAATGTGCAGCGTAAAATATCCACAGGACTAAAATTGCTGCAGTATTATACAACAAAAGACTGGGACTTCAGAAACGAACGGTTTCAAGAAATGAGCAGCACAATAAATATGACGGACCAGGAACTCTTTGATACCTCAGTTAGCCAAGTAAACTGGGAGACTTACATTAGCAATTACATTCGTGGTATGCGCACCTACATTCTGGGTGAAAGTGACGCCACACTGCCCTATGCTAAAAAAGTACTACGTCGTCTATATATCCTAGACTGGGTTAGCAAGTTTTCGTTTCTTGCTCTGATGTTTTGGTTCTTGTGGACACATATGGATGGATTTATAGAGAAAAGTGATGCCTTTATACGCTCATCACTTAATATTATCTATAATGAACGAAACACTACAATTCACACCTAATTATTTTGTAAACTTATCAATAAATACTATAATATTACAACAAAAATGATCTTTAAACTGGTTTACATTTAAATTGCACGAGCCCGGCAGTCGATAGACACATTATAAAATATCGGACTTGTCTTATCGATAGTCCGATCTTCGTTAAGCACTTAGAGAGCTATATTGTGATTTTCATGTCAGTGACAAGTATCACTGAAAGCGTCAGCGAGGGTAACATGCAAAATTAACTATAGAAGTGAATATATATAAATAAAATAAACCAGATTCCTTTAAAAAAAATGAGGACTTTTTAAAAAATGGTTATTTACTTATGACTAATAACGGATTTTAAATATTTTACTTATCCATTGCAATATTTTACAGTAGAACACGATACTTTACAATACTATTGGCGAGTAACAGGTGATAAAAAACATCGTCCATCCCTAGTAGCGTTCTTGTCTTTCTTGCGCGACATTTTTAGCAATATTTGCAATATTAATATGGGCGGTGATCAAACTAATGGCGAGAAGACTATACGTCTTACGGATGCCGAAAATGAGTTGTATGATAGACAGATTCGGCTTTGGGGAATCGACTCTCAAAGGCGGTAAGTTTGCCGGTTTGCCGGCTTTTTGTCTGTGTAGCTTAGAAAGAGGAAGACAAATTCTAAATTAATGTGAAATTGCAATATATTTAACTAGGTTGCGCACAGCTAATGTACTCATTTCCGGACTCAATGGACTTGGTGCTGAAATCACTAAAAATATTATACTTTCCGGCGTTAATTTGGTAAAATTGCTTGATGACCAGTTTGTTACCGAAGCGGACTTTTGTTCACAATTTCTAGTGTCACGCGATTTGTTGGGTACTAACCGTGCCGTGGCATCATTGGCGCGCGCTAAAGCGCTCAATGCCATGGTAGATATATCTGCCGACGAACAGCCGTTAAGCGAAAAGGAAAAGGATTTCTTTAAACAGTTCGATGTTGTGGTTATAAACGGCGAAAGCGACGAGGAATTACTACGCATCGACACGATATGTTGTGAGTTGGGCGTCAAGTTTTTTGCCACAGACGTTTGGGGAACATTTGGTTATCATTTTGCTAGCTTGCAAAAGCATACCTACGTGGAGTAAGTAACAAACTGAATAAGTTTATGAAAATATATATTCTATCGTGGACTTCTCATTTTTCAGAGACGTTTTTAAATACAAAGTTATTTCGAAGCCAAATGAGAAAACTAAATATGAAACTATCTCCTCAGCCGTGGAAAGAGAAGTAGACTATCCTAGTTACTCAGCTTGGCTCGATTTCGATGTAAATGCGCCTAGCTACAAGCGCAAGCTAAAACGCGATGGACCAGGCATTATTTTGCTGCGCGTTCTTCAAAACTTCCGAACTACGCACAATCGCAACCCTTGCCACAAGACCAGAGATGAAGACATTGCCCTTCTTAAGAAAATCCGTAATAAACTTGTGGCGAACTCTGAACTGAACAACGATCTACTTGACTTACTATTCGCCCAGATTTCACCAGCAGCTGCTGTCGTTGGCGGCGTAGTAGCACAGGAAGTTATCAAAGTGGTTACCAGAATGGAAGCACCTCATCGAAATTTGTTCATATTTAATCCTGAAACTTGCTTGGGCTATGTAGAAGCCGTTGGAGTCAATTAACATTACATATTTTTAAATAAAGTACAATTTCATCATCAAATTCACATTACAAACAGATATTGTTTTTCATAGTTTTATATGCCATGATCCTTGATACATGGCTGATATGCACTCAACTCTATCAATATGTATAGTTCTACTTTAAAAGCAGACTTGAATGAAACCAGATGGCAAAGGGTTCACTATGTATAAGTGTTAATTTTAATACAAAAAATCATATACGCAAATGGAAATTAAAGAAAACTTATAATCAATTTGTGAGAATTTCCGCTGCACGATTTTCCATAAGCTTTTCCATGTTTGTGATCGCACCCATCCATGTGTCTAGCGTGCTAGCCATGCCAGCAATTTGTTTGCGATTTAGAACACGTGGTTGCACCCAGGACATGTTGACGACACCGGCCACCTGATCAATCTCGCCACGCACCAAATCGAGCGCCAGAGCCTTCATGATCAGAAATTCAACCTCCTTGGGTGGTAGCTTGGTTTCATTGGCGATATCTTCAAAGGAAATGGAACGCTCGATAGCCGAACGCTTGAAAGTCATTTCCATAAGACACAGCAGGGAAATCTTTTGGCGTAGCTTAACTTCTTGGGCAGCCAAATCGGGTATTTTAGACCAAATTTTCTTCATATCGTTGAATCTAAAGCGAGGGATTATAATTTTTTATTTTATAGCTATCACCGAGTGAAGTAAGCACTTACTTGTTTATATCGCCTGTGTTGAATGCCTTCAGTAACTCTACAAGCCATTCGTTGTCGGTTTTTTGAAGCGACTCCAGAATGGGATGTGCTAACAGCTCCCCAATATTGTATACGCCATCACCCAGGAGCGCTGCGAGTCCTAGAAAGAATGCCTGCTGCGCCCATTGATCCTTTGGGTAATCATCTAGTGAGCATCCCAGGAACTGTAGCCCACAGCGATAATATTCGCTGTGATTTCCTACACGGCGATAGTACTGCGAGGCCAGCATGTAGTACTTGCCATGCACAGGCGTAACATTGCCAGCATCCTCCAGGACATCACGCAGCTCTTCGATAATCTTCTTGGTGGCATTTAGATCGTTGAGATTGGTGAGATGTAGGTTTCCCTGCATTACTTGCAGATACCAAACGGCTTCATCACAAATTTTAACTTTATCTTTCATTTTCTCTAGAAAGTCTATAGCCTCCTTTTTGTCGCTGATGTTATCCACGACTACCTCTAGTATTTGTATCAGACCATACGGATTTATTCTGTAAAAATACGCAAATTATACCATTTTATTGAAAAAACAGACAGATTAACGGCAAACCGGCTTCGACTAACTTTGTTTCGAAGGAGGATATAAAATTCTGGTAGAGCTGCAGCAGAGCGCTTTCGTCCTGAAGAGATTCATGGCGCACAAATGTCACTAGCTTGATAGTCAGCTCGTTCCACAGCCTAAAAAAACGTCAAGATGTGTAAATTAAGACAAATAATGCTTAAGACACAAAATGATTACTTCTCATTGTGTAGCTCTTCGATAAGGGTCCATTCGGCAGCGACATCTTTGTTTGTGTTCTTTTTTTGTGTTGCTAAATAAGCAGTTACTGTCGCTTGCGTGTTCGCCATTGTTGCTATATACGGAGCTGCGCTATGTTCTGAAAAATTTCAATTTAATTTTATATAAAATACCCACAGTAGGCAAAGTAAAACTGCAAATCACAATTAGAGACGCCAAATATATCGACAGGTTGCCACTATCGATCATACAAAAGCGATATTCTCATAAATACAAACTATCGGATTGATATTTAACATTTTCTATATGTGCATTAATTTGAATTATTTAATTCGACAGAAATTATTTTTTAACAAGATTTCAAGCCAACTAGATTTATAATAAATCTTTCGTTTCAAAAAATACACGAATTGTTTCTGACGCACATTTAAGTCGTTTAGTAAAGACACACACCATAAAACGGTCTGGTAACGTCTACAATTCGAACTTAAATTTTTAATTTCGATTATACCCGGCAGTTATACTTGAATTGGCTGTAAGGGACCACAATCTTGCCAAAGCGAGGGCTAAATTGACCAGTCACGCGAACAGGGCAGATCGTTTTGTCATAAAAAATAAATGCCATTATTCATAGCTTATCGACTTGTCTTTCATAAAAAGTTAATAACTGGAAATGCCGTTGTGGAGTAGAAAAAGTTAACACTGTTAGCTGTCTGTTAAACACTGTGGTTTTGGAAGTAACTTGATTGACTCATCTGAAACGGCAATAGAACAACATATTCAAAATGATATTAGCACAATATGTTATTGGCTAGCATGTTGGTGTGTGTAATTTTTTGTCCCAGCTCTTCCTGTTTTCCACTCAGCTTCAGATTCCTGACAAAGTTTTTTTGGGCTAAGTCGTTCGAGTCGCTTAAAATCGGACACCTTGACTTTTAATAGATTTTTGGCATATTCTATTTTTGCCAAGTGGCAACCGTGCTAACAACGCAGCAGCTACAAGTGACAACGCACTATGCCGATTAAAAATTTAGATTAGATTTAGATTTTAGATTTTTTCAATTAGTAAGCTAATAATTTTTCCATATATTCGTTTTGTTCATATGTGCTGTTAAGTAATTGTTAATGTTGATGGTGCTGTATAGCCTCTGTTAACACCGAACAGCTGTTCAGCAAACCGTGGGGAGTTTCAGTTCAACGAGAACAGCTGAGCACGATAGTCGCAGTGCACGGAAAAAAGATACTTGCTTGTATTTTATAACAAATTTAAAAACGTGAACGAAAAGGATAAAACACGTCAATTAGTTTATTAACAATAACAGCTCGTCAACCAACGCTAGTTCAAACCAAAAAAAATCGTTTAACTGAAGTGCGTGCAGCAATAACAAAGAGTCTCTACCTCAGCAATAGTAACACTTTCATTGTTTAAACAAAATAGAAATCGAATTCGTATGCACTGGCCGCGTCATGATAATGATTGTGTGATCGTTATATAAATGTTAAAAACTTATTGAATAAATTTCACACCATAAAATACACAGACAATTATGTTGATTTGTTTGCAAAGTGGCCAAATAAACAGAACTAGTACGCATTATCTGAAAGATTTTGTGCTTTAAATATAGTATAAACAAAAAATAGATAAATAATAAAAACGCGAATTGAAAACAAGTTGGTCGCAGCTGTGTTGTCAACGAAGCCTACGCGACATCTCAAAATCAAAAAAAAGAAAAGTAAAAAAAAACAAGCTTCATTTGCATTTCTTTAGTTGCGGCTGCCGCGTGTGTGCGTGACACCCATCAGAATCGACGTCAACGCAGCAACTCACCAGCCACAAGCTACAGCCACAAGCCACCAGCGACAGCCACCCAGCAACAGAAGTAGAGAGTATCGAAAGCGAGGTTAGTTCTATTTATTTTTAGTTTTGAGTTTAGTTGGTTATATTTGATACTGCCCCAATTTTACCGGAGTCACCAAATCTATTGGTTAGTTGAAAGTTATGCAATTTGCTTCTATTCTGTCTATATTCACCCAATCGGTTCTTGCCTTGATAGCGTCAAGGCGCCCATCTGGCACTGAAAGTTCTGAACGCGGGCGCAACATGTGTAACGCATGTTAGGAAACTTTCTCTCTATTGACATCCCTTTGGCATTGTAAATGCATTTCCTCTGCCCACTTGAAGCACTCGAGTGCCCAATGCCAGCGGGCGAGCAAGTGTTTCTTTTGTGCCAAAAACAAAAATTATTTGAAATAGGAAACGATACAAGCGCCAGAGTAACAGTACCATAGCGAGTGCCACTGCCAGTTCCCATGCCATGTGCCAGTCCAGGCAGGCATTCGCATCCTGTTGCGTTGTTAACTTTTCCCATTTCCTGCAACTGTCGATATGGCTTCAAAGTCTCTCTCTCTATCTCTCTCTCTGTATCTCTCTCCTCCTCCATCTCATTTCAATGTCAGCAGTTGATTTTCCTGCTCTGTGCGTTCAGCGTTTACTAAATAAAATGAGCGACATCTGGCACAGACAGATCCGCAGACAGGCTGAGACTGCAACACGTTCAAGTTACAGTTATATGAAGTGCGGCAATTTCAAAACTTCAACAAAAAATTAAACAACAACTTACAATTGTCCCTGATAAGTCAGAAGATACCCTGCACGGCTGTTCTATTGACAGTTTCAAGCTATATACGAGATGTTAGTTTTGATTTGTAATATCTGTAATAAATAAATCGAACTCAGGATCAAATTATTCAAATAAATAAATCTGTTATTATGATATATTAATATTAAAATATAATAATATTTTAAATATGTTTGAAATTCTATATATTCTGCTACCTATGTTATACATTTGTACATCAGAGCTAGAATATGTTCATAGAAAGTTATTTAATGTTAAAATGTAGATCATATTCTTTTTTTATATTTATTGATTGCAGGGTGTATAAAAGACATACCCAAAATGCAACCTGCATTGTTTTCTGTTGTCTGTTGGTGTATTTCTGGCTATTAAAAGCAAAAGTGAAAAATGCCATACAGCCGCCGGCGGCAGCAGTTCCACTGACAACAACAACGGCAACTCTGTCAAGTGCGTTGTCGCTTCCTACTCTTTGGGTGCGTTATGTGGCCAACCAACTAAACATACAAGTATGTATGTATGTATATACACACGCATACCAATGCACATGCATGTATGATGTATATAGATATGTACATAAGTATGAACATGTATGCGTGATTCAATTACAAGACAATCCAGTCCAGTCCAGTCCAAGTTGCCGCATTACTAGGGGAGTTGTGTGTGCCAGGCCCAGGCTTGGCAATTCGATGCGATTCGATTTCGATGACCGCTCGTATATTACGGGTGTTGCGAAAGACTTACTCAGCTCTATAAGCTGGCCAGCCGGAGAGTTAGCCAAAGTCAAGCCTCAAGCCTCATTCCTCAGGCCTCACCCCTCACCATACGATATTTACATTGATTCGAATTCCATTGGAGGCGATTTCATAATCGCTAGCGCTGCTTCCCACTGTTTAGCTTTAATTTTTTTATAAATTTTATTTTTATTTTGTTGCTGCCTCTTCTTTTATTGCATGACAGTTTGCTTTTTATGTGAGTCTTTAGTTTTGACTTTTTTTCGGCTTCTTCAGCAACAACTTGAGCAAAAACAACAACAATGGCAACACACACACACACAAGAGACAAAAAAAAAAGTTGCTTCAATGTTGGTAACTTTCTCTTCACCACCTGCCATACCGCAGAGTGCGCGACTTGCGCGCGTTTTTGCTCGCACGCAGCAATAACAACCACATCTAAGCTATGTACATATGCATGTATATGTGTGTCTTTGACTATCCATGTGTGTGTGTGTTCATTTGTCATATTGTGTTTGATATGCGCGCTATGTTTTACAATGATTGCGCGATTAGCGAAGAGCAAAGCATTCAAAACGCGTGCGCGAAATTTTCAACTTGAGCTGCAATTTCATAATCATAATAATGATCGTCATCATCTTCATCTTCATCTTGCTGTAAATTGAACTGTCAAATAGCTGCGTCCTGAGTCAAGTTGAACATTTCATTCAACCGGACTGTTTGAGCTATTAACATAAAATTCGTTACATACACCTATCGATTTCAAAGATCGATAACAAATTATATTTTGAATTGCGAGTATTAATGTGTAACAGCACTAAGTAAAAATGTAAACATTTTAAAAAAGGAATAGCTTATATTTGTTAAATATGTTAAATAAATGTAATAACTTAATGTTACTTAACATTCTATTCACTTTTGTATATGAATTGTTGATAATAAACCAAATCTGTATTTGCAAAAATAGTCCACATAATTTTTGGACAATCGTTATGTCTAAATCAGAACAAGGACATTACATTTATTAGTTATTTTATGTTAACAGTGTGTTAAATGTTTCCAAAGTTAGATTAGGCTGTGTAAGACGCACCACGAGTCTTGAGGCGTTGTATTATTTACCTTCAATCAACAATGCAACTTGCAAGCAATTCCAAGGCGAAGGCCATCCACTGGATGGGGAGGCTACCTATATCAAAGACAAAGAACAGGCCTATGCACATGCAAGTTCATTAAAATGGCGCAATTAAATTGATGTTCGATGGCAAGCAGGCGCTCAAAAGATAACATGAGCTTTAAATATATGTGTGTGTAATGCAAATATAAACACGCGTATGCCTAGCATAAACCTTAAAACGGCACACACACAAACACACTCGAAATAAAAGAAAGACACACAACACATACACAGCATATCTTAGCCATAAACGTATAAAAGTTTATGGTTATTAGATCTGCAGCAGAGACAAGTCTTTGCTTATGCAAATCTCCGATCAACTGAGATAACCAAGTGCCGATTTTCATCCTCGGCGCTGTTGTCAAAAGAGGTCGAAAACTCATAGAAAAAACCTGTCGAATGGTTTTCATGTTCAGGGTTCACTGAGTGGCAATAAACAGATGCCGTTGTTGTTGCTGTTGCCATTGCTGTTGCCGTATCCATTTCTGTTGCGATTGCTTCAACCTCAACGCGTTTTATACACCAAGCAATTGGCACTCCAAATTGTTGTTGACCGCCATGAATGCTGATGACTCTTAATGGTTTTGGTAAGCTTCAAATAACTACTAGACGTCCAACGCAACATTCCGCGCCCAAAGCAACAACAACAACAACACAAATAAAAAACAAAAGCAAAAGAAAAACAAATGCAACTGAAATCGAATGCGTTTTGGTCTTCGTATTGGCTTGGCTTATGGCATAATCAAGTCTTTAACTCAAGTGGCTTACTCATAGACTGGGCCACGCATGGTAAGTGCAATTGCAACGGACCACTGAGGAGCAATCATCGTTCCGCTACTGTCCGTCCACTGAGTACCCTTGGGTCTGCTGGCAGCCAGCGTGTCTATGTCTATGTCACATGCGTTTACCGTGTGTTTTATTGCCGGTTGCTGCTACCGTCGCTTAATATTTTTATTTACATTAGCCAAACAGTCGTTGACAGTTGACTTCGTACAGTGGAGCAATCTGTCAAAGGAAATGTAAAAAAGCAGAAGATGTCAAATACAAGTCAAGATCTATCATTGGCTTTAATATTAATGGTTAGGTTTATCCTACATGACATATATAATATGTATATATTATAATGATCAAATAAACCGCCAAGAGTCTTAGAATCATGTCGCATTTAGCAGAACGAAACGATCTCATAACACCACGTACTAAAAACACATAAATTCAATGCCAGTTTATTATAATAATATAACGTCTATATAACTTTCTCTCCAATCTTTGGTAATTATCCCTTTTCACACGTTAAACTTAAGAAGTCTTTTTACAAGTTCATTCGTAAAGTCATCTTTACGTGTTAGGAGCGTTTCCATTTGGTAAAAGATTTCGCTGTGAAATTTGATAAAAGTTTTACAAAGTTAGCCAAATTATAAGTTAACGTGTTGCAGTGTTCCAATTGCCAGTTTCTTGCACGCTATTTTACACGCTGCATTATGCAAAGTTTAAGGAACGCTTAAACTTTTCCAAGTTGGTTTGTTCGGCAAATGTAACAATATTTTATTTCCTCATTTATAGACTTGCTCCACGGTTACCTTACGCATTTTAAAAGACCAGGTTAACACAATGAGAATGCAATTATGGAATGCATAATGCATACAAAAGCCAAAGAAAATACTACTTCTATCGAGATTGCCTCGTAAAACTCGTGTATCTTTCATCCTCTTCTTCTCTCTCTCAGGTGTATCTAATAATGCAGCGTTAATTCTTTTGAGTCTTATACTATGGATGTACAGATTGTATGCTTTTATATAGTGTATATATAGTCAACATACAGCTGTTTACTCAGCTCTTAACGGGGACCTTTTTACCAAAAGGTCTCGCAAATATTGCACAAACGCAGAATGTTTGGACTACACTCGATGTGGGATTTGTGGTTGTTGTTTCTCGGTTTCTGGTATTATGATAGTTGTTTCTGGTATTGGTATTAAATGTGGAAGCGCAGACTTATAGTACATATTGTATATATACATATGTATGTAAACGCGTTTTTAACTGACCCTCGCAATGAATTTACGATATAATCAAACTTCAAAGTCAAACAATTATTTTTATTATTAGGCCTTGCCATAAAAATGCCAATACTCATACTCACACTCTTTCCAGGCGAATAGCAAACAAAATAGTACTTAGCAATTTATTAAAATTTTCTTCAATTTTGATTAAATTCATTTCTAAATGAGCTGTATGTTCCGGCATTCGATTGAGCGCCAGCGGATATTGTACAGAAATATAACATACGGATATGCAATATCTATATTATATTGATGAATTTCTTTTAGGTAGCCAGAGAAATAAAGGAAACAGTCAACTTGTGTCTAGAAAGTTGATTCTAAGAAAGATTCTGTTTTCCTTATAAAATGTGCGACCTATGAGTCATTGGAAAAATTTCATGTTTTATCATGACACTTCTTGGAAGAACTCTAGTGCACCTCTATATACGTTATAGTATTGATGAGAAGATTTGACGCAAGCAAAAAAGAACATTCCTCAACAGATTCGTCTGCTATAAATAAGGAAACTCATCCATTCTGTTACCTTATTTGGTTTATTTATGATTCTTTGTGAAAATTCACCTTCTCCATATTATTTTTATGAAAGAACCTGCCATAATATAAGCCAGGCAAACTTTTCAACTAACCCACATGGTCGCACACTGTAATCAATTTTCCTTAAGCCTGAAATGGCAGGACTGGATGTAGTTGAAGAGGCAGCAGCAGCCGGAGTGGGGTCGGGCCTATAATCCAGACGCAGCCATGCAGCCGTGTAATATGAATGTGATTGGAAATTGAAATTGCATCCGGCAAACATCAGAGACTCGTTGGCGTTGTCGTCATCGTTGCTGTTTTTTTTTTTAATATACCCTGTACTATTTTTCAATGGAGTATATTCCCGGCTTTTCATAACGTTCTGTTGACAGAAGGATGTAGATGTAAGCTACAACTGAGTAAAGAATTGGGTTTCAGCTGAAATGAGCTTAGAAATATTTCTGATATTCCACCAAGTCGTCAGATACTCTATTACTCGAGTAAAAGAGTTAAAAATGAAGTTGACTATCTACAGGGTATTCTAGAATCATCGACCTTAGCATCGTTTAGCATCTAATTGGTTTTTGTTGCGCTTTTTTAAAGGCAGAATTAAAATTCAAATTTACAGAACTGCCAAACAGCTCGACCGCTTTACGAGTCAGCGATGGTAACGATAATGATGATTACGATGATAGGGCAATAATGATGTGTTATGATGACGCTCCATAATCATATATGTGTGAGTGTATGTGTGCATTGTAGGTGGGTTGTGCTTAACCCAGCTGCGATTAGTTAGAAGGATGTTCAAATTGTGAGCAAGCGCTTCACTGAACGCTTTTTTGTTAGCATTATGAATACAATTTTTGGGTGGCGAACGCATGGCCCATCCCAACGAAGCCAAGCATGTTAGCCAAGTTAACCAAGCTAACCGACCATGAAGGCAGCTTTAGCTTTACTAAGCGTGATTGCGAATCGGTAGGAGAACCACATCGGGGCATATCGCATGCTGGCGACTCTCAAGGCGTGCCTTGGATCACTTGGCCACGCGTGCCGAACATTGGGTGATTTAAGCCTTGGCAAAGCGCATTTCAATTATGGCCAAGTTAATTATAGAGCTCCGATTGCTTAAATTGTTATTAAAGACTTATTCGTAGATATATACATAGTCTATGTCTTTATATATCTGTCCCAGTCGTGTAAATAGGCAATTAGCGGCGTTGCCAGCCAATTAGCAGCTGACCTGCTCGAGCAAGACAGACACTCGGAAGCTATTGAAGATACTTAAGCTACAACTTCATTAAGCTGCAATGCTTTATTATGCATATACATTTGATGTTTTGTATATTTTATGCAACTATTTTCCAATATTTATTTTACTTTTATATCCCACTTTCGATGCACATGCCCAAACCATGTAAAAATTCAATTTACAAATTTAGAAACAAGAACTTTTGATACTCTATCCGATTAAGTTTCATTTATTTTATTTTTAACATGTTAACATATATAAGTAGATCGATATATAGTTTTACCATATTTTAATCCAAAACAAAAGAAATAATATGTTCTGTTTATAAAAGTAATCAGTAATCCATCACTAAAACAGAAATAATAGAGGAATACTCAGCCGTTTTAGACTTTGTAATCTTTTGTATAAACAGTTTATTGTTCGAAATGTAGAGGTAAGTCGGATGACGACTTATTAATTTGGAGTTGGCAGAGCAGTTTCTTCTTACGTATTTACAATTTACAAATTACGTTCCATGTGGCAATGAAGGAAGCTAGGGTTGCTCGACGATCTCGAGGCGAGAAGAGACCAGAGCTTTTAGGAGACAGGTTCCGCATTAGGAGATGTTTACGGCGCCCACTTTCTATGTTAATGTTAATTCTATGTTAAGTACACGAACAATTGTTATAATATTCGATTAGAATGAATAACTTCAATCTGTTATGTTAATGTTAATGTTAATCCTATGTTAAGCGCACATATAATTGTTGTTATAATATTCGATTAGCATTAAATATTTAATTAAATAATGTTATAATAACATAATACTAAAAGTAAGTTTAGACTGTTAAGGCTAATACCCGTATAACCTAGTAAATAATTTCAGATACTTCTCTGCTATAGAGATATTCACATTTAAGTTTCTCTCTCACACTAAACCGATTTTTTCTTTGTGTTTGTTTTGCCTAATGCGAATACTGACCCATATTTGTTTCTCATGTTTCTTTTGGCAAAAGGGTATCAAAAGAGAAGAAAAAACAAAAACTTTCTATTTCATTGCGATTGGTTCCGGTTTTTAATGGATGCGTCTCTTGGATGGGTCTCAGCGATCTGAATCTGAACAAATAAAATGAAACCAATAGATTGGACAACGCATTTGGGTCAATGTCAAAAAAGCACTTGTTGGTCCAACTTCGACTTGAATCATAAACATTTTGATGATTTTGATAATTATTATGACGATAATGCTGGTTGTGATGACGATATTTCCACCTTTCGTTTCAACTAGCTGTCATTAACGTGGCCTTAATATGTTTACAATAAAAATAAACACATACGCACAGACTACTGCCTATACATGTGGGATGACGATAGCATCTTTGGCTTATTGTTCCTTTTTGGCCAGCATAAAAGAGTTTTGTTTTAATTGAATTGATGTAAAAGTTGTAAAACTTTTGACTCAGCTGGTAAGCAAAGGCAATAAAGAGACTGAAATCGTTTGATGTGACGAAGCATCTAAACTTTTTATATGTAATATATATATATACATTGTCTGTCAGCCTGTCTATGTGTGTGCGCGTGAGTGTGTAAGTATGTGTTTTTATGTGGGCTTTAATTTTGGTTTTGAGCTCTTTCTTTGACTACAGTTTGCTGCGCTGAAAAAGTTTTTCCTGGCGTGCCGCTTTGATTGCATACAAATTAGCGTTATTCGCATTTTTGGTAGAAAGTAAAACTGTTTTTTATTGAATTTATTTATTTACCCCTCTGCCTGCCGCCCCTGCAGCTCATGTTACCGCCGCTGCCATTTAGCGACAACTTTTACTTTTTTCGGAAACTTGTAAATTACACAAACGCTTGCAACAAAAGAAGAAAAGTCCCAAAAAAAACGAAACTCAAACTATTTCAAATGAGTTTCTTTAAATTTTTGACTTTTTTTGTCTGATTTTTAAATATATTTTCTTGTTTATGAACCAACTCCAGAAATGCCAGTCTTAATCTCCTTTTCAAACATGTTTAAAGAGCTTCCCACTCCGAAAAACTTTAAACCACTTGTTGAGCCTTGATTCGATCAATATAACTAATGGGAGAAAGTTTGAAAGAAGATTTTTCAGTAACGCCCCAAACAATCCAGTTTATGCGATTACACTTAACTCTCTTTATAAATACCGTGTAATCCACATATAGTCACAAGTTTACGAATTATTGTGACATTGACATTCTTTATTATCTAATATTCTGCAGCTAGTTTGGTTTATTCAGTCTTATCAATAATATATCGCACTCGCAGCTGAAATTAGGACAATTTTCCCATCGCACAATTTCAGCGATTCCAATATCCAATCAATCGGTTGTCTGCCACAACACCGATATCACTTCCAATATGGCACACATATGCTCCGATTAACATTACAACACATTAGTTCCTCCACAACTTCAATAAACTCAACTCAATCGTATCAATTATAATTTATTTAGCATGCAGTTTTAAAGAGCTTTTTTTATCAAGAGAGCTGCCTAATTTTATGTAGAAACACAAGCAAGAATACTTCAGTGGAGCATACTCGACTTCAAGATACCCTGAGCCCAACACACACACGCTTAAAACAATTCTTTAACTCTAACCTAACCCTTTTAGCACATATACTAAACTGTTTTCTGAATAAACACGAAATTAAATTATAGTTTAATACTTAACACCTAAGAAACACGACGATTACTTTTAAATTGTGCTCTGGAAACTTCAGAATAAGAAATGATAATAACTTTATTGTGAGTACGTTTTTTGTCCGTTTTTTTTGTGTTTAAACAATTTGTTTTTTCTCTTGGAAAAAGTAAAAAATACATCATTCAAAGTATTGTCCGTCGGAAGCAACTACTTTTTCCCATCTCTCTGGTAATTTTCGAATATAATCTCGAAATAATGAGTCCTCTCCAGAAGCAGTGCCGAAGTGAAAAATCGCCTTTCGACATCTCTCGGCTTCAACTCGTACGGCACCCAATTTCCTTTGCCTTTGAATAAATCCCAATTGTTTTAACCGAAAGGAATTTGCTTGCTGAGTCACTGCCAACAATTCTGCGAGTTCAGTTTACATTTGGCACCAAACTTGATCCAATATAGCCTCCAAATCCTCATCTTCAAACTTTTTGGGTTAGCCAGGACGCTCTTATCCACTTATCGGTTGGAGCAGATTTACCATAAACTTCCACAAGCATTCGATGGGCTTCAGCTGCACTTTTCTTCCCATTAAAAAAGAAAATCAAAACTTGTTTATTTAACACAAATTCAGACATTTTAGAAGAGGCAAAAAACAATGTTGAGGTCACAAACAGACGCTGATGCACACTAATTATTATTGACAGATGTCAAACCTTTCCAATGGATTATGTATACACTTCCAAGATTAGCCACAACTTACAGGTGGAGCCATCTTTTGAAAACGGACCGACTTAATTTGTACTCCCAATATAACCTTCGTCTGGGACATGTCAATATTGACTCAGTTCTGTGCTCCGATCAATACTTTATATAGTTTATAGATCCCGCCTGTAACATACGTTTTCAATACTTCATTATCCCCTCATTGGCCATTTTTAAGGGGTTCCAGTGTAAAGAACTGCTACCCCTTATCGCCAGGCACACACATACTCACACGTGACCGATTATAGTATATAACTGATATGTGTGTAGTCGTATATAGACGCCGCTCTGTCGTCGTGACTAATATCGGAACGTTGTCGTAGAGTGAACTTTAGCATCAGCAAAAAAGAAGGTAGACTGAATATTTCAAAATGACCAGTTAAAACTTTGACGTCTCCCCTTAATGAAAACTAATAAAATCTGGTTTACGTTCTAAAAAAAAAAAATTAAATGGGAGTTTCCCAAAAGTATTTCATAAAAACTTTCGAGCGATTTATCTATTGAGAACCCACAATAAGATGTGAAATAAGTGCGTACTTGAAAGGTTGAACACTCGATTATGTGAACAAATTTTATTGATTGATTCAATAAATTAAAGCAAATAAAATAATAATGTTATCAGACTGTATTTTTACCCTGTACCAACTTGATTTTAAGCAAATTTTTTGCTTCGATTATATATATTAATAAATTTAAATATTTATATTTATATATATCGATATTTGTATTTATATATAATTATTCTTCAAAAAAATGGTCGTCAACGGCCCTTTTCCTCGATTATTAAACGAAGTACTTAAGCTCATATAAGGCCATGCTTATTTTGGGTATATGTTAGTGTGGCTGAGTGAATATGTATGTGTGATATATGTATGTTTGCGTGATGTACGTATGCATGGGTGATGTATGTATGTATGGGTGATGTATGTAGTTAGGGAATAATAATTGAAATTTTTAAGTTTTCTTATTTATATAGTTGAATAGTTACTAAGTTAAGTACATAAAGTTGTTGAAAATGATTTACCTATTGTTATTTATTTTCGATTTCGTGAGATTCTGAGTTTTTAAGCGATTTATTATAATATTCATATTATACCTATTAAAAGCAGATATACCCTATTATATTATTTCCTATAATACAGAGAATATTTACACGTTGTAAGACTCGTGTGAAATTAAAAGAAATTAACATTTTTGAGTACCTCCTATAATCCCTATAAAATCTTGAAACGCACAAATTATGCGACTGATTGATTCAATTAATGCATATACATGTCAGACCCCTCCCCCTACTTCTCTCCCTCCACTAAGCCCAACCAAATTAAAGAGACCCTTATTTACCAATTTATACTATACAAAATTATGCATACAATTGTATTAGATGAAATAGCTTTTGTTTTTGGTATTGGGAAAATAATTATTCGATTTATATTTCCGAATGTTTTGATTGAGCTTTTTCAGATTCTGCTTGCCTCATTGTTTAGATTTTAGAAAAAATTTCGAGAAAACGAGAAATGGATGAAACAATAAACAAATCAAATTGTTTCCATACTTTTGCCGAGAAATCCACACGAAAAGAAAGAACTATTATCAGCCTCAAGTTAAGTGTTTCGGTATACGATATATAAATAATTTTGTATAATATTCACTAAAAAAAAAAAAATTCATCAGAGGCGTTAATTGCCAGATATTTGCAATGAACCTTTGGAATTGTTTAAAAATGTTTAAGAAAGTTGGCATGTACATTAATTTGGAAAATGCAATCGAAACACTTGTATACCCTGTACAATTTTGTAGTGTATATAAAAGACAAAGTAATCTCGACTAGAGCGTGACCCAGTCAAAACTCTCTTGGAGATCTAGTAATGCCTCTGCCCTTGTCCTGTTTTCTTAGTCCAACTGTGTGTTTTCCACTGGTCAAAACATTGGAAAGGATAGATATCTCATGGTAGGGCATATTTTTGTTAAGGGAACTATTAAGTGTGTCAATGAAATACGTTGGCAGATTTCCAAACATTTGATTTTATATCGTATTATTCTTCGATTTTTATTCTCAGATGATGCGCAATCCACAACATTTGATTAACAGTCGATTGCTAATACAATTTATATGTATTTTTTCTGCTTTCTTGTTGACAATAACATTAAAATAAAGTCAAGTGTGGAAAATTTCGCGGAAAGCCCATAAACACCGATCATAAAACTCATTAAGATGAGGCCAAATGAATCATCTGTCGTTTTCCTGGTAGAATAACAGAATGACAATGGCAATTTACGAGTTATGCTCTGAGCATTGTTGGGCATATTAATTAGGGGTCGACCAAATTGGCTACGGGCACTGGGCAATGGGCAATGAGCAATGAGCAATTGGCAATTGTCTCCCAGGGAAAGCCCCAATGGCTGAAATTTTCGTTGAATTTTGAGTAACCAAACATATAAAACATACATACGTACATACAAAGTACAAGTTCCAAGTATACCCCAATGGCCCAATTGGTCTCCGCTCTGTGGTCGTTTGCTTAACGCTTTGTTTCGAGTAGTATATAATATATATATACGTATTTTTCTGCTTTTCTTTATTGCCGGCCTGCTTTTGTGTTTCTTATTGTTTTGCCAGTTGCTCTTCTTAATGCATAGACGCCAGCTTCTCTATTTCCAGGGTCCACCCTGCGCCCACCCTCTTCCATTCACCTACTGTGGTCTGCCTCCTAAGGTTGAGGTCGAGCGCAACATCCGTTTGCCGATTGCTTTTCTAATGTAAGCGACAAGCATGCAAAACAATGCAAAGCACAACAACACACACAACCACACACACAAAACACAAAACAAACAAACACATACATAAACAGAGAGTGTTAGAGGATTCTGAGAAATTGTTTCTACTTGTACTTATCCAGCATGTTCCACGGCTATATTTATACATTTCGCCATCCAAAAAATTATTTTTTCTTTCCAATTTGTTTTTATATTTTCAGTAGCTCTGTTATTATATAGCCGCAGTTCTCAGATCTCTCAGTTCGCAGTTCCCAGCGGTGTCTACGCGATCTCCCCATAAAATTGAAAATTAATTTTCCAAAGTATTTCGCAATGCACGCTTGATCCTATTGACAGCACTTCATCCATCTCATGTCAATGATGAAAACAATAAAGAGAATCATTCTAACAGAGATCAGGAACAGCAAAATTGTTTGTTGTTTTGGTACTTTTGGAGTATTGCAACTTGCTGGACTCTGATCATCAATTATCAATCGCAAGTAGGTTTCAAGACAGGAAGTTAAAATTAGACTAGCACATTTCTCATTTCTCATTCCTCATTCCTCAGGAAAGATAAAAAAGAGATCATCTTCAATTATGTGGAGAAAGTAAAGAAGATTCCAGACGAGGTCATAAGTCAAGATACTTTAATGGTTTCGCATAAACTCGTTTTATATGTTTATCTCCATGTTAAGAAAATAATCCCAATACTTTTCGCTTTTAGCTTAGAATGAGATTGAACATTGCGAACTTTATGCCAACTTAAATGATATCGTATATAACTTGTTTATGCGATGAGTGAAGGTCTGATTAATCTTGAAGAATGCACACAAATTTTTGAACATATTCCAATAAGAAATAATATAGTCGCAACTGTCGTCATTATGTTGACTTATACGGCTCGACACTATATTGACTCTTTCGATGGACTGTCGATATCGGGGCGAAGGCTTTTACAGTACAAAAGCAAAAAGATTCCTATCATTTCGCGATATGTAAATATTTGATCTGTTTGACGTGTGTACTTATGTGTCGTTTTCACAACTCCTCCGAATGGGTTTACATTTGTTATATGCCCAGCTTATTTATATACACATTTTGCTAATTCTCTTTAAAATGTTGATTTCTCAAAATGCCTACAAAGACTTCGAAGGGCGTCCACAAATATGAATTTAACATGAAAAAATACACTAAAATAGATATTATATAACTAAGTTTGTAATTGCAAATTGTTTTCTGTATAATTGAAGTTCTCAAACAGCGCCGACAATAGATACCGAGAGTTGTAAATAGTGTAATAACTTACCCAAAGAGCTAAAGTTAATCAAATCTAATTGTAGATTTATTCCACACGTTAAATGTCTTTCCAATATATTATATTCACAGGCTTCACGCTGATTCGTAATGTAATTAACAAACTCGTATAATAAAATGTAAGTTCTAACGGTTAAATCGAGCTATATCGATTTTGGAAAACCCTGAAGTCAGTATAGTGTAATATATAGAACCCTTTTATTACAAGGTGTGATCTCATAGAAAGTTACATTTACATTTGATTATTGATATGGAGTACTATATTACAATCGTGCTATTATTTCAGATGCTAATTCTAAACGATTTATCACAGACAATAGATTATGTATCATGTGTATAAATACAATATAAATATTTAGTTATTGTTGTTTCAAAAAAATCCCCTTTAAGTTCAAAGTGCGTTCGGGATAACGTGAGCTAATTAAAGCCACGAGTGTTCAGGTTTGCTAGAGCCAGACCTTAATATAATAGTACAATTCCCCCAGAAAACAATATTTGTTAACTTTACCTAGACTCTAGACTAGATTGACTAAACTATTGATACTGATCAAGAATGTATATACTTTATATGACCGCAGGCGATTTATTTTGCCTGTTATATACATAAGTGATAACTTTTTACCCATTTTTAGTGAGTTAAGGGTATTCAATGCAATGCAAATTTAAACTGGGGATTTCCTATGGCGTCATATACACTCGAATTATCATGATGTTTAAAACTTCCAAAAGTTCTATTAATACTTCTATATTCGCATCACGTTCCTTATTTTGACTTGTCCATTTTTGTTATTATCATGATCTTGATCTACTCTTCCATCCCTGGCCTTTGTACACTCTGTATTTTTGTGGGTGTTGCCATAAAACTTGAATTTTCATCCTTTGCTTCCTCTTCTTACAAATAGCATCTAGACATTAAAATTATTTTCATTTGTATTTTAGCCACAACAAAAGTCAAATAAAAACTGTTTATTATTGTTAAGGCCTCACATATTTTACGATCCTTCTCCCTCTCTCTCATTCTCTGGCTTCAGCTCTAGTCCCAGTCAGCCAGCCCCTTTTGTTGATTTAACTCCCACGCAATCTGAAATGCATTGCTTATTTATATATTTATTGCATATACACACAAGTACATAAAAGAATACATACACAAATGTAGAATTGTTTACACACTTACACACATATAAACAAGTCCTCAAAGGATGGATAGGTGTGGTTCAAAGTTCGAACTGAATGCGAACTGCTCTGATGCTTTATGGCCAAAGGCTTCAGATTACACAACATGGCCTGTTTTTTAAGTGTATTTTATGTATGGATACAACGATAAGCAACGGCACTTGGAGCCGTACGCCAGCGCATAACTCAAATTCAAATCCAGTCGCAGACGCAGTCGCAGAAGCAGACAGACGACAGACAAACAGACGGACAGACTCTGAATATTTATGGCGCCTGCCCAGGATGCTTGACTATGCCAGGCACGTTTGAAGCGATCGTTCAGAGAGATTTGTGCTAAGTGCCAAGAAAACGTTTTGGTGGTGGTGGCTTAATTAAGTACAGCAGCTACCAGAGTGTAGCCTGGGAATATCTGGCGCGCCTAGTTTTAGCTACACTGGCATCATACGTAGGTATGCGGATGTGGAGACCCACTGTAGGCACTGGCTTACGATTGTACCATCAATCAGTGGGCTGTATTTCTGCAAGCTACAGTTGCGGAGGCGAATCCCAGGGCAAAGGCATTATGCCTACCCAAGGACACGATCAAATCCGCTTAGTGTAATAACCAGAGCAGCAGGTTACTGTCTTATACCCTGCTACAGTCGACCGCTTAAGGGTATATTAAACATAAAAAATAATATATCATAATTGTCACTGCATTTCTAACTTAACAGATATTTAATATTAACAAATCTGTTTAATTTTGTAAAATTAAATAAATACATACATTAACAGCCAATGCTGTGACAGTGCATGTTTACAGTGACTTAACATACAATTAACATCAGTAAAGTTTGTTGACATTTGCAAGCCTTAACCCTAGACGGTCAATGTTATTTCTTGTACGCTACTGCCATCCTTTGTCGTTTGAATAAAGTCCATATGAAAACTATTGTGAGCGAAAAAATACCACAATAGAATTTAATTCAATTAATTTAATTTAATTTAATTTTAGGTAGTTAATTTTATATGAATAGCTTATAAAATATATGTAAAAACTTGAAAAGAAGATTGCGCGTCGTGTTTTTACAGAGGGTTAAGAAAAATCAAAATCGATACTAGACATTCTCGCACCTATTAGTATTTTTCCGAGTATCTGTACAGGGTATTTGATGGACATGATGCAATTACAGAGTTGCCTTTATACTTGATTCTTATTTTGTTTTCCTTCTCTTTGCATTCGCTGGCACCATTCGGATTTGGGGTCGTCGTTATCGCCTAGAGAATAAAACAGCAGCCGCCTCTGCCCCCCAAATGTGTCAACGGCAATCGATAAATTTTGTTGTTTTAGTTGTTAATTTGTTTCTTTCTGGGCTGGTGCGGGATGTTGCCTGCTGGAAAGGCAACTTAATGCGCAACGATTATGTAGCGTAGGCAAGTTGACTGGCCAGTGGCTGCATTTACTGGACACCAGCTGCTGTGTCCTTGGACAATTTAAAATTGTAAGCTAACTGACGTTTCTTTTCCGGTTTCTTTTTTCTTATATTATTTTACAGCGCTTGGCAAAAGAAGCACAGGAAAGATTGAGCCATTGAACAGTGTGCTGGGCAACATATCCACAGAGAGCTGGACGAGCATATTGAACGCTGCAGCAAAGATGATTGGTCGTTTATTTCGCGCCCATGGCGAATTTTGTGCCTCGCACCCTTGGGAGGTGATTGTTGCCCTGCTCACTGTCACAGCCTGCATGCTGACCGTAGACAAGACCGGTACACTGGAAACAGCCAATGGTCTTAGCAGCACCACTGCAACAGCAGCCGCAGCGACGGCGAACGGAGCAGCCACTGCATCAAGTGGAGCACCGCCACCAATTATCACTACCTCATCACACTCGGCCACCTCGAGTCGCCACCGACCCTGCCACGGTTGGAGTCAATCCTGCGATGGACTCGAGGCAGAATACAATGCCGCTGATGTGATTCTAATGACCGTTGTGCGCTGCACCGCCGTACTCTACTGTTACTATCAGTTCTGCAGCCTCAGTCGGCTTGGCTCCAAATATGTTCTAGGTAAGTGACTCTAGACTTGGATTGCGTCATGACAGACAATGGAATAGACACTTTAAGGCGCGTGTGTTGACTCAAACTATTAGCTCCATGCTGAAGAACACCTATGCTTTGTTTACATTCCAACAAGTACTGATGAGCAGTGGCTGCTGCCATGTGCGCCTTGTTTGTCTAATACTTTATCGCCGCTTTGGCCCGGTCCATGGTATTTCTCACGCGGACTCTAAATGATATGACCTTTGTGGCTAATTTGACTTGAAAGCTTAAGTATAATTCAAGTGCGGTCATATACGTTTTTTCTGCTTCTCTTCTTTTTACTTCAGGTATTGCCGGTCTTTTCACGGTATTCTCTAGTTTCATATTCACCACAGCCATTATCAAGTTTCTGGGCAGCGATATATCCGATTTGAAGTAAGTAACCCACACATATACATTTATATATCTATATAGCTATACAATGTAACATTTGCGCATACAGGGATGCACTCTTTTTCTGCTGCTGGTCATCGATTTGTCCAATTCGGGTCGTCTCGCGCAGCTGGCACTCTCGGGCAGCAACCAGGCGGAAGTCACGCAGAATATAGCACGCGGACTGGAGCTTTTGGGGCCGACAATATCACTGGACACCATTGTGGAGGCGTTACTTGTTGGCGTGGGTACACTGTCGGGCGTGCAACGTCTAGAAGTGCTATGCACGTTTGCAGTTCTCTCAGTACTGGTTAACTATGTGGTCTTCATGACGTTCTACCCAGCCTGTTTGTCGCTCATATTTGACTTGTCACGCAATGGCGTCGACATGTCCGCTGTAAGGGAGCGTGCTAAGGGAACACTGCTGCTGAAATCACTCACCGAGGAAGAGCAAAAGGCCAATCCCGTGCTGCAGCGTGTCAAGCTAATCATGACCTCTGGTCTAATGATTGTCCACATCTACAGTCGTGTCGTGTTCAGCAACAGTGACTACGATGCCGTTGACAAAACGCTTTCCCCGACGCTGAATCTGAATGTGAACAACAATCGAACGGAATCTGGCGAGATCACAGATATTATTATTAAGTACGAAGTCCTTATTGAACCACTCCCGCCCGCACGGCTAATCCCAACTCTGAATTTTTTTTTCAGATGGCTGACGATGAGCGCCGAGCACATTGTCATATACATTGTTTTGATTGCCCTCGTGGTCAAATTCATTTGCTTTGATAATCGCGAAACTCTACAGAATCAACTACGCCTGACCACTACGGTAAAGGCATCGCAGACAACACCTCTGGGGGAAGAGTGGGAGGTGCATAGAGCGAATGAAGTTGCTGTTCGAAAGCCGCTGTTTAGCATTGGGGAGCAAAGCTCGACACATGCTTCCACACAGACGGACCTACAGCCAATAAAACAACGTCGTGTGCTACCGGTGCGTCCACCTCGCCCGCTAAAGGAATGCCTAGAATTATTGAAAACCAATGAAGAATCCTACGGTGTTAGTGGCTTCGCCGCTTTAAGCGATGAGGAGATCATTGCCATTGTTAATGCTGGTGGGACCCACTGTCCGCTTTATAAGATCGAGTCGGTGCTTGATAATCCTGAGCGTGGTATTCGCATTCGCCGCCAGATTATAGCCGCACGTGCAAATCTTCCCCAAGAACGTATCGATACGCTGCCCTATGAGCACTTTGACTATCGTAAAGTGATGAACGCCTGTTGTGAAAACGTACTTGGATACGTTCCTATACCTGTTGGCTATGCGGGTCCACTGTTGCTGGATGGCGAGAGTTACTACGTACCCATGGCCACTACAGAGGGTGCTTTGGTGGCATCCACGAACCGCGGCTGTAAAGCGTTATCTGTACGCGGAGTTCGTTCGGTTGTGGAAGATGTTGGTATGACACGCGCACCTTGTGTGCGTTTCCCTAGTGTCGCCCGTGCTGCCTTGGCCAAAACGTGGATCGAGACCGACGCAAACTATCAACTGGTCAAATCGGAGTTTGATTCCACTTCCCGTTTTGGGCGCTTAAAGGATTGCCACATTGCCATGGATGGTCCTCAGCTCTACATACGCTTTGTGGCGCTTACTGGCGATGCCATGGGCATGAACATGGTATCCAAGGGCGCGGAAATGGCACTGCGATGCATCAAACGCCAGTTTCCCGACATGCAAATTATTTCATTGAGTGGAAACTTCTGCTGTGACAAGAAGCCCGCAGCAATTAATTGGATAAAGGGACGTGGCAAACGTGTCGTCACTGAGTGTACCATACCGGCGGCCACGCTGCGGTCAGTGCTTAAGACGGATGCCAAGACGCTGGTCGAGTGCAACAAACTGAAGAACATGTCCGGCAGCGCCATGGCGGGCAGCATTGGTGGTAATAACGCTCATGCAGCTAATATGGTGACTGCAGTGTTCTTGGCCACAGGCCAGGATCCAGCCCAAAATGTGACATCCAGTAATTGCTCCACGGCCATGGAGTGCTGGGCCGAGAATAGCGAGGATTTGTATATGACCTGCACCATGCCTTCATTGGAAGTGGGTACCGTTGGCGGAGGAACTGGCCTGCCCGGACAAGGTGCCTGCCTTGACATGCTGGGCGTGCGTGGAGCTCACATTATCAAGCCTGGTGACAATGCCAAAAAGCTGGCACAAATTGTCTGCGCCACCGTTATGGCGGGTGAACTCAGTTTAATGGCAGCGTTGGTTAACAGCGATCTAGTCAAGAGTCATATGCGGCACAACCGGTAGGTAAATGCAGTTGATCTTTTATTGCTTCGTTTTACATGGTTTTTGTTTTTGCTCCTGTTCTTTATTACCAGGTCTTCCATTGCCGTGAGCAGCGCCAACAATCCACTGAATGTGACAGTCTCCAGTTGCAGTACAATCAGCTAGAAGTGACGCCACTTTCACCTCCTGTATATAGAGGCGCTCAGTTAAGGGCGTAAAACTTAAAATTCTTTTGTTAAAATCAATTAAATATTAATTATGCTGTAATTTTAATTCTAATTGTAATTGTAATCTTAATTGTAATTCTAATTATTCAATTGGCCAGGCCAAAAAGCAGTTGAAAGCAATTGTTTCAAAGCCAAAGCCTTTTGTATTTGTTGTAATAGTTGTTATAATGATTCAATTACCAAGTGTATCGCAGCCTGGGATTCATTGTTGTTGCAATTTCCAATTAGTTAGTACGATTATATATAAATATATATATATATATTTTTTACAATATATATATATGTATATGAGCCTATTTTTTCTACAAAACATATATCTAGTGCAAGCGAAAAACTTGTAAAAAGTATTCCTCAAGCGAATTAGTTTTAGTGACCAAAATATAAACGTGTTTAATAGGAGTAGATCAGACGTAGAGGGATTGCTAGGCGGAACACGCATGCGAGTCAAAAAAATAAAAAATGGGTAAATGATAATTGATAAATGTCTTTTGTAGACGCTGCGCCCGGGCTTACAGATCGGAACTTCATTTATTTTAGTTTTTACTTTAATAATAATAATTATTAATAAATTATTATAATTAATTTATAATAATTCACAATGCGTTTTATTTAATTAGTTGAAGTGGTGGTTTTTCATTTGTGGAAAAACAAAAATTATAAACGGAAAAAACGAAAACAAACGCTAGCCAATTTTAAGCACTCTCCTCAAAGGGTTCCTCCTTGGACTCTGCCTCGGCATCGCTGCCATCTGCAGACGTTACCACATCTACACTGCTATCGGCCTGCACGAATGCCTTTTTTGGGCTGGACTCATTGCTATCCGCCTCGGCAATGGCTGTGGCTGCAGTTGAGCGGATAGGAACCGTCAGGGGACCGACGGCACCAAGATTATCGTCTTCGTCATCATCGTTAGTAGTTGACTCTGGCTGCACGCTTGTAGCACAGGATTCAGAAGAAATGCCATTTTTAGCTTCAACTAAGGTGCACTCATCGGGATGTGTCAGTTTTCGCTTGGCAATGCGCTCACTCAACGCTTTGTGCACCTGTGCAATGTCCGAGGGCCGACCCATGGCCAAAAATATCTTTACAGTGCCAGTATTGTCCATGGCAGTCAGACGCAGTGATTTCTGGCTGGCCCGCTCGGCAACCATTGCAGCCCAAACTTTAGTATTGACCAGCAGCCGCAAATTGCCTGATGTCCGAAAAACAACTCGAGAACAATCGCGTTCGTCCTTGGCATCGTTGAGACGCAAACTGCCACGTCCACGTTCTTCCCAATTACTATTTATAAACGCGAATAGCTTGCAACTGACATCAGCAATATTGGTCTCGTCCTCCTCGCCTGTGAAGGTCTCAACCTCTTCATACTTGCGTTTCTGTGCACGGCTCTCTTCATACTCTCGTGCCACATCAGTAAGGCTTTTTGCTTCGGAGGACTCCTTGTTATTATCTGTGGATTTAGCAGCCTTTTGAATAACGCTGGAAAATAGCAGCTGTGAAGAAGAGGCCTCAATCGATGTGGCAGCTTCTGTATTCGATTCTGTGCTTACGTTTTCCTGTGTAAAGTTCAACGATATTTAAATGAGCACCATGTGATTTAGTGCAAACTTACCCCTGTGACGCGCTCATGGACGTTTTGGCCAAAAATGAAGCTACTTGTCTGTACACTCGGCAAAGTAGTCTTGGTGGTAGCAAATATGTTAGTACGCTCGATACAATTGTTACGCAGCATGGAGAGCGGATCCGGCCGCTCATCTATCTCTTCGTCCTCTTTATCAGATTTCTCTGTGGACTCCACTACTTGACCCGGTGAATCCTCTTCATCATCTCTTTGCTCGCGCAAAAACGGATTGGGTACAATGCCGTCATCTTCAGTCTTCTCGCTGCTCCCGGCTAACGCTGTGGAGTTATTGCTGTTGTTGTTGGAATTTGCTTGAGCTGAACCTAATACGGAAGCGCCGCTTAGTACAGCCGGCCGCAAAACAGCTCCACCCAATCGTGAGGCCTTCAAGGTAAAGCCACCTCTGAAGCAGTTGGCTTCGACCGACGCTTCTATAAAATGCAACAAAAACAAGCAAGAAATTTTAGTTTGCTTCGCCTTTAAGTTGCTGCTTAAGCATTTATGCGGCGTAACTTTGGAACGTGCCCGAAGGCCACCTGTCAAGCTAGCAAAATTTTGGAACTAAATTAGTGCACTTACCATTATTTTCAGACATGGTAATGACACAATGATTGATGTTTACGGTTTAATTCGGCAAAAAAAACCTTTTTTACATGGAAAAAAGCGTTCTCTTCAAGCCACAGGCAGTGCTGTGAAGTAACCAATTTTCGATATACTTGTCTTAGCACCGATAATTTTGGACCGTTTTCCAACACTGTTAGCTGTCAAACTAGGCAAAGGCTGGAAAAAACACGAAAAATACAAGTCATTGACCAAAAACGCAAAGAACGCATCAATCCACCGAAAAGTTGTAATTATTTTTGAAAGCAAGTTAAGCAGATATGGCCCAAACTCTTGAAGACAAATCAATATGGGAGGATGGCGAGGAATCTTTGGGCGAAGAGGTGCTTCGCATGTCCACTGATGAGATTGTGAGCAGGACTCGCCTGATGGACAATGAAATCAAAATAATGAAAAGTGAAGTTATGCGAATCACACACGAAATTCAAGCACAAAACGAAAAAATCAAAGACAATACGGAAAAGATAAAGGTATGTTTATTTTATCCATTTTACATTTAACAAAAATATATCACATACAAATATCGTTTAAGGTTAACAAAACGTTGCCCTATCTGGTGTCTAACGTCATCGAGCTGTTAGATGTGGATCCACAGGAGGAGGAGGATGATGGCTCAGTTACTGTGCTGGACAACCAACGCAAAGGAAAATGTGCGGTTATCAAAACGTCAACGCGTCAGGCGTACTTCTTGCCAGTCATTGGCCTGGTCGATGCTGAAAAACTTAAGCCCGGAGACTTGGTTGGCGTTAACAAGGACTCGTATCTGATTTTAGAAACCCTGCCGGCCGAGTATGATGCGCGCGTAAAGGCCATGGAAGTCGACGAACGCCCAACAGAGCAGTATTCCGATATTGGAGGCTTGGACAAACAGATTCAGGAGCTCATTGAAGCTGTTGTGTTGCCTATGACACATAAGGAGAAGTTTAAAAATCTAGGCATCCATCCTCCAAAGGGTAAGAAAGAAGATTGTGCCGAAATAAAGATGATACGACTCGTATTTGTTTTTTAGGTGTTCTATTGTATGGTCCGCCCGGTACTGGTAAGACACTACTCGCCCGTGCTTGCGCCGCACAAACCAAGTCCACGTTCCTCAAGCTAGCTGGCCCGCAATTGGTTCAGATGTTTATTGGTGATGGCGCTAAACTTGTGCGTGATGCATTTGCGCTGGCCAAGGAAAAGGCCCCCGCTATTATTTTCATTGATGAATTGGATGCCATTGGCACAAAAAGATTCGATTCGGAAAAAGCTGGTGATCGTGAGGTGCAGCGTACCATGTTGGAACTGCTGAACCAGTTAGATGGATTTAGTTCCACTGCGGATATTAAAGTAATTGCAGCAACGAATCGTGTGGATATTCTTGATCCTGCCCTCCTACGTTCTGGTCGACTTGATCGCAAAATAGAGTTTCCTCATCCAAATGAAGAGGCACGTGCACGCATTATGCAAATTCACTCAAGAAAAATGAACGTCAGTACCGATGTAAACTTTGAAGAGCTATCTCGGTCCACAGATGACTTCAATGGTGCACAGTGCAAGGCAGTTTGCGTGGAGGCGGGCATGATTGCACTACGCCGATCAGCCACATCGGTGACACACGAGGATTTTATGGATGCTATTATGGAAGTGCAGTCCAAGAAGAAAGCTAATCTTAACTACTACGCCTAGGCTAGAATTTCGCAAATTAAATTTACTTGTAATCTGGCAAACTAATCAAGAATAAAACAAAAATTACATTAAACATTTAACAACATTGATGGATGTTTTTCAGGCAGAGTTTATCGTTAGGAATCATATCGCATGGTGAGCGGTTTTATCAGTACAACACATATATATTTTTGAGTAAGATATTTCTGATCTTTAAATATCTAAAAATTCCATTCAGAAATAATAAAAAATAGATGATAAATATTTACATGGTCACTAATTAAGCTAGGGATGATTAACCGATTTATTAAGTCTAATCAGTGGGATCAAGTGTGTTGCTGCTGCTGCTCGTCCCTGTGGACGAGCTGACTGATGTAGCTGTTGTGCTGCTAGATGAGTCACCACTAGACACCGTTGCGGCAGTGGTTGTGGAGGCTGCTTCAGGTGTGGCTACAGTCGCTGCTGTCGTTTCAGCGGACACTGCTGCAGCAACTGAAGGTACATTAACAGGCACAGCCGCTATTTCATTGGCTGGAAACCCTGGTTGCTGAGCTGGTTGCTGAGCTGGTTGCTGCGCTGGTGGCTGTGCCGGCTGCTCAGGCTGTTGAAATGGTCGCCTAGTATACATTATAATGCCCAGTAGCAGAGTAAGTATAGTAATCATATATAGATCCCAATTGGCAGCAATATTTTCATCCATATAAAAGATGAATCTGTATGGCGACTGGAGCAATAAAAAAAAAGAAAATACCAATGTAGACTGTTCTTTTTTATACATTCAACTACTCCGTTTCTTACCTCTTTTAATGACTCTATCTTGGCCAGCATCTGCAGCTTAAATAGCGCAATTGCCACAGGAACTTTGGCATCTGAGTTTGTTTCGGCAGCCAAATCGTATAATCTCTTGGCCAAATGCCAATCCTTCTTCATGCCAAGTCCTTGTTCGTGCATGTACCCCAAGTTAAACATTGCTTGTGCATTGTACTGCTGCTCTGAAGCTTTTCTGTGTTTTAAGTTAAGTAAAACGGATTTTATAACATAACGAAAACTTTTTTAGCATAAACGCACCTGTAAAGTGCCGCAGCTGTTTCAAAATCCGTTTTAGTCCCCCAACCATAGTAATAGTAATCGCCAAGTTTAACCTGGGCCGCTGAATAGCCTTGGCCGGCAGCGCGTTTCCAGTAATAAAATGCGCGAATTAAATCCTCATGCCGGTCATTAAATACATGCACTTCTTCGCGGTCTAGTAGATAAGCTGAATTGCTTTGGGCCACCTCATAGCCCACTTCCGCCATAAGGGAATACTGCATATAAGACTCATCAATGCGATTCTTCTTGTAGTCACTATAGGCGTGCATCAATCTACTGCTCCAACGACCACGTTCTGCTACATTTTTAAAGAACTGCAATAATATGACAAAAATATTTGGCAAACAAAAATGAAATTATAGTAGGGAGCTTTTAATATGCACCCTTCAAATTCTGTCCTAAGATACAATAATTAATAGTAGTCAGTCAATTCCAGTCAAATATTTTTGTAGATCCTTTGGGTGGATTTACAACTTTCGACTTACATTCTGATTAACTTTGCAGATAAATTTTGAAGAAAAGGCCACATTTATCCATTTTGATACCTTAATCTAACTTAACTTAATTGGATAACTTAAAAACATACCTCAACAGCTGCTGGACAAGACCGAAGCATGCCCATGCCATATGCATGCATAATACCCAAATTGTAGTAGGCTAATACGTGTCCTGACTGTGTGGCAAGGTTGAAATATTTAATTGCCAGTTTGTAGTCGGTTTTAACACCATTTCCAGCTATAATAGAATCACAGGAGACAAGGACTATTATTTTATCGAGTTCAGATGTGGAAATCTTAAACTTACTGAAGTACATGGTTCCCAATTGCAATTGCCCATCAACCCAGCCTTGATCGGCAGCCTGTGTGAAATACGACAAAGCCTTCATGGAATCTTTGGGTACGCCCAGTCCTTTAAGGTACATGAGGCCTAACCCACTTTGCCCTACAGGATCACCCATTTCGGATGCCTTTGAAAAGTACTATTAAAAAAATAAGGAGAAATTATAGTATTATCACATCCATTTATAAGTGTCGCTTCGTACCTTAAAGGCTGTATCATTGTCCGCTTTGATTTGTTCACTGCCCTCTAGATATAGCTTACCTAAGAAGGCAAAACCAATAGCATTTCCAGCATTGGCCGCAAGTGTAAAATATTCGAGTGCTTTTTGGTGATCCTGCTGAATAGCTTTACCACCCTGGTAGTACAACTGCCCCAAGCCGACCTGGGACTGGACATCTCCTTTGTCGGCAAGCAGTTGATAGTAGTCGACTATTTCAGTCTCGTGACTGCCCGGATTCTCTAGTTCATCCAGCAGTCTGACTCTATGAACAATAGGACCATTCGCGAAAGTTACTTTGGAGGCTACCTTCTTGGCTACCCGTTTATATTGAACCAGGGCCTTTTCACAGCTGATAGGTACGTTTATGCCGTATAAATAGCGATATCCCATAGCCATTTGCGCTAGCGTATTGTCTCCTAGCGCTGCAAGCGAGTAATGTATCAGCGCCATGGGCTGGCTTACATTCTTGCCACCCACGCCAACAGAGTATAAAAATCCAAGACCCATATGGGCTTCTGGTACGCCCTCATTTGCTAAACTTTCGAACTCGGCAGTGGCTTGTTGAAAATCAAATGACATCCAATGGCCCAATAGCATAGCCCACGCAAGTTCCGCACGAGCCCTTGGGTGATTAAATGCGGCTGCCTTCCGCAGCAGCGTTAATGCTACACGCTTATCAGTACGTGGCTTAGCTAACATCTCCATGGCGTTCTCGTAAAGGCTTTGAGCTGCAAGATAATTATTGTAATTATCAGATAGTTATCGTAATTAATTGTTTACCTTCCAGTTGTTCGGGCGTGAGTTCAGCAACTTCGATGGGCTTTTGCTTCGCTTCAATTTCTTCGATTTGTGACTTTAGTTTCTGCTGTTTCATAAGGCTGTCGTTCCATAAACGCTCAAACAGGGCAGCTGGCATCACTTTGGTACGTGGCGCGTATTCGGCGTCCTTGAGCTTTGACGCTTTTCGGTCATTGCTACCTGGGGCTGTTGCTGTCGAAGATGAGTCGGCAGGAGCAACTTTATCATCTTTCTCAGCTGTTGTAATCTCTTCGGCTTCAGTTTTAGCCTGGCTGGAACCATCAGTTGAGCTAACGCCCTCGGTCTTGGGTTCGGCCTCATTGGGTGGTGTTGCTGTCGCGCTGGCGCTTTCCGATAGTGGGCCTTGCAACTCCGCCTGCAACAGCTGGCTTTGCTGAGCCAGAAGGACCATCAAAATGCACATCAAACCTGGCAGATTCATCGTATGGTACCAGTCTGTGTGTGTGTGCCGTAAAAAGATAAGTGTTAAATATACTAAAACTGGTGGTATAGTCTTTTCTTGTTTTTTTTTCAAGTCTGACGTGTTGTGTTATTTACTTTTTCTTTTATGCACACACTGATAGTTTTTTTCACCGTTTGATAGTGCTTAGTGCTACCGGGCCGTTTTATCGCTGTCGCATTTTATTTCAGGCCAAATGCTGAAATTCTTGCCACAAAATCTCTAGCCGACTTTAAACAGATTTTCACACGTAAGATTAAAGAACCTTTTATTTGTTGCAACAATAATTGTTTTCCAGTGTTGCGAGCGCCCCAATGACAGAGATGCCCAAAATAGCGAAAAGTCACTTTTATTTTTATATGAAGACCTCAAATTATTGTGAGAACATAAAAGTTAAACAATTTTTTTTTTTTTGTTATTACAAACGAAAAAAAATAAATATAACTGTAATAGTATGATTGGAATTTTTTTGGGTCAAACAAAATCTACAAAAACTAAATGAAGTGCCGGTATGCTCACCTCTAAAGTGGACAGCGGCCAGTGTTGGAAACGTTCGGGAAACAAGTTGCGTATGTTTTTGTTGTTCCATTTCATAATGCAAATCGGCCAAAAGCAACTTCAGCGCAAATAATTAAATGTGATAATTTGTGAAAATACTAATAAATATAAAAGCAGGCATTGTTGGAGCGTAATTAATTGTTCTATTGTACCGGAGAACCTAAGAAAAGGCATGGAAATGAGTGTAAGTAAGAAGGGCAAAAGTGAGCAAGCCACTGTCACTGCGATCCACAACATCTATGAAACCAGTTCCAAGCCGCGCTCCAAGCGATTAAGACAATCACGCATCGACAAATTCTTGCCCATCTGCCCGAAACTGGTGAAAGTTAACAGCTGTTTGAGCTCGCAATATCTGGGCCTGAAAGCATAGAAGCTCAATTACTAATTCCACATCTTTCCCCTTCCACCTGTGCATCATAACTTAAAGGCGAGTATGCTTGCCCGAGTCTCCTTCTACCCCACGCTGCTTTACAATGTCCTTATGGAAAAAGCTACAGCAAGGAACTGGTACGATCGCATTGATGAAAATGTCATACTTGGAGCACTGCCCTTCCGAAGTCAAGCTAATGACGTAAGTTCTCTTTTTAGATACCAAATACACTTTGGTAACTTAATCCGTTATATGAGATCTTTAATTGTGCCAAACTATTTTTATTTATTTTTTAATTCATCTTTTATTTATAATCTGTATGATAATAATAAGTACATTTAAATTGCATATTAGTTATAATCGAATAGTTGTAGGACAGGTTACAGTCTGCTGAGCTTAACTTGTAGATCTCATTAAAAAGAGAAAAGAAATTGATTGCAAGGGCTTTAACGGGCTTTTACGAATAGTAAATATTAGCTATCAATATTAATACACCATGTGCGTCACACTGCCCGGATAAACGCCTAACGATTTCTTTAATGGGATACACCAAAAATTTAATACATGGAATGCCCCGCATAATTGAAACTCGATTCGAAGTTCCCAGTTGAGTTACATAATATTCCGCATTAGCAATATCAACGGAACTCTTTCAACCAAATATAGTGAGTCTGCTATGTGTTTGCGACTTCTTACTTAGGTTATTTACCCCTAGGCAGAAGGATAGATAATTCTTACTTGGCTGAATAAAAAAACTTAAAAATTCTTTATACCAACAGTTGATCGGAAAGGAAAATATGAAAGCTGTAGTGTCAATGAACGAGGACTATGAACTTGCAACCTTTTCTAACGACGGACCCAAATGGAAAGCTATTGGCGTCGAGTTTCTGCAACTGGCCACTACAGATATATTTGAGTCACCAAACCAAGAGAAACTCTATCGAGGCGTCGAGTTTATTAATCGCTTTTTGCCACTGTCCAAGCGCATAGCTGGATTAAACACAGCGCAATGTCCGGAAAATATTGGTTCGGTTTATGTGCACTGCAAGGCGGGGCGAACACGTAGCGCTACATTGGTAGGCTGCTACCTAATGCTGGTAAGTTAATAATTATTAAACATTACATATCTTTTATTTATTCGTGGACATTTTAGAAGAATGGATGGACCCCAGATAAAGCCGTGGAGCACATGCGTCACTGTCGTCCGCATATTTTACTACACACAAAACAATGGGACGCGCTCAGAATATTCTATGCAAATAATGTGGAGGCCAAGTCATGACCCAACTTTGACAGTAGCAATAGTTGAATTTTTATTACATACGTAAAAAAAGTTTTTGTTTTAGTTACCTTTACCAAAACTATATACAAAGTGCTGTTTCGTGTACATATAAATAAACTTTTGAATACGTTTAACGTGTGCTTGTTATTTATACAAATTATTAGTATTTATTGTAAAAAGTAACAAGCTATCGTCGAGACCAAAAACTGTCGTTTAAGTGCATAAATCATTCCCCCGGTTAAGCAGTTAGGCTTTTTTTTCGTGTCTGAATCCTTGCCCTGGATGGCCCAGAAGCGTTTGATACCATTTGCTAGACCAATATCGTTTTGGATGAAGTAAAAGAGGCCTCCCAATGTTGCAATGGATAACATGATGAGAGCGATGTGAGCAACTTTTGGCAAAATGTTACCAACAACCGATGGACGAAGGTAGTCCACTACGATAGCCTCAACGCCCCTAAAACATTATTAACATTATTAACATGACATCTCTTATCGTTGTTCATCTTACCAATGAGTGTGAATAACTACAGACACAGCCAAGAGGGCGTCCATTATCTGCGATGGGGCAATAAACGCAGCAGGAATAACGGCCAGAAGGCCAACAGACACTAAGCGTTCGATGGTCCACAGTCCTGTGTGATTGGAGCCGGCTGCAGCCATTTTAGGAGCACTTACTGAAATCTCCCGGTGAACAACAGACTAAAATACGCGTAGATTAACTGACGATTAACATCACTGGATTTGACTTTGAATACATACCGTTGCTGTCTTAGAAAGTGTCAAAGGTGTTGTTAAGCCCTGGCGCTGAATGTTGGACATAGCAGTGGAGTAGCTCTTTAGTGGGGTAAGGCGTCCCGACTTAATTAAATTTACAGCTGTTGGTAACCGAGAAATTCAATAGGGTTATATAATGAATGCGGATTACGGTTAAATTATATTTATATTTTTTAGAGCCACACAATACCCACCATTGCTGCGAGTCACACCACGCAGTACCAGAGAAGACAACATGATTTATTTATACGTATAATCAAAAATTTGGAGCAAAAAATAAATACTATTGTTATTTATTGCCTTGAAAGCGACTAACTTTATGAAAATTATACAGCACTGAAATTTGACAACAGTCCTGTCTAAACTTTATCGAATTAAGAATTGTTATCGTTTTGCGATGTTATCGGACCCACCCCACCCCAGGCGCACGCCGGTGTACCTACTTTGAAATACCCTACACAAAGAAGAAACAAACCTTATAATTATTGAAATTGACCAGTTTAGAGTTATTAGTGGAGAAAATTAGAGCAATATCTTTTAATTTAAGCCTGTTAATAGTTTAAAGTGGCTAAGAGATTTATAGTAATTTTTTAGTTAAAATAAAAAATACAGATACACTTGTTGAGTTTTACACTTAAGACATGCTTCAAAATGGTTTTATTAAGTTGCCTCAATTATTTATGCCAAAACATTCGAGATTGTAAAATGTCTATATGAAGATTTCTAAGACCTCTAATTATTTTTGAACTTATAAACTATAAACATGCATATAACAAATCTGCTTTAAATTTTTTTCTTTCGATGCATTCGTAAGGCACATTAATGTTTAAAAACAACACTAGACGAATCGTTTACATTGGACGGAATATAAAATTGTGTTTAATCCTATTGAGAGACTAAAAATTTGGCTAGTGTATAAGCAACTGCAATAGCAAACGCTGTCGGCGCGCTAATACCCGAACTCAAAGGACTTGCGCCTGCTTTGTAGAAATCCCAGTCGAAGACAATTTGAGCAGCATCTGATGTTTTCCATGGATTCAAGCCATCGTCGAAATACATCGGGCAATCGTCACGTTCACGTTCGTACTCTACGGCATCAATGGCGACTGCTGCGCCCTCTGAATGATTCCATGAAGTCACGTCCTGGTTAAGTTTGCAGAATGCACCCACTGCTTGAGACATGAGGACGCGGTTAAGATCGGCTCGTTGATAGACCCAGCACCGGTATTTGGAAAGCGGATCTAAATCATCGTAAGTAATTAAATAGGACTTTAGGTTTTCTTTCCAAAAACCAATGCATTTCATGCGGTAATCTGGATCACTGTAGATATCCACGGGCCGTCCCAAATGATCCACAGATAGACAATAGTTTTCATCAACAGCCAATTCTTTTTGGTCCGTATCACAAACTGATAAATCAGATATGTTCTGCTTACAGTGGATATCGGGACGGGGACTCAGGGTAACACCACCGAGAATTCTGAAATATTTTATTAAAAAAGGCTTACATTTTGACATAAAAACAGTATATACTTTACTCACCTTGTTTTGAATGGATGTTCGCCCCTTTGTGTAAAGTTGAATTTGCCAGCAACTGGACAACGCACAGGGACTGGGTTTCTCGCTAAGAACAAATCATATTTCCACGCCTCGGCATTTGGGAACTGCACCCAAGAGCAAACAGTACTAAAGTCGTCCTTAATCACAGCCAAACCTTTACGATAGCGTATAATATTGTGATGCCTGGACATAAAATCGAAACACACATAATCCTTTTGGCAACCGTCGACAGTAAGTCGCGCCATCATAACACGGTTACCGCGACGTTCCCGGCATACGTAAATCGTCTTACGGTAACGAGCTCTATCAGGGTAATAAGTTTCATTGATATGTGTTTCACTGATGGAAACATCGGCATCGATGTTAGCCGTGTTTACCCACTCGCCTGAGAAATTCTGGGGCAAAGTACAACCGGGCTCTACAAACTCAGCTTTTACAGGCGTTAATTTAAGACGCTCAGGTGAATTCTCAGGTGTTTTAAGTGTATTACACTCGGCAGTAATGGAGACACCAATATAGAGATCGTCATCTCGATTCTTAAGGAAGCAGCGATATTTCTCGTCCTTACGCGACTCCTTTGTATTGGCAACAGCAAAATAATGGTTCTTTCCCACAAACCAATCTCCCAAACAGCTGAACTCGACTGTTCCGGTAAAAGTGCCTTCCATTCCCTCACATTTTTGATAAGTAATATTGAACTTTTGATTCTGGATAAGAAACTGAGTGCCAGCAGTTTGACAAGATTGAATGCGAGCATCCGGCTTGTTGCACACGCCCGTAAATCGGAATCGATTCTATAATCAAGTCAAAAATAATTATTTAATCCATATAAAATATTTGAATTCTACTTACCTGATATGTAAAATGCCAAACACCCTCGAGAGATGAGCGACAATTAATTGGCACTGGGTTCTCATTAAACAATGTTATCAGCTGCTGATCGTCTTTAATGCCCTTGCACACATTCTGTACGGTGGGCTCTTGGCCTTCAGGCAAACCAATGCAGGGCCCTTCAAACTTTTCAAATATGTTCAATGTGCGTATTATCGTTCGGACGCAATGATAGCAGTTTACTGAGCGCTCTTTGAATACAAAAGAGTACTCATCGCCATGGTGCCGCTCGTAATTGATGCAATACCCACGCGTGGACATGGAAGTCGCATCTATGACCGTAAGGGTAGGCAAACCCACTTCCCACGAGAACCATGATCCCTGTAGTATTTTTGGAATAATGCAGTTACGCTGTTCCACTTGGTTGAATTGTGCGAGCGCTGTAATTAAATCATGTAATTAAGCATTGTCAAAAATTTTGAATTTACCATGAATCACATTGAGATTCGCTTTGAACCTTGGGTGTGGCTTAAACTGACGTCGCATACTTACCAACATTTGAGATGCCCAAGAGGCAAATTAATGTAAAGTATATGTCCATTTTATAATTGAAATGTATGTATGCTATTATGTAAACATATTTTAAACAGGACACAACCACTAAATAAACACAATTAAGACGCACAACTTAAGCGAAACAAGACGCACCAAACAAATGTACGAAAGGTTAAGCGTGGTTTACAGCACTTAATTCGCGGCGCCTTACAGCACTGCAACTATTTTCAACTACTATTATTCGATAAGTTTTTTCTGTTATCCGTTAAAATTCATAAAGCGCTAGAATGTAACGACACTTTATCCAGAAATGAGAGTTTGACTTGAATAGGCAAAGTTGAGTTATAGATATATCTTTTAAGTGTAAGCGACCTTTGATAGTCGATATTGTTCAATTACAATTAGTCGAAAAGTTTTCTGTTATAATTAAAAATTGAAACATCGACACATTCTACATGAGTTCGATTTGACTCGGAAAAATTGAGCTACAGATATATTATTTAAATGTAATTGAGCTTCGATAATCGATGTTGTAATAAAAATGTCTGGCTGATTACAGAAATCAGAACTTGACAACAACTTTAATTGACGCTTAAGAGCAAACATTACCGATACGCTAAAATGAATGCGTCTGTTGTCTCTAATGTGAGCATCGTCCACTCAGACATCTCTACTTTACTCTGCTTCATTTTAATTGTCGACCCGAACGACACCACTTTTAATGGGTAAAAGTCTGTTGCAACAATTTGACTTTATCGATCATCCTTTATCGATTACGGTACAAAAAACTGTAATTATAAACGGATTTGTACAACTAAATGATTCATATTCAAATCTATGTATGAAATCCCTAGTTTTATGGGTATTATAGGAATGAGATTTTACTTGCACTTTGGAACTTATTTAACATTTAACAAATGGCATGTTGTTGATAAGTGTAGTGTCTAGGTACACACTTCTGTGAAGGGATCGGTGCTTATCACTAAGGTCAATCCGTGACGAGCCTGATGTCTATTGAGCTCTGATTGAAATTGCAATTTTGGAGTAGTCTTAATTCGAAGCTCGATTAAAAGCGACGTACGCTTTCCCAGGCTTCGATTAAAAATCGCAAGAACATTTTTAAAAATTAAGCAACGATAGTTTTGCTCCGACCAGATCTTCAATTTTTTAATTTTAATAATTAAAAAAATGGGTTCGTACTATGCTTTAATCTCTGACTTAGTGAGTGAATCTCTAATATGTGTTTATTCTTTAAAAAGCAACAGCAACCATGGGCAATGGGCTTCATTTGGAGGCAATTGATCGTATCACATCGATTCCTTTGGTGGAATCGAGCGTTAAGCGCGTGGAGAATATCTATGAGAAAGTTAAGAACAACAATCGTCTCTTCAGCTGGTATTTTGAGACAGCAGAAGCAACAATTTCTGCTGCCTACGAAACGGTACAACCGGCTGTCAAATTGTTTGAGCTTCCCCTCAAGCAACTGGACAATGTTATGTGCAAAAGCCTTGATATACTAGAGCAGCGTATACCACTGGTCTATCTGCCTCCCGAAATGGTAAGCGTATTTATACCTAGTGCTATATGCTCCAGTTATTTAGACTAGCTTTTTGTCTTAAAGATGTATTGGAATACCAAAGAATATATGTCAGATCATCTTGTGCGGCCTGTACTGAAGCGGGCGGATTCAGTTAAGCAAATTGGCAATGCGGTTCTCGAGAGCTCCATAACTACTTATGCAGCGGATCGAATTGACGGCGCCTTTACAGCTGGTGACAAGTTCGTGGACAAATATCTGGTTGCCATACGCACAGATCAGGATCAGACAGACGGTAAGTACATAGATGACAAAGCAACCTTGAGACAAAGTGCAAACGAAATTTAGACATCTATGTACTTTTCTCATGGTTTATTTATAAGTTGAGTCGTCAACTTCTGGCACTCTCGCTTGTCGAGGTTATCAATCTGTGTTCCATATGTATTTTTATTTGTCTAATCATTCATAAACAAGTCATGAGATAAGACTAGGCTTTACTGAGAAGTTCAATAAAAACATTTGAGATCGAAAATATAAAAAAATTAGATTTTAAAATTAAAATATTATCGCCAACAGCGCCTAATGACGATGATAACGATGGAGCAAATACTGCATCCGACGAGAAAGGCGCCATCAAAGCCATTCATCACGGCCAACGTTTCTCCCGCAAACTGAAGCGAAGACTAACACAAAGAACCCTCATCGAGGCACGGGCTCTAAAGAAGCAAAGCAAAGAAGCGATCCATGTGCTCATCTATGCTGCTGAACTGGTGAGAAAAATATATATTATAGCTATAAATGAATACAGATGAATTACCCTTTATATATATTTATAAATACATTCCTTTAGATTGCTACGGACCCTAAGCAGGCAATGCAAAGGGCTAAGGACCTTTGGGGATATCTCAGCGCAGACGAACCAGAAAATCAGGCCAGACCTGTCACCCTGGAACAGTTAATAGTTCTATTGACACGCGAGTCAGCTAGACGAGTTGTACACTTGGTTAACTATACCGTCAATATTGCATCCAATATACCCAAGTTAGTAGTAGGATTAATAGAAAAAGCATCCCATAAAATATATTTTTAATAATGGACTGATTTTCGATTTAGAAATTTGGCACATACCACCACCGAGGTTGTCCACCATATTATATACATTAATAATCGGATTATAACCATTACTCGCCTGGATAAGATGAAAACGATGTCCAAGGAGGAAGCGGAATCTCTCTTCAAACGTATGGTTGTCTTCTATGGCAACTTGCAAGTGCTTACTAATGGATATCTAGTAAGTTAATTGATTAATTTTTTCAAATGTTTATTAATGTAATTTATTTATAGGAACGCGTTGCAAAGTTTCTTTCCGGACAAATAGAAGCAGAAAAAGTCACGGGCAGTGATAGCAATGCAATTAACAGGTCGTCGAGAAGACGACAGGAAGCCAACAACTTATCACCCGTTCACAACAATATAAATGGGGTTTATTGAGAAATCGCGTTTTTTATTGTTGTCGTATTTTTGTTTCTAATAATAGAGTTTTATTTTTGCTTGCATTTTCGTACTAATTAAACTATTTATAGTTTTATGTACATTAGAATAAAAAGCTATTTTATATCGAAATTCATTTAAATAAATGCTCCTTATAGTATTTTAATTCTAATATGCTCTCTTCTATGTCCTCAAGACTGCGGTGAACAAGCTTTTTTGCTGGCTGTGCATTGGAAACCTTGGGATACCATCTCGTACCCAGCTCCTTAATAGTGGAAACATCGATGATTCGATAGTGCAAATATTGATCAACTGCTGGAAAAAACTTTCTTATAAATAACCGATCCATATATACAGAGTTTCCAGCTAAGGGGCACTTTCGTAGCGGTATATTCTCCTTGAGATAAGACAAGACAATGTTCTCCGCAAGATCTAGAGTTACATCTGACTTCTTACACCTCTCTACCAGGCCAGATTCGTTGTGGTGTTTTATGCACCATTCGTTCATATTCTCGTACACTTGCACGTCATACTTAATTGCGAAGCATGGGCCCTTCGACTTTATGTTAAGATTCTTGTCAGTTATAATACAAGCAACTTCCAATATTTTGTCTGTATTTATATCCAGTCCAGTCATTTCCAAGTCCATCCAAACAATATCCGATGGGTCACCACCCGAATTGTTGCACGTGCTCATATTTTTCTGTTGAGCGACGCACATTGCATAATTCAGGCTATTATGCGATCTTAGAGCAGTAGCCAATGTACTAAAGAGTCGATTTAATGAAGATATCATTAACGATATCGCATAAACTAAAACTTATTTACCCCAAATAAAAAATGTGCCTAGATTCAAGAGTATTTTAATAGCGACTGAGGAAGTAATTCTGTTTAGTGGGAATTAGAGTCGTGCACACTGTTTACTTTTTAGGTATATTTTAGTGTGTTTTTGTTTACGGACAGTGTAACCTCATTGTATTTAGACAAATCCTTGGTATAATCGATAACACTACATTGTACTCAACAAGTGTGAACAGTCCTTAGCTAAATTTGCAGGTAAATATAGCGAAAAATATACTCAAACTGCGAATATGTTCGGTATACTTTCTATGCGTATTGCGGTATACGGTATATAAATGCTACGCAGTGTGTCTGGGTTTTAACTAAGGAATATATGTTCAAATATGTTTTAATAAATATGCTTAATATGCAAGAAGTCTGTTATGAATAATAAAATTATAGTTTTATTATATGCTATAAACTACCTGTGTATTAACTTTATGTATTGTAACTTTATATTAACTTTACACATTTTTATTATTTTTACCCATTTATTAAATTATTTAGATACTTAGCAACACAGCTCAGTAGGTCGTTTGCCAACACTAACTATAACTTCTGCGTTTTTAACAAAAAAGCAAACGTAAATTGTAAAAAAAAAATAAAGGCACCATAAGTGAAACACAAATATAATGTCTACTTCAACGTTAAGAGATCAACCCAGCACTTCAAAAGAATCATTTGAGGATTTCTACACTGAAGTAAGTTTAGTGGTGATAACGCCATCGCCAAGGCAGACGTCTGCGGCAGAGGCTCATTTGAAGGACAGAAATAATAGAATTTAATTATACACATAAATAAACAATTTTGTGACTATCTTCGCAGGTGAAAGAAATTGAAAAACGCGATTCAGTACTAACTCCTACTCAACAAATTGATCGTTTACTTCGTCCAGGTTCCACATACTTCAACCTCAATCCTTTCGAGGTGCTGCAGATTGATCCAGACGTCGAGGTGACCGACATTAAGAAACGTTATCGGACCCTGTCTATATTAGTTCATCCCGACAAGAATCCCGATAACTTGGAGCGCGCACAAATGGCGTTCGACATAGTTGCTCGATCCTGGAAAATATTGGAAAACGAAGTCACACGAAAAAAATGCTTGGATGTATATGAGGAAGCTAAGGGCCGCACAGACCACATGGTAAATAGAATTTGCTCCACTTGTTTATAAGATTTTATATAAATAATTATTTTATTTTAAGATCGCAGAAAAGCGTAAAAAGCTTAAAAAAGAAGGTAGATCCTTAGAGCCCATACCAGAGGATGATCCCATGAAATATAAACATGCTATTTATGTTATGGTCATGAAACTATTTGCTGACATGGAACGGCGGCGACAAAAACTCGACCAGCGCGACCAGGAGGAACGAAAACGAAAGAGGGAAACAGAAATAGAGGAAGAGGATCGCGTTAAGGCGGATCGTGAATGGCAGCAAAATTTTGAAGAATCTCGACAAAGCCGAGTAAACAGTTGGCACGATTTTCAATCCGGTGCTGGAAAAACTAAAAAGACTAAAAAACAGAAACATATGACTGGTATGATGGTCCCGCCAAAGTATAAACCAGAAAGTCGATGAAACATGTGGTTTCGTTCTGTTCGTACATTTTTACATTTTTATAAGAATCCTTTCAAGTTGTAATTGACATGATGCATAATTTTTAGCTTTTAAGAAACCAAGATCTGACTTTTCATTTTTCTTTTTCTCGCATCCTGGTTAGGTCAGCTCTATCAATGTCTTAAAGTTCCGTGTACAAACTGGCTGTGAATACAATATCACGCTTTATGGCCGCCGAGGCCTCTTCCATTTTTGACTGCAAACCAGGATTTCCAATTCTAATGGCCGCTGTTTTAACGTCACGTAGCGTTTCGTCCAGCTGTTGTATGCAACGCACAATGATGCCCTCCTGGACTTCAGTTAGTTTCATAATCTCGGCAAAAGGCTGTTATCAAAGCGAATTATATATATAAGAGATATGTATAAAGGGATATTCTTAAACAGAAACCTACTTTGTTTTTAGCCCACTCGTAGACGACCTCCAGCAGTCCAAAGTTAAGATTATTCTCGGCCTCTATTGCTGCTTGACAGCGTTGCTCCTCGGCCAGAATGGTATCATTAATTTGCTCAAATGCAGCAACACATTTCTTGAGAGGCTCCGGAATGACCGGCTCGCCTTGAACTTTAGCCTGAAACACCAGGCCAGACAGCAATGCAGCAATCTCCGCAGGTTCGAGATCATTAAACATGTTGCAAAGAATCAGTTCGGTAATCAACAGTTCATTTTGGCCCATCTCGCAAGCAACCTTTCCCTTAAGCGTCACTTCATTAAGCTCATCTATGTAGTTTAAGGCCCGCAATACCTGAAGCTTGTTACAGTAATCCGGATACAAAGTAAGATTTTTAGCGGAGTTCTTAAAGCGTAGCTCCTCAATGTGAATCTCCAGCACACGTCGCTCGTAGACTTTCGCAAACTCTTGCTCAAACCCGGCAATATTAGTGTGTGGCAGGACATCGCCTACTTGTCTTGCCAGGTGATCAACGTAGTTTAGCATGGCCACTTCGCTGTCTGCATTCACATTAATTTCCTTGGACATATTTACATATTTAATGCTATCTGGATTTGCATTATATCCCTCGTTCAACTGGTGCAATTCTGTAACTGCTTTAACTACCGTGGCTCCTGGTGGAGCATCCTTAAACCGTTCCAACTGCCGCTGCTCCCAGTTGCGAATGATGATATCGGCATCGACTTTTATGGTGGTCTTTGTTATGCTTATAATATCTATGGCCTTGATATCCAACACGGTGTGTCCTCCAATGCCTTCCGGATGGAAAAACTTATTCTGTGGCGTCAGCGAGAGTATTTTGTAGTACAACTCGCCGCGATTGACATTTTCGCTAACGTTGCCCCTACATTGATGATCTAGTACCAGCACCTTGTAGACCGTATCCTTGCCCAGCACTGATTTGACATTAAGCAAAATGGCCAACTTATTATAGTGTTTGCCTTGTGTGATGACAATGATTCGGCCAATTTTCAGTTCCTTTTGAATTTTTGCCTGAGTAACTATGAATTTCTGAAATGGATGTTGGTTTAATTCTATGAGTATCTTCTGATCACTCAGGGAAGCTTGGTAGCTGGCAAAATAGAAATACTTACCATGATACGATGCTTCTCCTTCCAGTATTCAATGGACTTATCGTAGAAATAGATTAGTGGTTCCAAGTGCTCACCGAGGGTGGGAAGCATTGCGAACTTGTCCTCAGCCAGTCGCAGCTGCTTTTGCTGTGTGGGAAGCTGCAATTTTAGGTTGAATTCCTTAAAGCTGAACTTCATAATGTCCTCCACTTTGATGCTTTCAATGCGCAGGCACGTAAGGATTACGGCGTAACGTATGATGAACTGCGATTGCAACTTTTCGGGTAGTCCCAGAATCATTGGCCGAAGTTCCATGGACGGAGGCACACTGGCCTTGCACATCAATATGACAGTGCCATTCTCATCGTGACCACGCCGGCCGGCTCGTCCTGCCATTTGTATGTACTCGCCTGGCTTAAGGTTACGCATTTCCATACCATCGAATTTCTTGTGTGAGTCAAAGATAACCGTTCTGGCTGGCATATTCACTCCCATGGCAAAGGTTTCAGTGGCGAAGAGCAGCTTGACGAGACCATTTTGAAAGAGCATCTCAACAATCTCCTTAAGAATGGGCAAAATGCCGCTGTGATGGACGCCAATGCCACGTTCTAGTGCATCCTTCAGCGCCAACACCTGGGGTATATTACGATCAGGCGGCTTTAACTTGGCCAAACATTGAAGGAAGAACTTTTGCACGGCACCTTTTTCCACCGCCGTATTGAGATCTACGGATTGTAACGCAGCGACATTAGCATCACAACGGTTACGTGATAAAGTGAACGCCACCACGGGCATCTTGTTGTTGCGTTTAAGAAAATCTATCATTCCGATCCAGGTGTACTGATCCTGTTTACTGCCCACGTGGTTTTTGGGTCCACCTGGTTTTGCTTTGCTTTGCATCTCTTTTTTGCGTTCCACAGCCTTTTCATAGTTACCCTGCAGAAATTTGCCCTGGGCATCAACCAGAAGGAAAATATCATCGCGACTCTTTCCACCAGCTCCTGTGTAGAGGTAGTGCATTAGGGGCACTGGACGCTTAAGCGTACTTATCACGTACACTTTGCGCTTCTTTGTGCTACCCACCCAGTCGGCAAGCTCCATTGTATTGGGCACTGTGGCACTGAGCATAATAATATTAACATGATCTGGCAGTAATATTATGACCTCCTCCCAGACGTGGCCACGTTCTGGATTGTTTATATAGTGTACTTCATCAAAGATGACATATTCGAGATCGCGTGTAATGTCGCTGCCACAGTAGAGCATGGAACGCAATATCTCAGTGGTCATAATCAAGCAAGAGGCGGTAGGCTCAATCTGCAGATCACCCGTAATTAGGCCGACATCTTTAAAGGTTTTGCGAAAGTCGCGATATTTTTGATTAGACAACGCCTTAATGGGTGATGTATAAATGGTCCGGGTCAAATCCCGCTTTGATAATGCTATTGCGTACTCGGCTACCACTGTCTTTCCGGCAGATGTGTGTGCCGCCACAAATACGTACTGACGCTGCTCTAGCTTAAGAATGGCCTGTTTTTGGAATACATCAAGTTCAAAAGGAAACTCCATGGCGGGGCAAGGTATCTGCTCCTTAAAGTTTGTAATGGGCTGACTAATGTCCACCATTTCTGCCCAGTCGCTACTAAAGCTCTTTGTTGTGTTCGATATACTTAGCACTGGCTTTAGATCCGAGTTCATAATATCATCGTCTACGTCTTTGAACTCTTCCGGAAATTGTAGATCATGTGGAGTGTTTGTGCTGGTGGGCGCAATATCACTACGCGTCATTTCCAACCACTGTTGAACATCCAAGTCTTGTCCTAAGTTTTCTAGCAGATCAACATTGTTTGCTGTACTGCTATATTCTTCAGGCTTCTTTTGGGTTAATGAAAAGTCGTGACCACTCACAAAGCCTGGCGGCACTGTTAGCAGCTTGTCACCAAGCTCAAAGTTGCTTACTTCTAACTTGGCAATCTCTGGCGGCTGTTCGCCAACGTCAACGTCGAAGCCCCCTGGCCAGAATGGATAGTTCATATGTGAGCCTCGCGTTACTTCCTCCAACAGACCCGGTTCGCGTTGCATGGACATTGAGTTATTCGCATTGGCACCCACATCGTCCACGTCCACCTCTACAAACTCAAGTATCTCGCCGGTAACGAAATCTCTACGTGGAATCAGTTTCGTGCTTCCCGGACATTTCGGTATGTGCAACAGGCGCATTTCATTAAATTTCCGTGGCAGAACATCGGGCAGTGGATCATGAATAGATATATCAGGATTTAGTATGTAGTTCCGCAGCTTCTCATGATTGTCTTCACCGCGAATGGTGTTCATTGTGTCTTGCCTTAACTCAAAACTTATTATGTTTATTCAAAGCAATAAAAGTTCACACACACAAGTGCATATGCAAGTGTGTTCCTGTATGACCATGACATAAAAACAAACAAAGTTACGAAAAATACTAAAATACCATTTATACACAGTTGACATTTACTTACTGCTGCCAACATTTTCCCAAAAAATAAATAAATAGCATATTGGGTGAGAAAGCTAGCAAAAATTAGCAACACTTAAGACAAATAAAAAACCTTAAAAAAAAAACTATTTTCAACAGCAAATGTTTTATATCTTTTATAATATTCCTAATATGTTGTCTATTTCCAATGTTCCAAGTATTCGAACAAGATTAACGCACAGGAATGACAGTTTGCTACAAGTTCAAGATAAGAAAGAAAGAAAAATATATCCATGTAAATGTATCCATAAACATCAAATTCATAGTTTAGAATAGATTTTATATATATAATATAAGTTCATTTAATTTTAATTTTTTTCTTAGTCGAAAATAAATTATTTTTATTGTATTTTTTTTTGCCTGGAACGGAATAACTCATTTTACATAGAAACATATGGGAAATTTGGGTTTGCTTAACGGACGTTTAATATAGCGAACTAGTTTTTGGAACGAATTAAGTTTGTTAACCGAGAGTCGACTGCATGTATGATTGGCATATGAATGAATTGCTTTAATTACTCTAACCCACCATTGGGTCAATAGGTAGATTTTACACTCTTTGAAGTTCGTTTGATATCTAACAACTTAAGTAGAATCTTAGATCTACTTTTTTTAAATGACTATTTTGACGCTTCCATCTCCTGATCTAAAGATGTTTATCTTCCTACACTACACGGTTTAAATTGGGAACCTAATCTTCGTTTGCAATCTAGTAGTATGGCTCTATCTTATTAAATTTCCACGTTTAGCTAATCGTAGAACAACTTTAGCTCTTTTAATTATTCAAAAATTAATAAATTGTGACATTTTAAGTCGTCGTAATTTCTATGTTCCTTATAGGCTTACTAAACACTACCTTATTGTATGCATTCCTTCATTGACCTCTGATTCTGCTGTGCAAAATCATTTTCGTTAATTTTGCACACTTTACACAGAAATAAATATATACAATATTATAAATTTATATAATTATAATAAAAATGTATATTAAGATTATATAACTATTAAGATAGCTGAAGGATTTAAATGTCATTCAATAAATCTTTATAAGAACGGTTTTAGTTTCAACTCTTATCTTGCTGTTAAAAATAATAATAATAAAAGCTTATTAAAATAAAGTTTTTAATATATTTATTTATTTATATTAATTCTATATAAACTACAGGTAAAAATTTGGGAGTAAAAAGAAAGAAGTAGAATAAAATATAACTAACATAAATTATATTAAATAAAATTAAAGTTTTTAATTTTAATCTAAAATTAAGAATTGAATATTTAGAATTTCAAATTTAAAATTATATCTGGGGTGTCTTTGTAGCCAGAATTGGGACAAACATAGAAAAATTTAAACAGATCACTTACATTAGTAAAGCTTTAAGTTTAAGTTACTATGGGCTAAAACGTTAAGAATTTGGTTTTTAATAGTTTGATGAGAGGACTGTTTGTTGAAAGCTCGAAAAAGTCTGTTATAGAGCACTTGAAAAGGATCATGCAAAGTGTAGTAAAAGTATTTTTAAAAAAACTGATGTTAAGTAATGATTAGTCTAGTAGTCTAAAGTTATAGTTGAAGTTATAGAAAAAGTACTATTCTTTCTCTTTTATTATTATATTCAAACTAAACCGACTCTAAATTAAAAAATTAATAAATACAAAAATAAATAAATAAAGAATTTTTTTTTTTAAATGTTTTTTTATTATTTACAATCTATTTTACCAATAATAAGTAAAATGAATGGAACTGAAAAATGGCGGAAAATTTGTAAGCCAGCATAACGTGGCTAGCAACTTATTTGGCTCACGACGATACATCACCACTCAAGGTGGGGCCTGAAGGGCAGGTCTAGCGGTTGACTCCGTTTTAGTCGGTGGATGTGTAGGCTGTTGTCAGCAAGTTTATGGCGAGGTTATTCGGGTGTCTGTCTAACCTGGTGCAGTGGCGCTCGCTGAACCTTTGCATTTCGCGTCTAACGGATGGCACTTTAAGGTCCCCGTGGATGACATCATTTCTAACATAAAAAGGAACTTTTACAATCCTGCAGAAGATTTAATTTTGAACCCTTTGTAGTATTTCTATGTTAGAAGATGACGCCGTGCCCCACAGGTGTATGCCATATGTCCATATGGGTTTGATTATGGCCTTGTATAGTAGGATCTTGTTGCGTAGACTGAGCTGGAACCTGTAGCCTAGAAGCCAGTTTAGCTGCCGAAGTTTGATGTTCATCTGTTTTTTTTTTCGCTCTGAGATATATGTTTACAGATCTCAGAACATTAGAATTTTATGTTCTGATATCAAAAAATTCGAATTTTTATGGGAACGTCTGCTGTACTTATTACTATTAGTTTAATTCAGAGCTTCAGGCATTTTTCATCAACATCATTATAAAGGTCCGATTTTATTGAATAAAGTTAACGACTTTGTCCGAACAAGGTTACCACGACCCATATGGTTATTATGCGGCTACATAGTCTACTCGTCTACCTGCTAGCTATTATGTTTTATATTTACAGTATTTACAATGTTTAATTAATCACGCAGTTGACGGCAATTTAAGACCTAATTTAATATTATTATCGATTATTATAAAACTGTGTCAATTATACTCGCAAGATGTCGCTACTACAACCTTTGTTTAGTTTAGTTAAACTATTGTTTCGTTTTTTCTGTCCCAGTGCGATTTTTTATTTTTATTAATATTATTATTATCTGTTAGTCAATCTGGGTGCTTATAGTCTTTTACATTGTTAGAAACCTTCTTCTTGATTATCGATTTTACAGTGTTGGAATGCCAAATTGTTACTTTGGCCTTGCCACTAATTGGCTGTTAGTACCAATTGCGGTCGCTAGAGTGCGACACTAGAACCGCCACAGTACTCCCTCTCAAGTGACTACGTCACGAATTGGAAAATTGTACACGAAATTGTTTCGCGTATGTACATGGTGTGGAATAGGTTCGCTGCTGCTACATGTTGTCGTCGTCCTTGATGATGAACGCGGGCTTAAGACGGTCAATTGATACTGCAATTTCTTTGTTGTTGATTTTCAGTACGTAAACTCTGTCAGTTTAACGTCGAAACAAAATTTATAAGGCCCTGAGTAAGGTGGTTCAAGCGGTTGCTTAACGGCATTGGTCCAAATAAAAACGCGAAAACACTGCACAATTCCTTTCATCAAGAACATCTTGGCCTTGGTATGATGCGCTGTCTACGTTGGCCGTATTTGACGCATATGCTCTCGGAATCCTGACAAAAATGTAATAGGTTTCGTCTTGTATCCAGATCATTAAAGAATTCGTTTGGTAAGCAAAGCGGTGCTCCATATAGCATTTCTGCAGCAGGCTATTGCAGATCTTGTTTGTAGCAAGTACGAAGTCCCAGTAATACGGTTGCTAGTAATTGTAACCACGGCGTACTTCTGTTGCACATAAAAGCTGCTTTGAATGACCTGTGCCATTTCTCCATCATACCGTTGGATTGAGGATGGTATGCAGTCGTATGAATGTGTTTGCTGCCGACTAGTTGAGCTAATTCATTGAAAATCGCAGACTCAAACTCCGTCCCTTGGTAATCGTTTTTGGAGTTCCAAATCGTGCTACCCAGTTTGTCCAGAATGCGGTTGTTACCGTTCCTGCTGTGATGTCCTTCAGTGGCACGGCCTCAGGCCACCGAAAAAAACGAGAAAAAATCATCGTTAAACAATAGCGATGGCCTTGAACGCTGATTATGTTGGGTATTAGATAATTATGTTTGTGTATTTTTGCTCGTTGACATGCGATACAGTTTCTGCATCAACTTATAATTTCTCGATTCATTGATGGCCACACATATTTCTGACGAATTTGGTGTAATGTTGATCTTCCACTCGGATGAGTCAAGTTAAGAACAAAAGTGAACACTTGATATCGAATAACTTTTGGAACGTATGGTCGAACATACCCAGTCGATACATCACAGTAAATTCCTGTATTCTCGTCGTAGCGTACACGTTGTAGCTTGAGAGATGTCTTGCCTTGAAGTAACTCTGTCAATTCAGGATCTACCTACTGTGCCTGTTCGAACTGCGCCAGAGCTACAGCTGTCGGTGATGCAATTGAGCAGAGACGTGATAATGCATCTGCAATAGAATTTTCTGTGGCTTTTATGTGTATAATCGTCGTGTCGAACTGTGAGATGAAAACAAGCTGTCGGATCTGCCGTGGGGACATCTTCTCGGTTCGTTGCTGAAATGCGTACAGTAACGGCTTGTGGTTGGTCCTAATGATGAAGGTGAGGGCTTCGATCATGTGTCTGAAGTGTTTCACAGCTTGAAAAATAGCGAGAAGTTCTCTGTCGTATGTGCTGTAGTTCTTCTCTGTGCTGTTGAGCTTTTTGGAAAAAAATCCTATTGCTTTCCAGTCGTCGTCTAACTGTTGCTCCAGAACCGCGCCAATGGCAACATCAGATGCGTCACACACTAGTGCAAGGTGTGCATTTGGAGATGGAAATGCTAGAAGTGCTGCACCAGCTACACTTTGTTTACATGCTTCAAATGCTGTACACAACTCCGGCGTCCAGTCGATTTTGCGTTGATCATTTTTCTTTACATTTTTCAGAAGCTCTGAATGGGGTGCCTGCACGTGCGAGGTGTGTGGTAAGCATCTACGTTAGTAGTTTACTATACCAAGAAAATGACCAAGTTGCTTGATTGTGTTTGGACGTGTTTAGTTGAATATAGCGTCAATTTGATCGGTTGGCGGCTTAATTCCGTGCTTGTTGATAATGTAACTGAGAAAACTAACCTCTGTTTTTGCAATGTTGCATTTGCTGAGATTTATGCACAAGCCGTGTTTAGAACGATACGTAGATCTAGTTCTTGGTGCTCAGCCATGGTGTTTGACATAATGAGTATGTTATCTATGTAGCAGAATACAAAATCAATTCCACGAAAAATGTTATCCATAAAGCGTTGAAAAGTTTGTGACGCATTTGTCAACCCAAATGACATGTATAAAAACTTAAAAAGACCAAACGGTATACATACAGCTGTCTTTTGAATTTCATAGGTATCTGGTAATACGCCTTTACCAGATCCAGCGTGGAGAAATCCGTTTTTTTGGTATAAATTCTCGGAGAAATCATGGATGTGAGCGATGGGATAGCGATAGTGGCAGCATTCAGTTTGCGGTAGTTACCGCATGCACGCCAACTTCCATCTTTTTTGGTCGCCATGTGTAATGGGGTGCTCCATGAACTTTTTGAGGGTCGACATATGCCTTGTTCAAATAAAAAATTTAATTCTTTTTTAGCTGTTGCTAGCTTGTCACCAGATAGACGGCGAGGACGATCTGACACCGGGCATCCGCTGGTGTCGATGTAGTATCGGATCTCGTGCTGGCTGGTGGTTTTTACGGACGGACATCCACAAACTCTTGTTGTAGATCTCGTAAATTGGGCATATGTTGAACAGTTAAAACAGATAGTTGCTTCGCATCTGCCAAACATGTGTCGAAAGGCCTGTTCATTAGAGAATCGATTAAACATTTATTAGTGAGATCTATTAACAATTGGAATTTGGTTAACAAATCTGCTCCGATGATTGCCATCTGCATGTCAGAAACGATGAAAGGCCTCGCAATGTTGCGACGGTGTCCTAGCGAATATGTCGTATTCGTTAGTTGGGGTCACCACTTTAGTTTAGTTAAACTATGGGTTCGTTTTCTTGTCCCAGTTGGACCTTTTATTTTTATTGATATTATTATTATTTGTTAGTCAATCTGAGTGCTTATAGTCTTTTTTATTGTTAGAAGCCTTATTCTTGATTCTTGATTTTACAGTGTTGGAATGCCAAATTGTTACTTTGCGATTGCCACTAATTGGCTGTTAGTATCATTTGTGGTCGCCAGAGTGCGACACTGGAACCGCCACACAAATGTGCGGTTCTAGTGACGCACTCTAGCGACCACAATTGGTACTAACACCCACACAAATGTGCGGTTCTAGTGTCACACTCTAGCGACCACAATTGGTACTAACACCTAATTGGTGGCAAGGCCAATTAACAAAAATAGATTCCAACACTGGATAGTTCAATCGAAAAGCTGCCAGCGATCACGAACGAGCAACGGCACTTAGAAAGTTACATTATAATTATAATTCTAAAAACATTAAGAATAAAGAACTGAAACTAAAATGGTGACCCCGACGACCGAATACGACATATTCGCTGCGGACAGGATAAAATTCTACCTGGCAGAAAAGCACGCGACCAGTTTCGCAATCTGGTGAAATACCGCCATTTTCTTTTATGCACACGCCACGCAACAATTTGCGGTCATTAAGGAAAAGGGAACTTACATTTTTGGAAAACGACGACCGAAGTGTCAAAATGGAAACGCAAGAAGATTTGACCCTCCAACTACGTGATCTGCAACAGCAGATGGAAGCGCTTCGTGAAAATTCGGCATCTCGGCAAGACACACCACGCCTGTCTATACCGAGAGCCACAGTTCATTTGCCAAAGCTTACACGAATCAGCCCTCAATTATGGTTCGCGCAAGTAGAACGTTCCTTTCGTCTACATAATGTCACCGAGGATGTAGACAAATTCGACTTTGTCGCGGTACATTTGGAGGAAAAAGTAGTTTTGGCTGGGGAAGATCTGATAATCCAGCCACCGATTTTGAACAAATATAGCATATTGACGGCATGACTTCTACAAAAATTCGACGAGTCTACAGAGTCAAAATTACGCCGCTTGCTACAAGGGGGAGAAACCACAGGACTGAAGCCAACTGAAATCCTAGCACACATGTGTCGCCTTGCTGCAAGCCCTGGCTGTGAAAGCATTCTATACACTCTTTTTCTGGCGGAAATGCCGTAGTCTATTCGACCACTGCTTACAATGTGGGAAGATGCTGACTTGGACAAGTTAACAAATATCGCTGACAGAATGCTTGACGCTTCTGAAACCAACACCACGTTTGCCATTACGTCTTCGTCACAAGACTTGCCAGCAACAGACCATACTGTACACGCAGTTAGCGCCTCTAGTACCTTAAAAGAGGTGTCTGAGACATTACGGTCTTTATCGCAGAAATTCGATAGTCTACAAAAGGATGTCAAACGCTTGCAGTCGGTCAGTCAACCGAATTATTCTCAGGATCGATCCCGTAGTCAAACACGCAATCTCCCACGTAGCCAGCAGTCCACCGATTCCGGAAACTCCAGTCGTCAAGTGGATGAGCAACAAACCACGCTTTGCTTCTACCACCACAAATTTGGGGATAATGCATAAAAGTGCCGCTCGCCTTGCTCTCAGAGTCAAGATTTAAACTGAAAACGCTGTCGTCTGCTGCGCTAAGCGATGACAGCGACACATCAACTAGCGACTCTGTTGCACAAAATAAATATATTACTGAACGCCGACTCCACATCTACGACCTGACATCACGCATCAAATACCTCATCGATTCCGGATCGATGGTGTCTGTAATACCACGGGCATTGCTGAAACATAAGACCAAGCAAGAAGATCTTCTTTTATACGCTGCGAATCAAACACCAATCCACACGTACGCATGTCAAATACAACAGCTAAACTTGGGTCTCCGTCGCAACATTGCGTGGCCGTTCATCATCGCTGACGTGCAGACGGCAATCATCGGAGCAGATTTGTTAACCAAATTCCAACTTTTAATAGATCTCACAAATAAACGTTTAATCGATTGTTTGACAGGCCTTTCGACACCCGCATGTTTGGCAGATGCGAATCAACTATCTGTTTCAACTGTTCAACCTATGCTCAATCTACAAGATCTACTGCGAGAGTTTGTAGATGTCACAAATCCGTCCGTAAAAACCACCAGCCAGAACGACACCCAACACTATATTGACACTAGCGGATGCCCAGTGTCAGACCGTTCCCGCCGTCTCTCTGGTGACAAGCTAGCAACAGCTAAAAAAGAGTTCAATTTGTTAATTGAACAAGGCATATGTCGACCCTCAAAAAGTCCATGGAGCAGCCCATTACACATGGTATCCAGAAAAGATGGCAGTTGGCGTGCATGCGGCGACTATCCCATCGCTATCCCATCCATGATTTCGACGAGAATTTATACCAAAAAAAGATATTCTCCACGCTGGATCTTGTAAAGGCGTATTACCAGATACCTATGGCGGACAATGATGTTCAAAACACTGCAGTATGTACATATTTCGTGGAATAGACTTTGTATTCTGCTACATAGATGACATACTCATCATGTCAAACACCATGGCTGAGCACGAAGAACATCTACGCATCGTTCTACAGATTCTACGTAAACACGGCTTGTGCGTGAATCTTAGCAAATGCAACATTGCAAAAACAGAGGTTCGTTTCCTCAGTTACACCATCAACAAGCACGGAATTAAGCCGCCAACCGATCAAATTGACGCTATAATCAACTAAACACGTCCAAACACAATCAAGCAACTTGGTCATTTTCTTGGTATAGTAAACTACTAACGTAGATGCTTACCACACACCTCGCACGTGCAGGCACCCCTTTCAGAGCTTCTGAAAAATGTAAAGAAAAATGATCAACGCAAAATCGACTGGACGCCGGAGTTGTGTACAGCATTTGAAGCATGTAAACAAAGTGTAGCTGGTGCAGCACTTCTAGCATTTCCATCTCCAAATGCACACCTTGCACTAGTGTGTGACGCATCTGATGTTGCCATTGGCGCGGTTCTGGAGCAACAGTTAGACGACGACTGGAAAGCAATAGGATTTTTTTCCAAAAAGCTCAACAGCACAGAGAAGAACTACAGCACATACGACAGAGAACTTCTCGCTATTTTTCAAGCTGTGAAACACTTCAGACACATGATCGAAGCCCTCACCTTCATCATTAGGACCGACCACAAGCCGTTACTGTACGCATTTCAGCAACGAACCGAGAAGATGTCACCACGGCAGATCCGACAGCTTGTTTTCATCTCACAGTTCGACACGACGATTATACACATAAAAGCCACAGAAAATTCTATTGCAGATGCATTATCACGTCTCTGCTCAATTGCATCACCGACAGCTGTAGCTCTGGCGCAGTTCGAACAGGCACAGGAGGTAGATCCTGAATTGACAGAGTTACTTCAAGGCAAGACATCTCTCAAGCTACAACGTGTACGCTACGATGAGAATACAGGAATTTACTGTGATGTATCGACTGGGTATGTTCGACCATACGTTCCAAAAGTTATTCGATATCAAGTGTTCACTTTTGTTCTTAACTTGACTCATCCGAGTGGAAGATCAACATTACACCAAATTCGTCAGAAATATGTGTGGCCATCAATGAATCGAGAAATTATAAGTTGATGCAGAAACTGTATCGCATGTCAACGAGCAAAAATACACAAACATAATTATCTAATACCCAACATAATCAGCGTTCAAGGCCATCGCTATTGTTTAACGATGTTTTTTTCTCGTTTTTTTCGGTGGCCTGAGGCCGTGCCACTGAAGGACATCACAGCAGGAACGGTAACAACCGCATTCTGGACAAACTGGGTAGCACGATTTGGAACTCCAAAAACGATTACCAAGGGACGGAGTTTGATTCTGCGATTTTCAATGAATTAGCTCAACTAGTCGGCAGCAAACACATTCATACGACTGCATACCATCCTCAATCCAACGGTATGATGGAGAAATGGCACAGGTCATTCAAAGCAGCTTTTATGTGCAACAGAAGTACGCCGTGGTTACAATTACTAGCAACCGTATTACTGGGACTTCGTACTTGCTACAAACAAGATCTGCAATAGCCTGCTGCAGAAATGCTATATGGAGTACCGCTTTGCTTACCAAACGAATTCTTTAATGATCTGGATACAAAGACGAAACCTATTACATTTTTGTCAGGATTCCGAGAGCATATGCGTCAAATACGGCCAACGTAGACAGCGCATCATACCAAGGCCAAGATGTTCTTGATGAAAGGAATTGTGCAGTGTTTTCGCGTTTTTATTTGGACCAATGCCGTTAAGCAACCGCTTGAACCACCTTACTCAGGGCCTTATAAATTTTGTTTCGACGTTAAACTGACAGAGTTTACGTACTGAAAATCAACAACAAAGAAATTGCACTATCAATTGACCGTCTTAAGCCCGCGTTCATCATCAAGGACGACGACAACATGTAGCAGCAGCGAACCTATTCCACACCATGTACATACGCGAAACAATTTCGTGTACAATTTTCCAATCCGTGACGTAGTCACTTGAGAGGGAGTACTGTGGCGGTTCTAGTGTCGCACTCTAGCGACCGCAATTGGTACTAACACCCACACAAATGTGCGGTTCTAGTGTCGCACTCTAGCGACCACAATTGGTACTAACACCCAATTGGTGGCAAGGCCAATTAACAAAAATAGATTCCAACACTGGATAGTTCAATCGAAAAGCTGCCAACGATCACGAACGAGCAACGGCACTTAGAAAGTTACATAATAATTATAATTCTAAAAACATTAGAATAAAGAGTTTCACTGAAACTAAATTTGTATAACCCGCACGCCATCTGTTGTACATTTAAAAAGAGGTTAATATCCACAATAATTAAGAAATAACAAAATCCACATCGAATTCAACAAAATATTGTTGAAGTAAGGCCGTCTGGAAATGGATTTCACCAAAAGAGTCGGTTATAAAATTCGATGAGCACGTAGACAAAGAAGACCCTCAGACGACTCGTAAAATAATAATAATAATAATAATAATAATAATAATAATAATAATAATAATAATAATAATAATAATAATAATAATAATAATAATAATAATAATAATAATAATAATAATAATAATAATAATAATAATAATAATAATAATAATAATAATAATAATAATAATAATAATAATAATAATAATAATAATAATAATAATAATAATAATAATAATAATAATAATAATAATAATAATAATAATAACTCGATATACGAGTATAATTTAATATAAATTAAATATACAATATAATACATTTTTTGAGGTTTGCAACTTAATTTGACTTTGTTTACAATTATTTTAATTATAAATATTTTCGGCTCCAAAGTCTCATAAGTTGTGATGAGAGTAAAAAATGTGGATATTCATATATACATGTAAAAAACATTATAATTCAAATATCGCATTGTTGTTTTTTATACCAAACTCGTTTACATTAATTATTTTAGCTATCTTAGGAAGCACAATACAAAGAAAGACACGTGGAAATATACGGTGTACATATATATAAACTAACACATATGTTAAGGATCCAAATTATCTTTACAGGTATATTACATTTAATTATTTCTATTTATTTGCAATTATGTACTTCACATATTACAACAAATTAAACCAATTATTATGTGTTAGACATTGCTTTAGCTGAATTTAGAGATAGTTAATATAATCGAATCAACTATTTTAACTATACTTATTTATAACCAAACGCCATAACGTCATTTAATACAAAAGATGCAAGAATTGAATTTAAGAACATATTGTATATATACATACTTGCATATATTAGAAATGTTCAATTTTTAAGAGGAATATATTCTTTATAATTAGTAGAAATTTGCATCTAGCAACAGAAAACAAATTATTTTAGTAAACTTTTAAAATTGAATGCTATTACTTATTTGACCATACAATATATTTGACTGTCGAGATAAAACTCATATGTCTTCCTCTGCCTGCCCCTGTCTCTCTTTCTCTGACGCTGTGTATCCATGTGTTTCGGATCATGGTAATATGTCTATCGAACAAAGCTAAGTTCCAACGGCCAATCAAGATGACAGTTTTCGATGTGGGGCGACTATTTCAATGCTTTGAATGGGCTCCATAAAAATGATTCAATTGGCGGTTCGGCTGAAAAAAAGCCGTCACCGGTTGTTGTGGTGTTTGTTGTTGGGACAGCGGTGTTTTGCGGTGGTTTTGGTTGCTATATTTAGTATTACAGCTGGATCTGGGCGACTCTGAAACAAGTTTGCACTTCCAGTCTCCCGACCGGGTTGTGCAGTTTCTCTTTCTCTCTTTAAACGCAGACTTATAAGTTAAATGCGCCTTCGATAAAACGGCGATGCAAAATGTTAAAATAAAACAAATTTATGTTGCAATTAATGGCCCCGATAAAATCGGGCCTACGACATGTTGTGGTCCATAAAAACGTTATAATGTTCCCATCCACCTCTCTCTACTTCGACGGATTGGAGCCCAATGAGATTAACACATAATCAACCTAACATGCGCGACATTTGCATATGGAATTGAATTAAATTTTATTTATTTTGAACTGAATACGTAATACGAGCGTAGACTTCTCTGTTGAGTTCAGTTTTGTTTTTCTCTGGCAAGAACAGTTACAGAGACGATCTAAAATTTTAATTAATCCGAGTAATGCAAGCAGGAAAAGTTTTTAACAGAATTCAGAAGAGAATATTTTGAAGTTGGCTAAAGTTGGGACAAATTGTGGCCCCGCCTTTGCCCGCGGTCGTGGTCGTGTCTTGGCCAGGAACGGACTCAAAGGGGTAATGGTAAGTAATCTGAAACCGCACGGCCCGGCACGGCATGATGGTATGGTGGTATGCTGGCACCAGGATAGGATACGATTTGGGATGGGACGGAAAGGGAACTGAGCTGGAACGATGGCAAAAAGTTTTCGTGGCAATGACAGCACACAAACAAACAGAGACGCTTAGACTCACTGAAGCCCAGGTTACCGCAGACTCCCAGCCAGCCAGCCAGCAGTGACACAAAGTTGAGTTCGAGTTTCAGTTGTGGTGCAAGTTTTGGTTTTGGGCTGGGGCCATAAATTATCACAGACAAAGTCATTCGTTCCATTTCGAGCGAAACCCTCTGTGGCGTGTTGGAGAAGTAGGTGGAGCAGTGGCTGAAGCCAAAGCCGCAGGCTGCCTGACAGCACCGATGACCGCAGAGGGCTCGGGATCGGTGTCGGTTTTGGTCTCGGTTTCGGTATCTGTCTCGGTCTTGGGACTGCTTGGGAGTAGTATAGGCCTCATATCTTCAGAATCACAATTTCATTTTAAATTAAAATCCAAAGACGAAAGCGTGGAGGCGCATACCCAGAAACCGAAGAAGAATGAAGCCCAAACTGAACAAAATGAACGCAACAAGGAAATCGAATATGCGTCGATGTTGCTGATGATGAGAACGTTGTTGTTGTTGGTGTTGTTGTTAAACAACCAAACAAAGGGTCCAAGCTGCTAATAAGAACAACACAAAGAGCGCAATGGCCATAAAGCGGGCTACAAAAAAGATATATTGCATCTATGGGATCACACGCACTCAGGTACCAACGCCAAAGATGGAGACCAACCTGAGCCCTGTGCTTTCCAACAGATACATAAAAATATGAACCTAGTGGCCCTTGGAATTCTACTGCGGTTTGATGGTGTTTCAAATTGCAATCGGTATTGGTTCTTGGCGCAGGTCTTAGCAAGGTAATCTGAGCAGCCCATGGAATGGCCAAGGGCGTGGAATACCAGTGTCACTGCCATTTCATGTACATACGAGTGTAACTTCGAAGAAACGGTATTGTCTCAGCGCCCATTGAGGCGATAGGAATCAAATATATATGGTACTGTCTCGCTTTACCCTCCAACCAGAATTCCATTTTTAAAATATTCAAATTATTTGGTTGATATTTCAGAAGAGATAACACATTTCGTTAATCGTATTTAAATTTGTTTCGTTAAAATAATTGATACCCGTACATATCGACTAGGAGATTGGCAGACAAGGGTAAAGCTACTTTGCGATGTTGTTGACTTGGAATAGACAAAAGAGTTGAAGATGTTTTTTCTGCTAGAGAAATATTCATATGGTAAAACCTAACAATCAGATCGGGCTTTGTGTCTTTTAAGTAATGTCTACAGGATAGGAGAAGCGTCCTGATGCATTTGCCTTTGCACATCTTCATTGCAGCATTTTCACAAATTGTTAAAGGGTAATAGAACTATTTTTCCAAGTTTTCAGGAATCCTTGTATCCTTGAATCCAATATAAATGCATTTTTGTTGTTTGACCCATTAAATTAAGGTTTTGTCTGAGAGGGGAAGCAAATTAAATTCATTTTCTAACATTTAGGACCAGCGCTCCATAAATGTTCAACAGCATCGCTCAATTGTGAGAGCTCTTCTCAGACAACACGCGTCCGTATTGGCCTCTAGGAGCATGTGGTTGCTAGTTTTTATGTACTGTTTACTGCCGTTAAAGTCACTTTTATGTGCCGTCCGCAGTCATAACTGTCGCTGGTGATGGCGATGGGCTAGCGGAAATTGTCGAAGGTGCTGAGAGATCATTGCACACAGAAGCTGCGGAAGGATCAAATTCAAAGTGCTGCAAATTCAGCAGCAGCGACAGGCCACTGGGAAAGGAGACAGTTTTATGTCTGTTTACAGTCGTAAGTGTTGTTCAATTACAATTGTTCAACAAAATCGAGTTAAGTTGCACTTGAGGCCGAGGCAAGCCCAAAACTTTTATATTGACTTAATTATAATTACCATTAGATTTACCTCAATCAGTAAGATCCGTAGTAGTATCCACTCATATGATTAGGAGTATAGTAACTGTACGAATATATATAAAAACTGGACAGCGTCGGGAGATTTAAATTATAACCGAATCTTAGAAAACTGGAGGCATGCAATGGGAATGGGAATGGGAATTGAAAAGGGATGGAGTTAGGGAAAAAGAAAGCCAAAGGGCATGGCCAACTGCCATGTTTGCATGAAAGGCTAAACAATGGCCGTATCTCAACGTTAGTTGCTCTCGGTTTTTGTTTCTTTCTGTTTCTGTTTCAGTTTCAGTTTCTGTTTCTGCTGCTTTTCCTGCCGTTGTCATCCCTGCTCACCACATTTTATGACCTTTCCTTAATCTGACATATACGTCACGGCCGCTCTGTGGCATTCTCAGGTACACACAGACAATGTTTGTAAGTGTGTGTGTGTGTATGCATATGTGTATGTAACCAGAACCAGGACTGAAGAATGCCTTATTAAATATGATTGTATAGTGCGAAAGTCAAAAATTGCTGGCATTACGCGACTGCGATGACATCTGTTCAAGTAGCAGTTAGAAGAATAAGAAAGCGGCTACTCAAAGATGTCCCTTCCAAGTTATGGGCACGGTTACTCGTAGTTGGCACAACAAGCAAATGTCATTTCTAGATTAGAGTGACCCCGGAATAGCAATGTACGAGTTTTTCCCCGAAAGCCGAAGGCACCTCGTAAATTGTCGCAGATCAAAACAATTGGCACTGAACGGACACCGTTTCAGTTAGTGCGCAATGGTGCCGCCGGAGTCGGTGCATGCCATAATTTTTATTGGCTAGCAAATTGTGTACTCAGACCCGAATCGTTCACATGACGCTACTCCATCCCCGCCACATTGCCAACATGGCGATGGCCTAGTCGAAGCAATTCCTAGCTCGACGTTATTATGCAATATAAATCAGCAAATGGGCTCTACAGACATACAAACATGCCAACACACACAAACACACAGACACACACACTCAGGTTGACTTGCGGGTACATACATAAGTGGAGAATAGACGGTGGAGGTTGGAGATTGGATGGTGGGTGGTGGCAGTTGGGTTACGGAGATGTGTTGGCTATACCAGCCCGACAGGCCATGTGCGATGCTAGAAAGTTACCCGCGATGGTCCTCAGCCACTGAATTTGCTAAATTTAATTCAAAATGATAACAGAAGTTAGGGAAATGTTAGAGGCAGCCGTGAAAACGCTGAGCGAGTGACAACCAACCGTTTCCTTGAGTGGATGTTGTTCCTCTTGTTGTTACAGTGGAATGGCAAAAAAATATCAACATTTTTTTTAAATAATAAGATTTAATTTTAAATAAATAAAAAAATAAATAAATAAATAAATTAATAAATAAATGTTAATTATAACTCTTAGTGTTTATGCAATTAAATTATTAATATCTTATTAATATATACGAGCATAATCTTATTAGTCTATATGACTATAAATGATAAAATAATTTATTTGCAGGTGTTTCTTTTTCTAGTCCAATTCTTCCTATTTGAATATTTTTATTTAATATTCATTATATATACTTTGTCAGTTTTAATGTTGTAAAATATTATATTTTTTTTATAAAAATGAATAAAAACACAAAATATCAAGAAGTTTTTTTTAAGCACATTAAAGTTAGAAGTTAGATGAAACAAATAGATAATATATATTTAAGAAAAGATATAAAATATTTATAATTATTTATAAGTTGACTTGACTTAGTTGCGAGCCTTAGAATGAGATTTTTTGTAACATTTGTTAATAACACGTTAAAAATGTGACAGCAAACTGTCACAAGCAGTTAGTTTTTTAATTTGATTTTTTTAGCGTTTTTCGTTTTTTAGTTTGATTTTAAAACTTTTATTTAACAGTGGTTCTATATAAAATTATAGGCTATTATCCTTATAAGATAGCCTTAGACAATGACGAAACAATAAGGAACTGACCTAACTTATAGATCGGTATACTAAGAGAAAGCCGTGTATTAGCAAAAATTAAAAGATACTTAACTTAATTTCTAAATATTTTTTCTAAACAAAACACACTCATCTATTCCACAGTACATATACGCACAACCAACTAAGAGAAAGAGAGAGGGAGAGAGCTTCGTACCTGAAACTGAAACCAATTCGGCGCCTTTTTGGACTACCAACATTCCATATAAATTAGTCTCATGGGTGCAATTTTATTAAATCAACAAAAATTTGCAATGTTGCCAGCTTGTTTCAGCCCTACGTTCAGCTTTTTCGTTTTTCGCTTTTCGCTTTTCCATTTTCCGCCCCTTGCTTTCGTGGGGGTTCAACTGGGAAAACTCCTAAGTAGCTGTAGTGACAGAAGCGCTGGTTGGGCGGATTACTCGTAGTTCGGGGTGGAAAGACTCGAAGATATTAAAAAGATTGTGTTTCATTTGAATGCGATGCGCATTTGTCGGTTGGTTTCTTGGTGGATTATTATAATTTATTGAAGATCGCTTAGTTGAAATTTAGTGCTAATGTCTGGGGAAGTCTTAGAACATGAACAACATCACAAGGCTGGCAAAATGGGCTATTTAGAGGGAAAATGTTTTTTTCTGTTGATGCTTCTTGTTGCTTATGTTGATTCTTAAATTATCTTAACATACTTGTTTGAGAGTAATAATCGTATCCTAGGAGTCTAACAATATTTGAAACTATAAAACTTAAATGACGCTAATTATGAAAACTCTTTTTTTGGAATTCAATTTTAGTTATCCTCTTTCGGTCCATCTGTCAGAGATGCAAACTGTTAAGAGTAACCATTTTGCGCTTGCTTTTCAATTTTCATTTTTCGACAGCTCTCAGACATATTGAAAAATGAAAAATAAGAAAAATGTGCGCCATGGGCTTTAAATGAGTTCGGCGAGTGTTCAACAAAAAGAAAAAACTCATTTCATTTTTTTTAATAAATTATGATGTAGCATCGCGGGATGTGCAATTTTGCAAACACCAACAGAACAACAGCACAAAAACAACATAGTGAATAAAGGAGGAGGCATCTATAGAGGCCTACATATACGAGTATTCCGGGCAAAACATGAAAAGTGTCAGGGGATAAAATCAACCTGTGCATTCCCAATGAGCTGTGAGATACACACGACGCATCATCACAGCAACAACAATGCTGTACAATGGGCACAGGTTGTCATTTGCTGAAAATGGGTAAATGCGATGAGGTTTGCAATTGGGACCCTTTATTCGCACATATTGCACATAGAATTTGAACTGGAACTACGACTGGGACTACGATAGAACACAGGCAGGGGCAGGGCCAGACGCAGAAACAGGGGAAGAATCAGGGACAGATACAATCTGTGGAGTAGGGCGTGTTTGTTTGCATTTATTTTTTTAAGAAACACCCTTTGCGCATTAATGGCGACAACTGTGGATGTGAATGAGGGTGACAGAGAGAGGGAGAGAGAGAGAGAGAGAGAGAGGGTGAGGGTGAGAGTGAGGGTGAGGGCGCCATCGAACAGGGTATTTTATGCCTTGTTTTATTTATGCAAAATTATGTTTCAATTAAATGAAATGCGCACTGTAATTGCCACACATTACGTTTGCGCAGCGGCGCGGCCATTGCCAACCGCTGTTGCCAGACGAACATGGAGTATTGAGGATTGAGGATTACCTACGAGGCAGAACCCTCACCGGGAACGCAAGATTCGTGTCATCGTGGCAATGGGAACATCTGCAGCGCACTGTAATTAGGCCGTCCATATGCCGCAGCAGCAGCATCTAAACATCATCTGAATTTAAATAAGGATCAGCGCTTGGCGTTTGTGGCTTTGTTTGCTATGTCAAAATATTGTATTTTTTTAATGCAACCCGCGAGCAAATTTAAATGCCATAAATTTTAATTTTTTATGCACGTTTCGGGACTAGAATTATATTGAACAATAGCTGTAGTCCGCAGCATATTTTCAACAACGTGTGTTACATAGAACGAAAATATATTTTAAAATATAAATGCGCTCTCTAAATATACCTTGTAACCATGGGGGAAATAATCTATACCCAACACTCTATTTCTCTGACACAAAATCATACTAAATACAAAATTACAATTACAAGATACATTCATTTTAAGGGATAAATCAAAATGTTAAATTCTCTGATGGGGTTTTTTTGAGTTTTCCCCAATCGGTGCAACAAATGTTGAAACATTTTAAATTTAAAATTATATTAATAAGACCCAGATCTTTTTATCTTTTTACTTTTTAATATCTAGTTTACTTTTAAATTTAAAATAAAAAAAAAATTTTAAATTTATGTTAAACTGTTTTTTTTCTTCTGCTAGCCGACTGTTTTTAGTCGTCTCTAAATTAAATAAATAAATAAATAAAAGTAGCGTAGTAGTAAAATATCTGTTTAGAAACTTCTCTCAAAAATAACTTATCTATGAAAAAAACTAATTTCTAATTTTTGAATTTCTTTATTAGGATACAAAAAACTTCAATTTGTTCTACAAAAGAGATTTTAAAAATCATTCACTTAATAAAATCTGATTAATAAAAGTACAATGGGTATATTGACATGGCTCAATTCAAAATTAATATTACAACAGCTAATTGCTTAACACTATTCAAATAATCCTCCAGAGCAGATGAATGCTGTACATTCACGACAACCGGGTTCTTACAAAAGAGAAAGTTCATATTTGGACACATACGGGGTATAATAAAATATTTGAAACGCTGCCTTATCGCGTCGATGATCGTCTTCGGGGCCAGCTTATCGAAGAAACTTTTCTAATAACAGCATCCAAATGTGAACTTATGCCAAGCTACGTGCTTGGAATAGCGATGGCTATGTCCTGTATACGCCCGACAGCAGTGAAAAGGCTGTGTGAATCCCACTCTCCATCTGTCGTTGCCGACCGCTCATCATCAATGGGGCAATCCTTAGAACGCCATTTTGACGTTTTCGAAAGTTTCTTTTATTGCATACATGAGCCATTTGCGTGCTTGTGTTTCCGTTTTCGTTTTCGTTTCCGTTTCCGCCAGCCAAAGACTCAGCTCGTTGACGCAACCATTATGCTGTCGTTGCTCCAAACGGTACAGCGTCTGGCCCCAGCCACTGCCTCCCTCACCGTCACTGCATCCTCCACCGCTACCACCAGGAATTGGCAGTCATCCTAGTCTTTGGGCAGCGCCGCCTTTTCTGCGTCTTGGTGCACATGTGTGGGCCATAAAAGGCTGCCATTATGTGTGCTCTTATTATCATAATCCGTTGAGTTGTTGCTGCATTAATTAAATTTAATTAAAGGCGCTTTGAAACATTTCACTTGTACGTGGACAACGTTGCGAATTGCAAACTAACAACTAAGCACATGGCACATCAACCCAATGCCAATCCCTTAGACCGTGCCCCCACTCCCAGATGTTCTGAGTTTTTCGGCACTGCCAGCCATGAAATCAATTTCCATAATACGAAATGCCTTAATTAATACGAGAGTACGAATTGCCTGCGTAAGAAAGTGACAATTTATGCGTATTTCTAATATCAATTACCCATTAAGGGATTGCCGTCTCCCATCGCGATTTCCAGTTTTATTAAACAGATTAATACAATATTATGTATGACTACATAGTATTAACCACAGTAACTTTTGTCTGCTTATACCAAAAGAATCGTAAATAAAGCTAAAAGGTTTGGACTGCACTGTTCATAGATCTATATGTACATATTACATTTGATTGGATACTTACTTACTTTTTTAAAATTTATTAATATTTAAATATAATCATAGAACAACTGAATATTATACGTATATATCCAATTAGTCCTTAGATACCTCTTTATTAATTATTTAATTTGGTAATAAGAAACCAAACTCAAAGCCCGTTTTCATTGTCGCCGTTTTTTATGTCGCCGGGAACATACATCTATCATATTTTAATTGAAACACAACATTTTCGATCGATTATCAATTATAATTAAACGTGAAGATATATAAAGATGAAAAAATGCTAGAAGACATATACAAACCCTTATATATATTTTGAATTCATTCGTATGATGGGTTTAAGATTAAGACAAACCAAATTTGAAATATAGTTTCGATATACACGGGTAGACTCGAATATAAGTGTAAGGATAATAATCACGGAAAGAGAAAAATCAAATTGCCATAAGCAGTGCAGATCAGATGTAGATGCCAACTGGAAACTTTAACTTCCCAGATCGTTGTAGTAATTCATCTAAAATAAAGCGAAGTCAATTGATTTTTTAGTTAGTTTATGCTATGGATAACTGGGAATTTAACTGATTCAATGAATCAAATAGAAATTATTTTAAGTAAGTAAGTTTCCGATATAAAGTAATACTGCCACTTAGATTTCAGAATGTATGTATTTCATGAGGCTGTGGAAATATTTTGCTGGTACATTATTTTAATATTTTGTGGCAAAACATAGTAAATGGAGCTGATGCCACACAGTCCCTATTTTATTGAAAACCAATATAGATGTTGTTCTACAGGATTTAGTCGGATATTTCAGTTATACACAACAGAATTCGTTAGGGATTGTTAAGGAGATTTAAATGCAACATTTAATAGACTTCTACCATTATTTAATGGTTGCTAACAAAGGTCTGCAAATGCATGTAACAGGTAACATGCCGAGTCGTCGAATACGTTAACACCAGAGACTATAAGCGCTAGACACATATGAGATTTTTTGTATTTTTTTCAAATTAACTTTATTTCAAACATAAATTAATAAACCATGACTAATAAGTACACGGTTCATCAATGCTGCAGACTTCAACTCGATCGGATAAGAAACACAGAAGTTATTCAAAAATGGAGTTGAGTGCATTTCATTGTAGTATGTATATTAGTGGACATATCTCCATAGGTTAAGGGTTTCTCGAAATACTTGAAATACCTGTATTAAGTTAAATGAAAGTTTAAAGTTTTTCACTTCTCTTGAGATTTTCAACGGTTTTACTGTCAAAAAGAATTTAGAGTATGATAAATTACTGGTAAACAATATGATTTTTATTTAAGTTCTTTTATTTATTTGTTCATTTTTACTGTTGTTTGCTTAATATTAAGTTTTTCATATAGCGCTGATTTTATGCTTGCTTTAATCCAATTGTATATTATGTCACATTTGTATCGCTTTTGTATTCCGAATGGATTTCACCTTCTCGAGAAAGGAGAACTCAGCGAACAAAATGAGTTTTAGGTAATTGTTTATTTTTGAGTTTCTTATAACTTATGCATAAATGCAATGCATTTTATTTACAAATATAAGGGAAAATTTTCCCTCTCAATTACAAGTATTAGGGACATCCTCTATATAGTTATGTTTAATATACTCGTTAGTCCTTTATGAAGTCAAATATCCTTCAATTACGTATATGTCGGTTTATAGACATTTTCCATTTTTTGTATGTTCGATTGAGTAAAATTAATATTCATATTTCTTTATTTTTATTCTTGTATGTATATGTACTTTTAAGTAAATAGGTTGTTTCTACGTATATAAGTTGTTAGTTTTTAAGCTAATCGATTTTTGTAGTATTTTGTGACCCGGAGTGGTCGGTAAATGTCTTGGATGGGCTTTTGTTATAAATTTTGTGAGTTCTGCTTGCCAGAGATATATGTGAAATGAATGAAACAAGTTTTCTGTGGGTTGTTTTTTTTTTTTGTTTTTTTTTTTTAATTGTTTTCGTCTTCATTTGAAAATCGCATAAAATTATATAATACACAATTTGTCACAACTAAACATAAACTTAAATTAACAAAAATATTTTTGCATTCAACTCAAACAAAAATATAATTAACGTGTGCTAAAAACAAAACGCGCTAATTTGATAGGCCAAAACTCATAAAGCTTTTGTGGCAACCAAACCCCAACGAAACGCAATCAAATCTAAATTTAAATTTTGAAACAAACAGGCAAAAAGGTTCTATAGTGTGTATGGGTTTGTGTGTGAGAGTGTGTGCATGTACATAACAAAATCCTAAATAAAATTAACATGTACGTAGTATAATAATATCACTTGAACCAATATGAAGAGGAAACAAAACATAAGTTTGGAAAGAATTTTTTTTGGATTTAGTCTTCCATTCCAATAGACAGACGTGTGGCAAAATGTGACTGCGTTAAATGTTAACCGTACTACACATATTTTTATCTATATATAGGTATATATATATATATATATATATATATATATATATATATGTAATTGTATATATATGCATGTATATTTTTTCGGTAATTTTTTACTCTTGTATTTATATATTTGATTTTTTTTGTTCATTTTATTTTTTTGTAAATATGCGTGTGTACGTTTTGATTAAATAAATATATATACTATATGTTTATTTACTTTATGTTACTTTCATTAACTTTTCTGCTTTTCTCTCTCATTGTAAACGCTAAGAAAATTTCATTTTGGGAAGTTAAAACTCTACGTATATGGGTTCTGGCCGCGTTTTTCATACGAATACTACTTGGCTTTTGCTCAGTGTTTGTAGTTTTTGTTTAATATTTGTAATTTTTACTTTAATTATTTAATTAATTTTTTTTTTTAATTTTATAAACAGTTTTTTTAATAGTTGTAGTTGTTGCAACCTTAATAATAATACGTATTTCAGAGTTTGCTATTTGTAATATTTAGCGCCTGGCATTTAACGTTAATTACACACTTAAATGTGCTTTTCATTTTTTTCATTTCCTTTAAAACTTTAGTCACTGGCAAAACGACATTTTATTTGTTTTAGCTTATTATTGTTATTATTATTACGTATTTGAAATCGTGATTATGCTTTTAGGTATGTTTCATACCCTTCTCTTCTCATTACAATACACTTAAACATTTACGTAGGAAAATGCTGTGTTTTTTTTTCTCGCTTTTGTGTTTCTTTTGTTTTGAATTTATGCTTATTATAATATGATTTACATATAGCTGGTATTTAAAAATTAATATTAATATGGCATTGACGGAACTATTGCATTTAGATATCGTCTAAGCAAAATTTCAAAGCATTGGCATAATTGTACAACAAATTACAGCAAAACATACTTACAACACAATAAACAAAACATTGGAAGAGATTTTTCAATTGAAAACATAAACAAATAATTTCCAATAAATATGTGAGTACAAAATAAACGTACGATCTATGTTTGTTTGTATATCCCTATATAAGTAAGTTAGGGTACTTGCATAACGTAAGTATATCCATAGCGATCATATACATAACTAAAAGTGTTTCTATACCATATACTATATAATCCTAGAGCAGTCGCAAATAATTTTACAGTTGAACTCGCTTCTCGCCAATGTTCCACCGCCATTTTGACGGGCTTTTTACTGACTATCTCACTATTTGACTATCAAATATCGCTCATTTTACATTGTTATCTCCAATCAGTGTTACAGTTCTTCAAACGATTCTACGATTCAGCACTCAACTACTTAAGCAATTACCGCTATTCTATTCTATGTATATTATTATATATTCAAGTAATTCGTTAGTATTTTAATGCCTTGCACAGTGGCGCACGGGTTGATTATAAAAGATGAAAATAAAACTGGTAATTTTTGTAATTAAGAGCTTAGGATGGTGATAGGATGAACAAGAAACAAGAAAGAGTTTGTAAGCTTTACTGCCTATCAAATAGACAATACTGCGGAGCAAAGTACTCATACTCGTACAATGTTATATGTATGTATGTATTGTATGTATGATATATCCGAATATCAGTGTGTAATTCAAAATAAAAGTATTGAGATAATTGATAAGTGAAACAACGTCACGTGGACTATGTATAAGTGTCTGTACTGTGGCTTCTATGCATATTCTTTAGATGTAGACTTAACAACTATTTACCATGTATGTAAAACTTTACGTATTTAAGTTATCAACTTTTGTTTTCTTTAGTTTTGTTTTTCGCATTACACAGAAAAGACAAAAAACGCCAAACTCAAGGCATCAAGCGACGATAATGACGATGACAATGACGATGTTTGGTAGTTGGTTGTTGGTGGATGATGGATGGTGAATGGTGATGATGATAGCTGAACGCTGGTCCATAAGCCATTTAGGAGTTGACCTTACTAACCGCCTTCAATAGATCGTGATTGCTCTTGTCCAGGGCGCTCATCATTCCCAGATTGCCTCCAAGACCAGCGCCAAGGCCGGGACCAATGCCGGCGCCGACGCCAACACCCACACCGACACCCATGCCCAGTCCAAGCTTGAGATCGTTCTGACCAACAACGGAGTGGTGCAAGTGGCCCGGATTGTGTGCTATGATCGAGTGGTGATCCTGTTGCTGTTGCTGCTGTTGTTGGTGCTGCTGTTGTTGCTGCTGTTGTTGTTGCTGTTGTTGCTGCTGCTGCTGCTGTTGCTGTTGCACTTGTTTATTTTGCTGGGCGGATTTCATCGTCTCCTGAGCCTTCATTTTCTCTTGTTCTTCACGATCGCGTCGAGCCTGTTGCGTGGACATAAAGAAGAGAATAAAGAAAATTACATTAGCATAGATTCCCCACTTCTGTAGTTTATAATCAAATTAAATTCACATTGCTCCGATTTTAAGACCAGATCCAGCGATTTAACCTACCTGTTCGTTGATCTCTTTGACCGCACGCAGCTCCTTCTTCAATTTCATACGGCGATTTTGAAACCAGATCTTGATCTGCCTCTCGGTTAGGCAAAGTGCATGTGCAATTTCTATGCGCCGTCGCCGCGTCAAGTAGTGGTTGAAGTGAAACTCCTTCTCCAGCTCCAGTGTCTGGAAGCGGGTGTAAGTCTGGCGACCGCGTCGACGTGGGCATCCATTAGGCCCTGCAAAAAAGAAGAAACACAAAAAAAGTTGCGTTAGTCACGATTGTCACGCACACAAGGCTCAAGTGTTGGTACGGCTCTTGTTCCGATTTTGGCAAATCTTAACGAGCTGCGAAAATGCTGTCACTCTGCCAGAAATGGAACTTCGCCTCGCGTTATGGCTGGCAAAACACATGTGAGTGAGTATTCGCATCGGATCGGCATCTTTGCGGTGCTTGGGATCATTTAGGCGTTTGATTTGTGTCCACCCATTAGCCAGAGACAGAGACAACAATTCTGTTGTTTTTGCAATTGTTTAATTGCTAATGTTAGCGGAGTGCAACAGAGAAAGGCTTATGAGATCGAGAACGGGAATGGAATTGGAAATGGGTGCAAAGTCTGGAAGAGGCACGGAAATGTGAATGCACTACAAATGTCTGTTGCGAATAACGAGCAAAACAAACTGTTTGTATAACCAGCCGCGCACTGACGTCAGTTGTCAGCGCCACACAGCGCGAGGCGAATCGCTGCAGGACATCAGCTCCCTGGGGGTCTACTGACGCGTCGACTGGCCAGACTTTGATTCTGATTTCAATAGCGATTGCATGGCATCAAAAGGGTAAAGCAGCAGCTACTTTCGCAGCTGAAGCTCCCGCTGGGGTGAACAACAAATTTCCAAACAATTTTGCCTCACTTTTTCTCTTCTGCTTTTGCTCTTTTGTTGTTGTAAATTTTATTATATATATATACATTTCTTTTTTTTTTTTAGCAATTTTTCACGCTACCTGTCCGAATTTTTTACGCGACGGTGCGTGGATGATACTTGTACAACAAAAAAGGAAACCCAATGGAAATGAGAATAGGAATGGGCATAGTGTTTATGTTTCGGAAATCAAAATTCTGCTATCTGCAAATTTCAGCCCAGGTCTCACTTTTCCGCTTGCTGTTTTATGACAGTGCCTTTCGTTTTTTCCTTACTTTTTTTGTAAAAGGTTTTCTCGTCTGCGGCAAGTTTTTTATGGTTTGTTAAGTTGCAAATTGCCGACAACAAAGCAAGGGACAACTTTTGCGTAATATTTTGAAAGGTGCATTTATGTGGATTTCCACTGCAGTTGTAAATCATCTTTCAATAATTTTTCCCTATCCCCGGTTCTCATACATATCTACTTGACAAGAAATCTACTTCTCCAGTATAATAAAAGTAGTTAAAAAATATCTATTGATGATAGCAGTAAAAAATATTTATTGATTTTCAACATATAATGTAAACGTTTAACCAGAGAACTATTACAAAATATTATTTTTTAAAATATCGACGGGTATGTATTCAAGTCGAAAATCAGAGGTCGATAATATTAATTTCACGAAGCATTCGAAAAAAGTTGATTACAAAGAAAATTAAGTTTTCCCGTCCGAGGAAACTTGATTCAGCTCGCAACAACTTGAATTCTAATCAACCACCAGCAAGGAGCAGATAGGACCCAGAAATGACAAACTAATCTAAATTATTTACACGCTACAATGAGCAGCTACAATTCGTCCCATAAATCACGACTCCCAGGACACACGCGCCCCTAAAAAAGATTTACGACGTTTGCAATGGCAGCCCAGATGTGTGAACGAGATAGCTATAGTGCGCACAGGAGTGCTGGAATCCAATATGGCTGCCTGAGCGCTTGTATCGGACAGGTAGACACACTCACACAGGCACACTCAGCAAGCGGGAGCGTCGTCATGGCAACGGCAGCTACAACCAAAACTGTTTTTTTTTCGCTGCTCCCAGCCAGACGTCGATGTTGCCGTCGCCGTTGTCGTCGTTGTTGCCATTGTCGTTCGGTGGTGAGTGGTTACTCGTGAATGGTGAGTCGGCGCAGAGCTGAGTGAGTCAAACGAAACCGGTATTTTTGAGAGCGCAACGCGCTTTGAGCTAAATCTCTGACTGGATATGTAGACTTATTGATTTTTCATTCAATTCGATGGCAGATTTTTGTAATGGCTGGCAATGCACGATACGTCTCAGCCCCCATCCCTATAGCAATGCACTCAATACACCGTTTCAACTCAAAAATAGATCGAATTTGAAACCATCCGCTCTCTACATGAGTTCATATAATATTTATCAATAGATTGTTGTTAAATAGTCTTTCCAGAATGGCATTTATTATTCAACAATATTCTAAGGTGCAGTGGGTCAATGATCTCTATAGACTTTTATTTTTTGAACTGCTAAGAAGTACTGATAACTTGTAAATTATGAAACTCTGTTCTGTTCCGTTTGCTTGAAATATTTCCGAACAACCCCGATGCCTTTGATCCTCATGGTTAGCCTCTTGCTAAAAACTAAACATCTTAATTGCATTATATTTTTACAACTTGTCATCATAAGTTGTCAGAAATCAATTTACGAGTTGGCAGTGCAACTCAAAATTGGGTAGTTAACGATTTTTGTAGTGATTTCAAATTGCGCTGCTTTACAACATTTCAGAGTGTTTGTTAGAATTGGCATGAGCAGTATAAAAAGCTTAGAAGGTAAATTCCGTAATACATAGTTATTTGTTAATATTATTCTTTATTTTTATCAATAAGTATGCATCAGAAGAGGTTGATCCGCATGTTAGTGACGCATTTATTTTATTAGCTCCTTCCAATAAATTTTATTGAATCAATTACAAATTCACTTTCATTTGTTTTAGCTTTATCTGCGTTAGTTGAGTTACATCTCTTACAGATAAAAGTAAATGAATTTATTGCGAATTAAATCAGCGTTTACTAGGAATGAAGCTTAGGCACAGAGGAATAAGCTCAACTAAACCTGTTCCTTGCAAAATTCCGCTGAAAATGAATTTCCATATTCCAATTAAAAATCAATTAGCGCACCATAAATTGCAATTGACTGTTGTAATTGACTGACATTGCGGGTGCTCTTGGCCAGAAATCGCAACCAGCATCTGATTTACGATCCAATTGGGAGTCCCCGAGTGGGCAGCGCCCCAGAGCCCAATGCCCCATTCCAGCGCTTTAAGCATTTGGGGCCTTAACACGTGGTAAGTAAACAAAACAGACGCTGCCATACCAGACGCCTTGGCGTTGGTCAAATGGCGCCAAAGGTGCAACTTGGAGCTGCCTGGGGACACGTGTGATTTTTTCTTCTAGAAAGGAATCCCAAGGCAGCATTGCCGGCATTGTGAATGGGTCGTTCTATAGCATTAACAATTAAAAATATTCATAATAATAAATGTAATTGTTCAATAAACAGCGGCTTTATACGCGCCGGCGAAATGCCCATACCCGTATATACGAGTACAAGCCCAAATCGTACACAAAAAGCTGATTAAAACTTATGATGACATTAAAATCATAAAAACAATTCAAAGTGAACAATAAAGACACGCACTCACACATGCACCCACACACACATGCGTAGACTGGCAGACATGCCGACGGGACAGACAGGCATATAATAGAAAAGCGTCATCATATGTATAGCTGAAATTGTTGGTCTAAATGCAAGCTATGTATATATATTATATATATATATATATATAAATATTTGTTGTATATATATAAATATATTTAAATATATATATGTATACTGCACATAAGTATTTTCAAACAAGTATATACATTTCAGAATGTTGCCTTTGAGGTTGGCGACATTTACTTACTCGTTTGTTTATCAAGCGACACAAAATTGTTGTACAATAAACAAACATTTTGTTTCTATTTTCTGTGTTTCGCTTTTTCTTTCGATAAATAATAAACAAATTTACATATCGTTTGACACAAACTTTGAAACATTGTGTCTAGTGTTTTGTGTTTGTTAGCAATTAAATCAATTCGTTGGCATGTTTGGACTTATGTATAATAGTATACAAAAAGTTCCGTGATTTTGCCGCTTTGCGACTAGATTTCCGACAATTGAAGAAGTTTTAGCCGCAAGTGTTTGTTTGTTGCTTTTTGGCGTGAAACAAACTAGTATCTGGCCAAGCTTAAATGTTTGTTTAAGTGGAATCTGTTGACCCTACGGGCTACAGTGTGGATTATAGCCAGAGCATAATTTGCTGGTTCTGCTGCTACTGCTGGTGGGCAAGAAAAACAAATAAAACGGAACAGAAAGCTGTAAAATTTTGGGCAATTGAGAAATAAAATTTCCAGTTGATTACCCGGAATGCTTAAATAGATAATTATAATGAGATTTCAGAAGATGTATAAATAAATCGTTATAGCAGTTCTTTTTTCCAAACCACCTGAAGGATTTTACGGAGAGTAAAGTTTTAACATTTAAAATAATATCGGGTACATCATGATTTGTCTGGTCTATCAATAAAGAGGCTGAGATGCCAATTTAAGTGAACATTTTAGTTTGAGGAATACTTCCTAACATTATTTATTAATACACGGATCAACTATATCTGTTTTTTTTAACTGTCAACCGATAAGAGAAAATTTATTTCTAAAGTTGACAATATTTTGAGATTCTTTGTAACTATTATGTCAGATTTGAATCCTTATAAAATTTCTTGTGTGCATTTATATAAAATATTTGTTCAGCTAGACCTTAAGTGTCTACTCATTTTTACAAGCTAGATTTTAGTTTTTACTCTTATTTTGCTGTTAATTATAACAATAAAGATTTTGTTTAATTGTAGTAAACTAATAAAGAAAAATATTAAAGAACTTTCAATATTTAAAGAAAATAAAATTTTATATGATTTTAGCACTTGACTCGTACGGGTATTAAATTAACACAATCACTTACTGTTTGTGGTTGTTTGCCAATAATTGACCGTTAGAAACTACCAAATGATATTCTATTGATTTTATGTTGATAGTCTTTTGTTCACATTCTTATTCATTTTGCTTATAGATTGTGATGAGCTGGTAATCTCATCACTTTAAATTGTCTATACTTTCCTTTTGGAAATTTCACTCTTCGATGTATTTGTGGCTGCCTTCGTATGTTTTATGCTGATTTGTTTATACTTGCTATGCATTTTCGAAACGTACTTCCCGGATGGTATGTTGAAAGATATATAAACAAACAGCAGACATTCAACATACCCAGCACACACACATACACATCATACACATACACATCACACACATACAATAATACAAAAACAACTATACAAAAACAAAATGAACAATGCGCGCCCAAAATTTGATGCCTCAACAATTCCCCAGGCTCCAACTTGGCTCCCTGTATTGTAAATGTGCGGTGCCTATTGTTTTAAAGAGTTTGGAGACGATCTTTTACGTATTTAGCGCAAATGCACTGTTTTTTGGTAAATGCACGACGCAAAATGGCTTCCCTGGGGACCAAGCTCATCCACGGATATGCAAATGTGAGACAGCAGTGCCTGGACTAATTAAAATTTCAACGAAAAGCCGCTTAGAGTCTAGCTCACAAGGATCCAACTTCGCTTTCAGCTACTGGGCAACATCTGGCGCCTTTTGTGCGGCTTTTAGCAGACTACGAGGACAAAGGCGGAATGATGGTGACTAAAGAGTGGATGGGCGGGGCAGGTAAGCGCCGCCATTAGCTTGCCAGCTATGAGGGTGGCAGGAGATGAAGCCCCGGTAGGTTTCTGCCACTGCAAATAATTTATGTTTATTAAATTTATTTAAATTTAATCAGACGCGCGGCATTCTGTGCTCAATGTGCCAGGATAAACGAAGCTAAAAGGGGGTGGGTGGGTGAGAGGGTGTTAGCTTCTGAAGGGTGGTTACTGGAAGGCGATACAACCTGACAGCGACAGCCAGACAACGTTGCGGAGTCGGGGATGCTTTTGTGCAATTTATGTGCAACGCGTTGCCAATGTTGTTATTCGTGTTGTTGGCAATGCTATCTGCCTAGGCACGCCCTCCTCTCTCTACCTATACACAGCCCCAACCCCATTTGCAACCTCAGGACCGATGCGCGGTGTTGGGAACACCAACAGAAACAGCAGCAGCAACATAAATTGCTAATTGTGTGCTTAATCTTAGAGAGTATATGGCAGGCCGTCGCTATCTCTTTTGCCTCGTTCTCGTTTAGGGCCTGCACCACGAGGTTTCCGCTATTGCAAATATTTTTGAGCCGTAACCGCCCGCTCCTTGGGGATTAATATATTCTCATCAAATATTTCGCGCCATTATTGGAATTGCTCGTTGCCTTTCTGCCCTTCCTGCTGAATTCAACTGGCAGTTAAGGGGAAGTATAAGATACATACTGAGATGGGGGACGACGTTGTGGAGCTCATAGTATAATATCCTTAGAAATGATACAAAGAGCGTACAATTTAAGCTAAGTAACAAAAATTAAATTGCAAATTTAGCCAACACAAAGACTCCACTTCCTAAGCTAATAGAAACCTAACGAAAAGCCTGACTTTAGTACTCTTACAAATGCATGTAATTGAATATAATCATCATAAGATGAGTCCAGTTTATTATTAAGCTCTAAAAGCTGCATAATAAATGTAGTCTAATCGTAAGTGGCCAGGTTATTGTACATGTAAAAAACGATTTAAGGATGTAAATGGTAATATAACAATAGCTAAAGACCATATTGAAGCCATAACGGTTATATATTGTCACTTTCTCAATGGGATTAAGTTCTTCTTAGTTATTATTCTCATCATTCAATGGGAAGCAAATAATAACAGTTCAATTCATATATATATTGTAAGGGATCAGTAAAAAATAACGCACCTTTAAAAAAACAGTGTACTGCAAAGTACTTTGAGTTTGTAATTTTGATATTGCTCTTTATTAATAGAACATTCGCATAATAGGTGATTCGAGAATGAGTCAAAAATAGTTGGATAAATCATATTTAGTTTCTTAATCCCTTAAAACATGGATATTAAGTGGACAAATAAGCTTATACAAATGTATGTAACAGCCAAAAGAACCATCTCCCACTCTATAAAGTAAATGTGTATATTCTTGGTCGGGATAAGTACCTGTGTAGATCTCGTCTGTCCATCTGTAAGATGGGGAAATTAACTCAAATGTTATTCGAGAATCCATCTGCTCTACTATGTGTCCTATTAGATAAATTGAATAAAATTGTTAAGCTATACACAAATAAATTGCTTGAAATATAATTCTTGCATTTGATTGTACTGTTATTTTCATCATTTATTATAAAAGTTGGAAGTTTGTTGGATATAATCGATGCATTAGCCCCAATCTTTTAAGTGTGTAACAATTGGCTGCATATGTTCCTTCTTTATCATTCAAAGACAGCTTTTACACGATATTAGAGATATGAGCACCTATGGTTCTAGGTTGCTACTTTCCTCGACTTCATGCATATTCAGAGCCCGAAAAAGCTGTACTGTCTTTGTGTGTATATAAAGATACATGTGTATATAGTCACAGACATACGAAAACCCATGGAAACTGTAGAAGCCAACAGGAGCGAAAAGGAACGAGAATAACAGGGCATTACGACAAAAACAACAGCAGGAACAACAATACGGCACAACGGCAGCTATTAGAACCATTCACCCTTACTGTCTTTACGGCATTTTTAATCTCGTGGGTGGTTGGCTACACCCCACTAGCCCAGTACCACCCACATGCCCAACCAGATACCACATCCACTTGCAAGCCAAAAGCTTTCAGTTTACAAAAATGAGACCGAGGATGAGGTCGAGGATGAGGATGAGGATGAGGAGGGAATTTTTTGCACGCACTGCAAGCACGAGGGTGTGATAAGACAAAATACCCGACATAAATGTGAAAAATATATGGGCAGAAGTTAAAAGGAAAAACAGAAGAAAAACGCACCACAGCAACGTTAAAAGAAGCAAAAAAAAACCTTAGCAAGGGAGGCGAGCAAAATCATAGGGAGACTCGTCGCTCCACAGCCGCTCGATAAATTTGTTGGCCTGGCCAGGGGGAGTGCGAACTAATTTGGGACTGGCAAGACAGGCAAGGCAAGGCAAGGCAAGGCAAACGGATTTAGTCCGGGGGCAGCTGGAACATTTGTAACGATGGCCTATAAATGGCATTAGGCGTCTAGAATTGGTAATCCGCAAGATTTTTGCCAACGACGGCCTGCGCTTGACAGCTGTCGTTACGAGTATTCCTATTTGTTGTTGTAGTTGTTTTTGTAGCCGCAGCTTCCGGCCACGCGAAGAAAACTGACCACAACTTAAACACCCTCGATGTGTGTGTGTGTGTGTGTATGTGTGTGTGTGTGGGGTTGTGCGTATCTTTCTGTGTTTTTGGCTCAATTTAATTGCAAATGAAAGGCGTTTAATGCGCGCCAGTTGCGATTAAAATCGCCGCGAATCGACGCGACAATCAACGGCCACTCAATAATGACAATGATGTGGTGCTCCATGTGTGTTTTCTTCTGTGTGAATGTAGTTGCTGGATGGGGTCATCAACACTTTTCGGAGTCTTTGTCTTTGTCTGACAAACTTAACAATAACAATCACCAAGACAAAAAAAAAAGAAAGAAAAGGTTCAGCAGCGACTGAAATTGGCCTCGTCTTGCCCTTTAGACGCCTCATTGGCTTTCGCCAAAGGCGAAGAAACTGAATTGAAATTGATTGCCTTCATTTGGCAGTTGTTGCTGTTGCTGTTACCAGGTTCAGTAGTGCGTTCTATGAACCTTAGCAACATAATATCGACTTTTATTGAAAACACATATAAATTGCGCCAACCGCTTTCAAGTGAGAAGTGAGCGCAGCCTCGAGTTTTCCCATTGCCTTTACGGCCCAGTGCACACGACGACATCGATGGAGTAATCCTCACTCCGTATCCAAATAGACCACAGTATACAGTACATTGTATACAGCCCACAGCCCACAAACAGTCAACATTCGTTGCCTTTATTTGGTAAAAACAAACACGAATTTCAAATTTCTATTTCGAATGGAGCAACTTAAGCAGATGTCGGCCATAACTTAAGTTGCGTGGGCTGTTCGACTCGATGGCGGCTTCAAACGATGACGTATTAAAATGTCATTCTAAAGGAGAAGGGGACGCGTCCCGAGTTCATTGCCAGTCGCTCCCCTGCCCTTGAGAAACGTGACATTTAAATTCGTATAAAAAGCATCGATCGATCGACGCATTTGCTGCGGGTTCTATATTTACCTAGCAGTGCTCATAACTCATGCTTAGCCTCCATTCTGGTTCGCATTCTCAAATCTATATACCAGGGACTGGTGGTCTGGGGTCTGGGGTTTGGGGTCGGAGTTCTGGGGTCGTCGCATAGAAATTTCAATATACGTTTTCTGCCGCCCCGTGGCGAACGATACTCGTAATTTCATATTGGTCGGGCTTTTTTCCTGTAACGCATTGGGTTTAAGGTGTGGTCCTGGGCGTTCCTGAGGCTCACACGCCCGCACAACCACACTAACACACCAAAACTGATAGCTGACTGATTGGCTGATCCGGCGACAACCGCAAGCCTCAAACAAAACTACGACTCGGACTCGCATTAGTTTCCCATTTTCTTATTTTCTTAGCATTATTCGTAAGCTGTCAAACTTGATTAATGACCCACAGATACAAATGGCTTAGAAAGAGGAGAGAGGGAATACGATAGGGAGTGAGAGATAGAGAGAGAAAAAGAGAGAGGGAGAGAAAAATAGAGAGTGTGAGGAGAGGTTGAATGGGTGTATAGTTATATTGACAGTAAAAAAATGGTCGCTAAACACTATGTTACCGTGTTCTTATGGTTTTTTATTGTAATGCAACAAACTGTTTGCTCTCTGCCAAATTCTCATTTCCCAGCCTCGAGCTGTGTTTGCTTGCATAAGCATTTTTATATATACTCGTATATGCATGTAATAATATATATGGAAGTGATGTAAAAAATGATCTTTTGAATGGCTTCATTAATGGTGAGTGGAGAATAACTGCACTGCTTTAAGTGAAAAAAGGTTTTCACAATCTAAATATGGAGCACAACGAGTTTTTAAGGGACGAATCAATAACCGGTTTTTCATAACCAGTTTCTGGAGTCCCTGAGAACGAAGGAATAATTTTGGCTCATATTGTTCGTGTCGCTCTAACAAAGACACGTAATATAGTCTGCAGTTGAACTATAACTATTTCAGGTACCCCGCGTTCAATAAAAACAATTCGTTACTTAAAGGGTTGAACTTCTTTTTCATTTTTATTATACAAATCTCAGCATTGTTTCCGCTTTGTTGCTTATATGTATAAATGTACGCCTATTTTGTGAACAACAGCAAAGTGATAAGGTAAAAAAAGAAACATCCATTTAACATAAGATTTATGTGGGAGACTAAAGAAAAGAATAAAATTATATTTTCATAATTTGAAAATAGGCATATGTTATAATCAAAAAGATTTTTTCAAAACAAAATTCATTAATAAATATGTGATAGCTCCATATTCTTGATGAATAATACTAGGTACATATTCATATAATAATTATGAATGCATTAAATAAATTTATGTATACGACTCATATCGCTAACGATAATGGCGAAAATCGCAGCTCGGGCACACATAATAAAAGTTTATCTTTGAGATTAATGGCATCAACTAAAACAACTAAAACAATTGCAGAGTGCATTAACCGGCGTGTATAATTCTGCAATAAAATTTATATTAACGACAACTTGCACTAATTAACGATGTCAGCTCAAAAGCCCAACAACAATAACGAGTATAAGAGACCAGAATGGAGGCAGTCACGCAGAGTCCGGAATGCGGAAAATGGTTGGGGAAATGCAGTGAAACACGCGAGGCGTGAAAAATGGCTAAATGGAAATGGCAGTCACAACAAGAAACAAGAACAATTTATTTAAATACAACTACGAGTAAAAGTTGAGTGCGGCTTTAGCTAAATTAAAATTAATGAAAACGCAAAAGTTCAGTTCGAGGATTTGTGACATGTGCGAATGGAGATGAGTAAACTCATTTCTCCTTCTAAATGGGCGGGCTCACAGTGGCAGTCGATTGTCTGTGGAACGTGTGCGCTTTTAATTTGATTTCGTCTGCAAATTTACATGTCTGATTGTTAACCGGAGCAGGACGAAGCGCAGCCTTCCAGCCTCACAGCCTCCCAGCCAGGCTGTCTGTCTGAGTGCCATTTTGACCCCTCACAGTCACCCCCTTCAACACCTCCTACCACGTCAGACAGTTTTATTGTGCTCTCGTTCTCTGTGTAATTCAAACCCTTTCGCCAATTTGCGCCACTTGGGCATTAAAACCGCAGATTAACAGCCACACGGGGTAGTTAAAAACTCCATGATGGTGCGGGGTGTTGCCGTGTATTGTGGTCTGATGTGGTGTGGTGTGGTGTAGTGTACTGCGGGGCTATGTTGTCGTTGAATCGCACTCGAAAACGTGTCATTTCGAATTTTCCGTAGCCGTTGAGATGAAAAAAATATATACGCCACGAAACGTGCCGATAACACGGTGTGGCACATTTACCCCGCCCCCGTTCGTGACACGCCCACGAGAGTGAAAAGGAGAGAAGTAAAGACAAAGAACGAGGGAGAGAGTGAGAGCCATAGAGTGTGAGAGAGAGGGAACGAAAAATGTAAATTCAAACAACAAAAGGAAGAAGAAGAAAAAGAAAAAAATGAAAACACAACAGAAAATCGGAAATTAAACAAAACCGAAACGAAATGGAATTCGCTTATCGCGCCTCATAAATTAACCCTTGCAGCGTCCGGACGGGCCCGGGACAGTGACTGTGGATGAGCCGTTAGCGTCGGCCAACTCTCTCCTCCCGGCCCACTCACACTCACACAGGGAGGGAGATAGCCAGATAGTGGGACAGGGACAGGAACACGGATAGAGGCTGAAGACTAAAGACCCGGCTGGGCGTTAAATGGTTGTTGGGGTCGGTAGGCCGTGGCCTGTAACGGCGTTTATCAGCACCCATCCAGATCCAAACCTAATGCAGATGCAGATGCACATGAGCCAGACCCGGAGACGCTCTCGACCCGCCTGTCTGTGGCATTGGCATCAGTTATAGCTGTCGGGACTACGACAGCTCACAATCGAAATTTTAATTGAAAATTGAAGCGAATAGCATTGTGCTATGTACTTGCCTGTCATTGACAGTGACTGCGCCTCAGAACAGAGACTCGAACTCAGATTGAGAATATTTAATGGATCTGTGACTGTTGCTACACCCGATCGATTTCTTATCTTGAGCCATGATTATGGCCTGTTAAATTAATAAAAATAATGAATATTATTGTTTAGCGCGCGATTCGCGTTATCATCACTTAGGTGAAAGGGTGAATAAAGTGAATCGATGAAACTGTCTATAGTAAGATCAAGATCAGCATTACGCAGTATTCTCTTTCCAATAATCACTCTTACTTCAAACCTACTTATATAATAAATATCCATAAGTTGGCAATGTCAATAAAGCGAATTGATTGGGTAACAAAATTCTTGTTGAATTATTATTTCTAAAATATTATCATAAATAAATCTTTTCTCAATTCAAATAATGAAGAAATGGAGAAACAGACTAACCAAAAAAACAAGACAGAGACATATAACCACACGTATGTGACTTCACATTACCCTTCTTTGAGGTTAGATTTAATATACTAGTACGACATTAATGTCAACATATGTGAAAACAAAATATATATTGGAATTTTCAAGTGATGTGCTTTGCCAAGAATGCTCGCATATATTATTTTAACATGATAAAAATAGATAAACATGAACTATAATAAAAGTATTTATGTGAAGTTCAGGAGTAAATTATGAGAATTGCAACATATACATCTTTAATTTAATTTTTGTATTATTATCTGATGCAAGATAATTGCACTCATTCAGAAATTTATTGTATATCGTGCAACGTTTCAAATATATTTACTAAATATTAATGTAGCTCAAAAATTGGCCAAATATTAAAGTTATTATACCCTATGCAATACATTAACAACATATTTTCAACATTGTATAGTTTCGGCCACTTCACCCATTTCAAAAACACATAAAACACATGTACCACTAGCCTAGTGCTCACAAACGAGTACTCGTATTTGTATAACAATGATTTAAGGGGAAGTTACTCGAAGGAAACAAATTTCAAGAAATTTTACTTTACAGTGATATCAAATCAATCACAACGACTCGCCGTTGTCAGGCTAGAAGAATAACTTGAACACACAAATGTGGGTAAAAAGAAAGTAAAGCGAGTTAATTACTTGTCAAACAGCGGTTGTTAGTGCTGTAAATTGCGAAAACGACTCCACCAACACTCCCATAACACCAGAAGTGATTTATTTACAAAGCAAACAAACGTACAAAGCGGTGATCGGTTAGGGCTAAGAATAAACTGCGCTACGGGGAGAAGCTGTGGTTGGAGCAGGGGCTGGGGTGGAACTGTAGCTGGAGCTGGGTTACCCAAACGATCTGTAAAGCTAAAAGCCAGGCCATGGCACGTACAGCAACCTTCCAGGGGCTTTAGCTTCCAGTCAGAGCCGACTCCGATTTCAGCGCAGTCCCATCTGAGGCGGCAAGAATGACTGAGCTCCAGATTTGTTTGTACAGCGCCAATTAAACGACTCACAATTACATGCCAGTGTTGGGAGCTTGGTCATCAGGACTGAATAGATTTTGTGGGACAGCTATACAGTAATACGGTGCGTATGCGCGATGTTGGCGCAGTAAGACCATAAGTCTAATGCGCCAAAGGCGCATTAAATTCCAATTAATGGCAACACTAAGTTAAACAGTGGACTTCCACAGTTTTCCGCACAGTGGTAATGAATTATCAGAGTTACAGCTTGCATGGATAAATTTGACAATGATTCCAATTTAATTTCTTATTTACACAACAATTTAAAAGTTGATAGAGTAATAACATTTATATAGTATCAATATTCATTCATTGATAAAATATAAATAATTTTAACGAAATATACAATAATAATATTATAGTATTTTACAAGTTGACCCATTGAAGTCCCAAAAAAGTGAACTGGTATTAGATGAAAGAAAAAATAAATTAAAAGCGTCATTAATAGTTTCTTCCAACTGTTCTGTAATTGGTGTATCAACTAATGGTAGCAATCGAAGCAACAAAATTGTTACGTGTCGCACATTAACCGAATCGAATTGCGAACACAGTCGTTAATCTTTTTATGACTCCCATTGTGGATGATCGTGGTTTGGTGCTACTCGTATTTGTTGATGGCTATTCTTCAGTCAAAAGTTACTTGATTTTTATGGACAATGTCGTTGAACTAAGTAATCAAAGCGAAATACACAGCGGTCACCATCTGTCCACATGGAGTAAAGCTGGGTAGTCGTCGAGATTCGCCTGGAAACAATCGGGGGCCACAAGCAACGTCATTATCGAGCATATTAAATACCGATCGTTGCGGTATTCAGAGTTGAATCGTAGCCGGAGCTTTGCGGTAGCCATACTCATAGTCACCATCGTTATGCGCAGCGCAAGACCATCCGTAAAATCGTAAATAGATCATAAAACGCTCGTAAAAGTAATTTAACGACAACAACAACAGCACCAACAACAACACAAACAACAACAACAACAATAACGAACGATACACGATACACGCTGACAATCGAAATTGATCAATCGAATCGAAATGTGTTAAGCTGACTTCAATTGTGTTGAATTCGACTCTCTATTATGGCTAACAATTTGGCGCCTTACAATTTCATACTGTATACCTATTACAAATTGGTAAGTTGGGTATAAATACGCTTATAGGCAGAATGAGATCTTCCATCGGATCCATCTATTTTCATAATTTCAAGGAAGAATTGTGATCATTTTACACAAATAGATTATTATACCATAACGAGAAGAGATCAAAATCTAGAATACAGTTCCAAACAGAGGATCTTGGCTCGCTACCACTGCTTATGTGCTTAGAAGAGGATATCTTCTAGTCGAGCACTCTCAGTTATAGTATTAATGTTTGTTGGCTTTGGTTACGTTACAATTCAGAGTCAGCTGGTAATTGTTATGGGCGTCACACACATGGGACTGGCATTTTTGAAGACGCGATTGTTTGCAGTTTGATTCCATTTTAATACGCAGTGAGCGCCGGGTAGTCTATCAACGTGATTTACGATCTTGGCCGACACTTGACTCGCATGCCATATTGGCTCTTAATTTCAGTTTGATTTGTTGCCAGCAACTTTCACAGATAAAATATCAGAATTGAGTGCATTCCCTGCCATTTACCGGATGTTTCCATTGTAGTGTGAAAGATGCTAGCTGGAAAATATATTCACTAAACAAACGATCACACCAGGATCCAACTTGCTATTCAATGGGATTGAAGACAGAATTTATGACAGGTCACTATGAAAGTCGTAGTCACAGTTCACAGTCAACATTCACCAGTCAAAAGTCAAGAGTCAGCAGGAGCGAGCCATGTGACAAATGCGACGAGAAGGGTTCAGCTGCTGCAAAACGTGCGATGAGAAAGTCGAATACGGATATTCGACTCACCAACGCAGCAGGTAAGGAACCTTCAAGGACATTTTAGCGTAAAAAAATGTAATTATTGAAAAGGCTAGACGCCGACATTTTTCCTTTTCCATTTTCCATAATTCATAACTCATATTTCTGGTTGAGTTATGCGGATAACCCATTGGCCAATGCCATTTGACGCATTACCTTCAAGGGTTTAACTCACAATAATGTTTATTGGCGGTACTTACCATTAAAATCGCCGCATACGACACGCTCGAAGGGACTTCCCATCCAATCTGGAAAAAATAAGAAAAGTTTTTTGAGTTTTTTAATGCATGTCATAAAGAAGTTAGAAAGGGTCTCATGTGTCTAAAATTACTCGGTTAGCCTTGAAGTTGATGGAGTAGGTCTAGTTGCATATGGGAGACAGACGTGTGCATATACTGTTGCATAGTTCCTTTCCCTTTTTGCATTCCAACGACCTCACTAATTATGTGTCACTTTGTTTTTTAGACGACTCTTGCATAACCCCGGACATATACCAATGATCTCTCCCCTCTTTTTCTCAGCTTGTTGGCATTTACTCCAGCAAACCACTCAATCAAGATGTTTTTCACTCGGCTGTCAGCGTCATCTACAAAAAGCCACTGCAATTCCAATTCCAATTCCAAGGCCCAGACCACCAACATAGTGGCCAATGATCAGTGCCTGCTGCCCAGTTCTTGGTTGGACCGGCTCCAGACCAAGTGGACCACGACAACAACGATGACAACGCGGGGACTAATTAATAAGCAGATGAAGCTGCTCGACTTCTAGTCCGGCGCGTTTTTAATTAAAATACACAAATTTCTGTGCAGTTGCCCTGTCGCTGTTGGCATTTTATGGGGCTGCCAGACGAAGAATCTCAAATACTCTGTGTTTCGTATCGTATAGGGTTAGGTATTCAACCAAGTTACCAGTTTTCTAAATATCCCTTTCTCCCGCACTCTCTTTCTCTCTATTCCTCTTCTCTTTCTCTTACTCTGATGCACGTGCTGAGCTTGCAAATTCCAATTTTTTTGCCCTCTTTCCCTCTGTTGCATTTACTTCATACCCGAAGTTCGCGTTCGCCTCGCTTTTCCAGATAATTAAGAAAAGTTAACCTCTTTGCTTTCTTATCAGCATAATCAGGCACTGCAGCCACAGCAACTCGGTGCAATCCCCTCCTCCTCTATTCCCACTAACCCAACTGCATGGCTGAAACATTGTTGTTGCCTGGCTGGTTGGTGCAACGATGTGAAAATGAAAATTCATTCAGACGCCTTGGCGTAAAATATTAAAATTCATTAGTTAAATTGCATTTGGCAAGCATTCAGCTGTAAAACGTTGCCGTGCCCGCTGCTGTCTTCTGCCGTCTGGCTGGCTCTGCGTTGCCTTTTGTCGGTCTGGGTCTAGCTTGCTGTTGGCTGTACTCGCAGCAACATACAGAGAAACGGAGAAAGATAGGGAGAGAGAAAGAAAGGGAGATGGAAAGCCAAAGCTCAATGGCTGCATTCAGTGCGAGACAGTAGGGAAGAGAGATTGTTGTGGGGCAAGGCAGGATGACAATGTTGCTCATGACTTGACGTGGCACTGTGGGATCTTTGCTTAAATTGAAATGCAAAATTCCATTATGTGCTTGAAAGAATAGTAGAGTGAATTGCTAAGATTTGACTAAAACCACATCGTGTAGCTTCATAACAACATATTGCAAGTAAGTGTGTCAAATCTAAGTGGTTCAATTGAATATGAATGCTTTTAAATTAAGTGCGTAGGTGCATACTGCCAATGTATTTAAAGTATAAAGGAGATACAACAACATATACGATCCGTAGAAAATATTTTGTATATTTTCCCCAACCAATATGTTTATGAGAATAGAATTGTATTTTTTAAATTCTTTTTAGTGGTTTCTATGAGCTATAATATTTACAACGAAAAAAACCAGATAGCCCCACTGTACGTGGATGCTAGGCCAATTCCGCCACATCTTCAGCGACGCTCTCTCATGCAACTGCAACTGCATTGTGTGCTGGTTATTTGTGTGTGCGTGTTACTGTAATAGTGTGCTGGCTGTCTTTTTGTGCTAGTGGTAGTGTGTGTGTGCGTATGGTTATGTGTTGGTATGTTGGTGTATGGAGCTGCGGCGACGTGTCGCGCACTTGGCTGCCATAATGGCGTCATGCTCATATTTACTTTCATCGCAGCCAGTCGTCTATGATCTCGTTGACAATTTTATCGCTCTGGTGCTGTGAGCGAGAGATATGCAAAATATTTCATTGTGCAGAATACCGTTTGTCTTCTGGCAGCAGCTCGTTAGGCAGGTTTTGCCAATATTTGAAGTTCGATTTGTCTCCTTCTTGTATCAAATGGATGCCAAAAGCTAACAAATTTATAATTAGGCTGGAAATAGCTTTTTAGATAAATCCGATATTGGTATTGATATTTTACGAGTGGCATTTTATATAAATACGCTCGCATCAGGCTAGATAAGACGATAAGATACGTGCAGTATCAAAACGCCGTTGACTACATTTTCTGTTCTATGACTAGACTAGAGCAGACTTTAATTTTTCATGCTATTCTAATTATCGTTCTTTGTTCAACTGCCCAATTCATATACATACATATGTGGTCTTTATTGGTCTGAGCTTCTCGAGTATGGAGACAGATGATCAGCTCAAAACACACTCTAATTGGCTATCCATTCATATCTTGAATGCCATAATTCACATGGCATTAAACCCCAGACTGTGCCGTTGAATCGCGAGGAATCGTTGAAATCTAACGTAATCGTACTACTGTATAGAGAAAATATAGAGCATAACAATACATCAGCTGACCAAAAATGCGATGCAAAACGAGGCTCACGTAAATTAAAGTGACCCAAATAATTTCTGGACGAATACGAGTACAAAATGTATTATACTACGTTAAATGCATCAAAAAAAGATCAGGTGCACCATCACCATTACCTCCACCACCCTTGTAGTCAGCACTACAAAAAGAAAAAAATACCACTGAAAAGTCAACCATTCGTTTGGGCAACCAAAAAACAAAATGTATCTGTATCTTCTGCCGAGTATCTGACGCTGAGTGATTGCCAGCTTTGTATGTGCGGGGGCACATCCAAGCATGTTTGTGTGTGTGTGTGTGCATGCCGAAGTGTTGTATGTGTGTGTAGCAACCTTGAAGCTATTTAAATTACAAATCGACGCGTCGCTTCCAAAAAAAAAAGAGAGAAAGAAAAAACATAAGGAATTCTTCAACTATTTTGATTTTTATTTACTGCTGCCACTTTTTAGTTCTCGTTTTGTTTTAGCGTTTATCCGTCTGTCGCCGTCAAAGAAACAATTTTGTAGCTCGTATTCGGCAGAAAGACTTATGCGAATCGAACGACTTGGAAATGCCCCACAAAGTGTTCATTAGAAATTTTGAATTGGCCCAGAACGAGCGCGTTTATCTATTGTTTATACGGCCAAATGGCCCAATAAAGGTATAAATTAAATTGCTGGCCCCCAGCAGCAGTTCTTCGCCTACTCCTCGCGTTCCCGCTGTGCGCCGTTGATTTATGCAAATTTTAATAGAATTTTTTATAGGCTTGCCCTAATGTTAAATAATAAGTTTTCAACAATCTTCGTACATCTACGAGTATATTCTCTAACGTTCTGACTGTGTTGACTCACCTGTAAGCGTCATCCATGGATAGCGCGGCAGATCTGCAATACTCTGTCCGGCACCACCGGCTCCTGGCACTACGCCGGATGCGGGCTGTGTGCATGCATTTCCAAGCGAGTCTACGCCAATAGCTCCTGCGCTAGCCGCGGATACTGCTGAAGCAGCCGCTGCGTGCTGATAGAACTGGGCAAAGCTGGATGCCGAGCCAGGTACGCTCATCGACTGGTAACTGTTCATCACGGTGTCTGTGTACCTGCTGGTAAAGCATGAGAAAGGAAAACAACGATAGACGATTAGCATAATCGTATTTGTGTGTGTATGTGTGTGTGTTTGGGTGAACCTTCCTCCCGCCTTCAAAGTCACCAGTCAAATGCTAATGAACCACACACAGCGGCATGTGGCCTGCGTCTTGACCAGACCCACTCCCGGACTACAACTGCGGTTACGTCTAATTGCGCACTAATTCCGTACACGATACGCCCGCTGCATGACGGGGCTACTATTACTACTCGTACGTCTGCTTGAGCATATGCAAATATCCACAGCGGAAGGTCAAAGTGCGTGCGAATTTTGTGGCCTGCGACAAATTGCCAGAGTACACCACCGCAGCGCTGCCCTAATTTGTTCAGTGGCCATTCAAACACAGTGGCTCATAATAGCCGCTCAATATAAGGTTAAGGGACTAGTCGATAATTGAAGCATATTCGAAATCAATGTGCGGTTAACCAATGCGGATTTTCGTTGTGGTTTGGATTATCTGTTAAGAAATCTACAAAAAGGCAAACCAGTGTTAAAAAAATGACCAAGAAGGTTAAATAGTTTTTTAAAAACGTGTTTTATTTTTTATTACGGGATGTACACAAGGAGAATGCCTGATCCAACTCTTGATCTTGATCTTCGTTTGGTTTGTCTGTTTGAATTAGTTATTAACAGATATATTAACAGAGGTTATAAAATCTAGAGACAGAAAATGCGAAGTAAAGCTTCCTCTATACCATATATACATCACATTTGTTTCGAAGTTCCTATTTTCTCCTCCCCACTTAGCTATATTTATAATCTCAAACTTGGAGATGCGACGCCAAACGTGAACGATGTGCGGTTGCGTCTCTTTAGCTCTGACAGGGGGCTTTGTTGTTGAAAAATACTAGACAAACGCATTACTTCATTTTATATATATTTTATGAACATATAAGTATTAATCCAATGGTGCATACTAACACAGTCGCTTCAAGCAGCGTACAGCGTACATTGGACATGAATCAGCTTGCTGACAATATTTAAGATCACCATTGCTGAATGAAAAATAAATGAAGAATTGTTCTTCGTTAACTTTATTGTTTACTATAGGATCGTTATAAAATTTACGATGCAATATAAAGATCTTGCCTAAGTATGCTTATATACATATCAACAGTCGGATTCATATGGGTAGATCGCATCAAATGAGAGTATAAATATGCTAAATGGTTATATCAATGGTGATTGGGTATTCCTTAATGATGCAAAATGTGAAATTTATCTTTACAATCTGGAAAGCCATTTCATAATCTATGTCTGAACACACTATGATTTCCCTGATTTTATTTTTTGTTTATAATATTTTAGTAAATTTACCTGCAGGATTTGTCTTCGAGGCCTGAAAAGCCTGGCATTCCGGATAAGCCACCATGGCTGCTGGGATGATTTGTCACGTAAGGATACATTTTGCTGGTGGGTATGGCAAACGAGGAGCTGGCCGCAGGAGAGGGCGAAGAGCTGCTATCACCAGTCTGTGAGTTGCCCGCTGAGGGTGGAGTCAACAGTAGCTGCTGATGGGCGTGGCCCAGCGATTGGTGGCTCCCTAGGCCAGAGACGGATCCTTGCGAGCTAACTGCAGCTGCAGCGGCGGCTAATTTGTTGATGTGTTGCTGCTGCTGTAGCTGGAGAGCAGCGGAGAGTGACGAGTACGACTGTTGTTGTTGCCCGGACGAGGAGGGCGACGATGAAGAGACAGGCGAGTTGGATGACTGGCTTAGATGCTGCTGACTTAGTTGACTGCCGAGTTGCAATGCACTTGAGGTGGGTGAGAGCGACGATGTGTGGAGATGGCCGCTGCTATGGCTGTTGCTGATACTGCTGCCTGGGTGGACAACAGGCGACGAAGCGGTGGATGCTGAGGCTGCGGCGGCGGCAAAGGCGGCGGCAACTGCTGCTGATGACGAATTTGTGGGGGTTGTTAAGTGCGAACTTATAAATGGCTGAAACTGTGGGTACTTTGGCAGCATACTATCGAAAACAAATTTTGACATTGCACATATTTTTCTCTGACCGAGAATTGCCGAATTGTCGGTGTCGATTTAGTTATTGTTTTTAGTATGTATGTACTTAGATGATGATTGTCTCAAGTTATCTGACTCGAAGTCGATGTGGTTAATCTTTCAAAATGGCATTTACGCTTGCAGACGTAGTTCGTTTATCTAATTCGATGGATACAACTTGGTTTTCATATGTTCGTGTGTGTAATTTTTAACAAATTTAGTTAGAATTCAGCCAAAACAAGATGTTCATTTAGACGGGGTTTGAAAGCTTTATTGTGATTTAAAACAGAAACCTGGACATTAAAATATTATCGTTATTAAAAAGTATATATATTTTCCTCCGACGGTGAGCTCTTACACTTGGAAACTTTCGGATGTCGAATGTCATTTGTACAGCTTTTTAAAAGCAAGGACATTTAAAAATCAAATCTAAGACTTCCATATTTTTTGTTCCTTGTCGTTATGAAATCCAAGTAAAGTTTTTCACTCACGATAGGATAAACTTGAAATGAATTCTTACAGTTGAATCAGGATTGCTTGCTTCGACTGAATTTCCAGTATCCTTTTTAAGTCTTGATAATATAAATTAAAATAAGATTTTAGCTAAGGAAATCTATTCACAATTAAAGAACAATAACTTTTTCTCACAAATTGTTTAAATCTCTTTACCCTAACTTAAATTTTTCCATAAAAATGATTCCCAAATTAACCAAATTAAAATCCAATAAAACCACATGAAATTAGATTATATACACGTAAACAAGGACTGACAGTATAAGCACTGGGCATGTGATGAACAATATTCTATAACATATTTAAAGATTGATGGGTATATTTTTTCATAAAAACACATTAACTAAATTGAATGTATTCAGCAATGATATAAATTTTTTTTGGTTGGCAGAACAGAAGAAAATAAATAGATTTGAGATATTTATTATCAGTTGAAACAATGTTTTTGCTTTGTCACATATTGCTGCTATAAAAATGCCAAAAAAAACAAATACTGAAATTCTGCACGCCTCGAAAATATCTTGCACAATGCCAAAAGGTTAGTAGATACTACAAAAATGGGAAGGGCGGCTAGGATTAGTTAATTAAATACTGAACCAAGTTAGTAATATTTTAGCTTTACCGAATAGAGAGCGAGGAAAGGAGAAAATTGAGAGATAATTTTCGGTGTATGAGTATGGGATTTATCGAGTGCTAAAAATTTAGTTTGCCGTGTATCCCGAAGTCTAGTGCATTTCGAGATTTGCAGGAAGTTTTTATATAGATTTTTACCTTTCTTTTCTCAGTTTTGCATAGCCTAACAAAATTGCTTTGTTTTTGGCTTATCGCAGTGTTTGGCGAACAGTTTGTGCAACGCGTTTCGGTTGAAAATGTTGCAATGTGAATTCTCAACAAAATTTGTTAAATTTTGCATATGTATTTCCAGTTGCACTTGCAGCTGTTCCTCAGCTTGATGTTGTTGTGTGTGTGTGGGGTGTGTATGTGTATGTATGGGTGACGTTTATTTGTTGTAAAAGTAATTAAACTGCGGCCATCAATTACACGGAAAATGCACGAGGCGCGGTCTGCCGTCGCTTGATTTATAGGCGCGCAATTTTTAATGGCTGCGACGGCACTTGGCACTTGGCACTTGTCTTGTTCGGGGGATTCGAGGGATCGGGTCAACTGGTGCGTTATATTTTTATGGCCTTGGATTTTCCTTGAATGATTCACAGCTAACAGCTCACAAGTTCGAGTCACAGTTTTCAGAGCGTGGGCGTTCTAATAGAAAGTCCCGGTGTGTTTTCTGCTTTCTTACGTTTTTACGACCTTTCGAGTGCGTGTGGCAAGATACGAGTTTACATGTAGTTAGATAAATGCAGGGGATTTGGCTTTAATTACTTTGTTTTAAATGCCATAAAAACACTATTTTTCTCTGTTCACTGGTTGATGATCAACTATCAAGTAGTGCGACAATTTAATGACTTTTTAATTTTTATGTGCACTCATTGTTGTTTCAGATTTGTTTTTGTTTACGCACCGAATAATGATTAACGATTCACGATTAATAGCGATCACCGATATCGTATTACTGGAGTTCTTCTGTGTGTTTGCGTAGAGTTTGCTTGATTGATTGATTGCTGTTTTGATTGGTAGTGTGGCTGTGTTTATATACTTATGATTATTTTAGTGACTGCTGCTGCTGCCGGTGATTTTTATGCGCGCTTCGTGCCACTATAAACCGCACTATAAAGCCCGTAATAAGCGGCAACAGTTTAACGACAATAAGAATGCCGCAAAATAATAAACAGAGCGACTGAGACGCCGAATGTGAATGTGAATGCGAACGCGAGGCAAGGTGATGCGATGCGATGCGAGTCGAATCGGATAGAATCGGATTAGATCGGAACGGAACAGAACAGAGATCGGCCAATTCAATTCAAGCCAAGTCAAATCGAGCTGAACTGAACTGAGTTGAGTTGAGCTGCGAGCGCTGTTCCGCAGACACTACTGCGCGCCACGATAATAAATATTATAATAAAACGAAATTTTTAAAAGAGTATAAAAATTTCGTGTAATTGGTAATTTTTGCTGCCGGCGCTGGCAGCGGCGCGAACAGCGCAGCACTTGGCGACTGCGACGATTTTGGAGAGTTTGGGTTTGAGTTTGCTTGTCTGTCTGTCTGTCTGTCTATGTATGTCTGACTGGGGCTCTGCTACCGCGCGCGTTCTTGGATCGGTGTCTCCGTCTCGATGCCGGGTGCGAGTGGGTGCAGGTCTTTGGTGTTGGCGTGCTGGCGTTGTGTCCGCGTCGGCCGTTGTGGCGTTACGAGCAGCGAAACGTTTATGGCGCAATACAAAAGCCATGCGAGGCTGAGGCCGCAGCTTTGGCCACGCAAAGACAGTGTCGCCGTCGCCCAGTCAGCAATTCATTTCAAGCGCTGCGCTAAGTCTCTCACACATACGCAGCCACACATCCAAGCACACACACACAAGCAAATCCACACGCAAATATGCAGTCAATAGTCTCATTTCGCAGTCGACGTTGACGGCGCAGCGCACCGATGGCAATAAGAAACACTGTGCTCATAGATATTTGTCTCGCTCTCACTCACTGGATCACAATAAAACGTTAACAGCAGCGACATTTGCAGCAGCACCAGCAGCAGTTGCTCTTTGCTTGTTGTGTGCGAGAGTGTGTGCATGATTGTGTAAGTGTGTGTGCTCGTGTGTTGAGGCATGATGGCCGTTCTGTTTGAGTCTGAGACGACAGCAAACTGAGCGCAATTGAGTGCAATAGCAAGTTTGAGTGCGTTTCTTGGAGTCATTTTGTGTGGCATTTTCTTATACGATTTCTGGTTTTTTAGTGCGCGCCCAATGGATGCTTAATTTTGATGTTTATAACGTGAGAATGCGAATGCGTATGCGCCAAGCGCCACGCTCCAAGCTCCCACACCAAACAGACTCAGCCATAGCAAAGCAATTGCTACAATAACAACAACAAAGACAACAACACAACAACATCAGCAGCCGATGAGCAAAACTATCGCTTTGAGTGCAAGTGCTTTAGTTTTAGCTCTGCGCGAGCCGAGAGCGAGCGAGTGAAACGCCTTTTTAAGTGTTTTATGCTTTGTTTGGCAAAATGTTATTGTTCCTTAAATTATATTGTATTATTCATGTTTATATGTATGTTGTTTATACCTATGTACATATTTTCCGAGTACCTTCTGCCTGTATACAAGCACATACATTTGCATACGAGAAAAGCGCGCCAAAAAACTCAAAATACTTTCCTTGTGGATTTCAGAGTTTATGAACCCTTCGATAGCTTTGGATGCTTGAGTTCCGTATTCTGGTGGCTTAAATTCCGATCTATGTTTTCTTTGCTGAAATAGTAGCAATATGTGGTAACTACAAATTTGTATAGCTAAATTTTTTGTTGTGCGCAAAAAATTCGCCAATTTACAGAATCTCTCTCTCTCTCTCTGTCTCTTCCCCACCCTTTCTCCCTTTCTTTGCTTTCTTTCTCATTTGTTATTCTCTCTTGCTGAGTCTCGCATCACACATTGCCAGTGTTTGTTGTTTTTACCCCTAAGCGAAATTACGAAAAAATCCATAAATTCGAGAGATGAAACACGCCGACACAAAGTCCAAGTCAGTTCATATTGTTATTATTGCTGCTGTTGTTTCTGTCTTTTGCTGTTGTCGCTGGAATTGCTGTTATGACATTTTTATGAAAAATTTGAAATTTATGATTGGACAACAAGAAAAAATTTCTCGATGGGTTTTTTTTGCTTGCATAAAATCTATGCGGAAATGTGGCGACCCCGCAATTTCTCAACTTGGCTACTTACTGTGTGTTTCGGGCCAAATGCCCAATCGTCTTTTAATGATACTTGCTGGTTAAATAATTCATGTCAAGTAGCCTTTCTTTTAAGCTAAACTAGTAAATTAATCAAATATTTTGAATAATTCTAACAACGCAAATCTCCTGAGGTAAAACGTTTGTAGAATACGAAATTAATTTTTTAGTCCCTTAGCGCATTGAAAATTATTAATTTGGGGACTCCCATGCTTGTATAAATGTGTGTTCTACAGGCATCAAAACCAACTCCATAATCGACATGTATTCTTAATAACGATCAAATATTAAATTTTAATTTCGAAATCAAAGATTTCAAATATCTAAGAGAATGCTTATCAGTAGAATCATTGAGAGGAACTCGGACAGTAAACTAATTCTGGCTTCGCAATCATTTTATTCCAGTAACGTGATATAAATTATATATAAATAATAATAGCATCTATCTAAACAGACCTTCAAAATATATCAAATTTGTCTTCTAAGGTGTGTGTTACAATTTATTATCTCTGCAATATTTCTGAAGCCAACGTTCTTCGCACTTACTTACCGCTTCATAATTTTCAGAATAATCAGCTAAGAAGGGATAAACTTTAACTTTATAATCGAGCAGATAGCCTTAGCAGCTAGAGCTCTAATAAATAATGATGTAGGTTAATAATTTATTGCTAATATTCACTTCAATAATTAAAAAAAAAACTTCATAAAGCTGTCAAATGTAAAGATAGGGTCTTATTGTAATATGAATCTATAAACTAATATTTTATTGCATAAATCGACCTGCTGAAGCTGGTAATTTGTGGACTCCAATCGTATAAACATACGAGTATGCCTATATTGAATAACTGAAATTTAATTTTAGTTAGTTACAAAAATTCTATCAGTACATTTCCAAAATCAAATTTTGAGAAATATTTTTGTACTGAAATGAAATGTACATCATAGTTATAAATAAATATAAAATAAATAAAATTTAATACATAATTAGCAAAAATATAATTTTGTAAACTCTCCAGACATATGCTAGAAATTTTGTTTTAAATATGGGACAGCTAAATAACATAGGTTGTGTGATAGGTTGCTTATTCTCATACTGAGAGTTAGTTAATATAATACACTCATGTATATTAAATTATAATTATAATTGGCATAAATTATTCTACTAAGTTAAATATTGACAAAATTATTTAATTGACTCAAAAATGTTACTTTTCTGGGAATCAAATATTTGGTTCAGATTTACCAAGAGACTAATTTTTTGTCCAACGACATAACACAATCTTGTTTTTGATTATCTTTGGTTCGACTTAGTTAGTAATCAGATCAGACTGTATAGAAGGTATCAAGAAAATAACTTCCCATAGTTAACGACAGAAAATACGGGCGCGTGTTTTAAGATAAGTCCTGGATTCAGGGTTCCTCGCCAAATCGACTGAAATATTCTTACTTGATTGTATAAATTTTAAATAATATGTATGATAATTATGTATATATTTAATCTATTATAATTTAATTATCTCTTGTTATTGAATGATAGTATTGGGCTCTATAATAATAAACAAAAATAGATTGACTACTACACTGGCTAAATATCCACCTAAATATTTGTTTTGTTTATAAATAAAGAAATAGAAAGGAATAGTAAGGATCTCTTGTTTATAGTACTGACAATTCAAGGTTATTAATTTAGTTGAATTTTTAAGTTTGGTTTAAGTACATAATATGAATTATGTTTAAGTAGTTAGCATTACTCTTGCGTAATTAATTTGAATAAGTGGCTCTCGTCCCAGTGGAAAACTTGTCTTTATGGTCAAGTTATTAGGCGACATGGGCATACAATTTACTATTACCATGCTGTGTTTGTTTAATAAGAGTATATAATGAATCTGGACGATTGCTTGCATATTATGCTCGTACAGTGAAGTGAAAACGTAGGACTATGCAAAAACTTAAGATTTAAGTTTATATTACAAGATTAAAAATATCCGTATGTATGTTTTCTCTCCCGGTGGACAAGTTACCTAAGTGGGCGACTCCACAATGGAGTCTAGGGTCGAGCTCCAGGCTTGGGGTATATCCCTTGCTATTAAAGCAGAAAGCAAGTAGCTACAAGTGCTACAAAAATAAATACGCTTTTAGTTAAGACCGGTAACATATATTTCCTTAGTGACAATAGCAAAATTAATAATATACATATCAAGTGCTGTGAACTATAAATGTACTCTTGACTATAAATTTCTGCATTTATGTAATATTAAATTTCAATATCAGGCAATCATATATTATTATTTATTATTTATATACGATAAGATATGTATATATAAATTCGTTATATTATTTTAACAGATTTTCTATATTTATTTCCGTCATTCTTCATATTTGTGGGTCCGCACAGACAATATTGTTCCATAGTCAATTCAAATTGATGCGAATGCGATTGAGCCAGCAGCTCGAGCTCTTTCAAAGGAATCTTTGAGTGACGTCAGCACAGTTGCCCTAAGATGTTGCATTCTTGCCTACGATTGTGCTTGGCAAGAGATGTTCCAGGAATTTAATAATCTCGATTCAATCACATCATTGCATTAATCGTGGCAATCAGGTCTTACCCAGTTTCAATATAAGATTACTTAATGCCTAATTTTCCGGGACTGATGTATTTGTTCAAATAGTTATTTGTGAGTTGTTTGCAAATCAGTTAATGGAGTGAGTAAATATAATTGAATAATTGATTGATCGTTTCATGATTGGCAGTATAATTGACGCCCTGGCGGGCACATTACATTTTTATGGCAATTCTGATGGATTTACTGAGGGAGCCCGATCCGGTGGCCAGTATTTAAAATTAATTGCTCATAAATTCCAAATTAAACATTTTGCCACACTTTGCTTCGCATTTATGGGACAAACGAGCTGGTGCAAGTGTGGCGAGTGCTATGAGTGTTGCGAGTGAGTGCCACTCAGAGTGAGTGCACTCAGAGAAATCCCGACATGCTGTGATTTATGGCACCTGCGTTGAACGGGAGTGGGTCTGTTGCTGGTGATAAACGGGGTGGAGGGGAGTGGGGCACCCAACGACCGGAAAATGCAAACCGCCCATTTTGATTATCAAAACAAATAATAAAAGAACTTCACACGTTATTCGTGAGCAACTGGGCATGCGAGCAATAACAACAACAACGGCGTCTACTCGAGTGTGATATATAAACAACAACACAAACAACACCACCAGCAACAGCAACGGGGAGCTCGTCGGAGCGTCATTAAAAGATAATAACCGTAATAAACTAATAAAATTGAAACTGGGTGAGAGGAGCAGCAACTGATAATAAAACGAACAAAATCACAATAAAACACTATTGGAGGTTCTGGCTGTTCATCTGGATTGGACATCGGATTCCTCAAGGAGTTCCTAGGATCGTTAACTGTGTGTATACCATGTGAGTCGTGTGCGTGGGCGAATGAGTACCGCTCAGAGAGAGCGGAACAAGCTTAAAATCCGCCAAGCGACTGTAAAGATCCAGATCCAGAATAAAGCCACCCGAAATCCTCCGTTTACATCTGAAATAAAATAAGCATAAAAAAGTACTGGAAATAAAATAAAGTAGTGCAAGCAATTGTTAACCTTAGCATATCAAGTTAGTTTTATTAGTATATAAAATCATTTGAAGCACCTGATAGTTACCCTATTGTCAAACAGATTCCTAACTAGTTATATTTTATGACTACTAAGGCTTGCCAAAGTATCATTTAGGATGTCTCCAAGATCAGATTTACAATAATTATCATATTTAAAGAAAGACTATTTAAATTTTTTATTTATTATAAAGTACACAGCATATATAATATATTATTAATATATTGTTAAAGAGACGTGTTGGTCAAGGCATAATTTTTCTATCAAAATAAAGTCAGCGTTGATCTTACAGAATAAAGAAGGATCGCACTTCGAATGAAGTTCTTTTTATTCTTCTGCAAGTCACCGGCATTGAAGCCACATTTCGCAATAATTTGTACGTGATCTTGGATTTATTTTGTCATGTCTACAATAGCTTGTATTGAATATATTTGCGTAGCATTTGCCGGGAAATCCTCTTTGTTTGTATTTAAACCGTTTCTCATATACTAATTATACTTATACTAATTCCTACATATGTCATACATACATATATATATATACATAGCTATATCAATGAGAAATTCATTCAAATTTAACTTTTACGTACATTACTCACATTTCAAGTGCGGAGCTCTTGTTTTGTGCCGTTCACTCGTTAAACGCGATAGTAAACCAGTAAGCGGCCATAAAAGGTACATAAAGTATCTCAACTCAAGTTGAGTGCTGAGAATCACTCGAAGAATTCAGTTCGGAGTCAGCCGCATTGATTGTAGACACTCAGAATCGATTATACGAGGTTGTGATTGAGTTTGACTCAAACTGAGTGCAATTGATTGGAACTTCCACTCAGTGACAGCTGAGAGAAAGAGTTTGTTGTAAAATTTAAGGACGCTTCTGCTGTCGAGCATCAAATTCATTCCTTAATTTGATACACTTTTACTGCGCCAGTTTATGACTTGTTTGGGCCCTTGCGGTTTGCTGAGCCCAATCCGAATCACACTCTAACTTCAACTCGAGCTCGGAGATCGAGTCACGGGGTGTGTAAATCAGCAGCGATGCGATGAATGTGTTTTTAAATGATTCGGATGACGATTATAAAATGCCTTGTCACGCAATCATTTTTTAATCCTTCGACGTTGTAGAGCACATGGCCGTGTTTTATGGTTCCTGTTCCTTTTCTCTTCCTCGAATGTCGCTGCTCTGTGGTGGACCTCGACCAGCCCCTGGCTGCAATATGGGTTTGTGTGTCAGTCTCAGTTTAAACCGTGCTCGACTTGCCAGAGCATTCAGCACTCCACTCAGCGCATTCCTCAAAACGACTCAATAAAATTTATACGTTACGAGTGCCAACCAAGTGTCTGTGCGTCTTGTTCCGACATCATTTGGCCACATTTATTACATTTTAATTGCACTAATGATGCACTGTTTTGTTAATTACGCAAATGAAAATTATAAATCACAAATCTAATAAAAAGTGTATGAGAACAGTCGTAAATCGCAAGTATATTCCGAGTACTCAACATTCTTACCTCATGTAAGAGATTCAAACCTTCTACAATAACATGGTTGATGATATGCAGCTGTAAATAGAATAGAATTTATAGAATAAAATAATGTATGTTTATCATTGTCTTTTGTTATTATGTAATTAAATTTTCTTATTGCGTGAGCTCATTAAAATGCTTTAAGAACGGTTGAATCAAACTGAGAAAATATATGTTTTTATGTCTACAGATTCGTATGTACGTGAGGTACGTATCACACGCAGATTAAAATGTTTTCCTAAAAAAAGTAAAATTATTTTGAAAATACTTGTTTTTAAGTTTTCGAATGGCTGAAATATTAATATTTATTTTATATACATATATTTAGAAACAAAGTTAAAGTTACTTTTTTGCCTATTGAGGCTTGACTGCATTTTTGAAGCCAATGTTCAAGGTTCAATGCACTACAGAGACTTTAATAATGCCTGTAAAGAAGATCCGGTTGGCTTATTCTCTAGCTCGAAGTGGAGGCATGGCACATTTTTTCTCCGGTTGCTGGGAACTAACTCCACTCTGAATAATCGTTAATTGATTCGTAAATATCTTCTTAGAGATTATTATCTGATCGTTATGAACGAGAATATTCGTAGATAAATGTGGATCTTTGTAAACTTAAGCTTTTTTAAGAAATGTGATTTGGATTAGTAAGTGTGCGTAGAGAAAATCGAACCAAACATAAAGATAAACTTGATCTGCGTATATTTTATAGGAATCTACGTACTGATTTTGCTGTCTGCAGCATTTGAAATCTCTTAGTCGCATGCGTTTATGCAGACGACGGTCAGACATATACTTAAATATTGATACTTTAAACTATAACACTTTTTGTATTATAATATAAACATAGAGCCACCCCTAGTTGACTAAAAGATCGAGCAGACTACAACTTGTCGAATGATCCTTGGTTCGACATTAATGGATTTTCTTAGCTTGAGGCTTTTGAATACTTGGAAAGCATTTCGCATAGAAGTTTTACATTGCATTTTGAACTTTTAACAAAAAAAAAATATGTAAAAAGAGAAGATTGAAAAGGAATCAGCGTGTGATTATCTGCGCAGAATATTGGAATATATCTCATATATAATATTTGTTTGTGGAATATTAAATTTGAAATTCAAATGAAATTATAGTTTATTCAAGAAAATCCTTTTGTTGGTGACTTCAGGTGAATGATATGTTTGACATATTCTATCTTAACTACAAAGTATCTTAATACAAATAAAACTGGCCAACAAACTTTTAACAACTAAGTAATCAGATTTGACCATAGGTACCAAACTAAAGTTGCAAAATAATCGTTGTTTTCTATAAACAAATAATATTTCCTAGGTTTGGTCAAACTTATCTTATTTATTTATAATTAGCAAGATTAGAATTTAAAACTTATAGCCTAACTTAAATTCAGCATGGCGCTGAAGGCAATCAGCTAAGAAAAAAACTTATCTTAATTTGGAGTTGAATCTCCAGCTTAATTAGAATAATACTTGACTTACAGATTTGTTAAAAAAATTAAGGGCAGAAAATTACCCAAATACTAGATACCCCACATTTAACTAAGGAACGGACTGTGGAAGTAAACTCAGAAAATATACACAAATATATATAAAAATTAATACATACAATGGTGGATTATTTCTCAAATATTTTATGTGATTATTGGGTTTTTTTCTAAGACAGTCGAATATGGCTATATCGAGTCGGTTATTTACACTGATGAAGAATCTATATGCTTTATGGGGTCAAAGAGGCTTTTTTTGATAATAGTCATCTTTCTACCCATTTTAATGGGTAAGGGGCTTACATTTAACAATGGAAACCATTACCTAAATTCATTAATGTATAGATACAAATATATTGTAGACTGCGTGTCCACGACAAATTTATGCAATGATGGCTATAGAATATAATTGTGCAATTCGGTTGAATCAAACATTAAGTCAGATGTAGGAATTATTTCTTAATGGTGATTAAGAATATATGTACATTATATAATCGGAGCATGTTACAGGTAAGGTATAATAGGAGGGTAATAGCTCCTGATCTGTTTATTTATATTTACTTAATTGACGTAAGGCAGTGTAGCATATTTGTCATCGTAAGTTCAATAACGCTAAAATTGCTTAAGTTTCCCATATTTTGTTTTAGGAGGTCAGAGAAACAGTGATGATTCCGAAATAATCATTTGTGCAACGCGGTGACGAGCTTGTTTTATAGGCCTCGACAAGACATTAAAATACGCACACGCCCCTTTTTCATGTGCCTACAACGGATGGACTAGCATTGGTGCGTGGGGTACGGGAAATATCCTACCTAATGCGGCTTTTCAGTACGAGTATTCCCTTGTTCGGGAAAGCGAATTTGAGCAAAGTGCAAGGCAAACTCAGCCGAAGCTGGTGGGTCTCAGATGTTTGTTTCTTGCTCAAGACTCTGGCGATGATGATGGGGCTGGCTGCAAAAGGAGATTTCAATATCATAAAAAATCGTATTAAGAGAATCTCATATTGGGAATCGTAAAGTTTTTACGAGCGTTTAATGGACTCTTGCAGTAAGCGTGAGTATTTACGCGCTGCTTAAAAGCGGTAAAATATGACCAAGTGGTGTCGGGGGACACACACGCACACTCCAATTTACAGACCCTCTAACACTCGTATACACCAACACACAGATGAAAGCTAACACGTTTCCTGAACAAGAACGACACCAATGGCCGAGCTGAGGACGAGCCGCATAAGTGCACCGGATAGAAATTTCTAATAAAAACGTAAATTTTGTATATTTTAAAGCCAAAACACAGCCATTTCCAATTACAAGTACCAAAAGAGACTCTGATAACTACGAGTATTTCGCAATTACGGGAAGGTGACTGCAGCGCCACCTAGAAGCGACATTCGGAACCCAATCTATCGGCTAACCAGTTTGCAATTGACTGTCGGGCAAGCAGTACTTTTAAAGCAGTGCAAATGCGTCCTTGCTATCATCCATAGGTGGAGGGGAGTTGTGCGGGTAATTACACGCTTAATCACTCTACTTTTACCTTTTTAAAACGTTTTCCCAGTGTTGAACTACACAAAAAAACATGAACAACAGGATATGAGATATGTTCGGTTATCCTGCACGATTGACCACAAGCCAGTACATATTATTGTCGGTGAAAAAATAAATAAAGATAATAAACTACATCGTTTAATATATATTTTGTATTTTGCATAAAGAGATGTGACTTGCTGTAATATAGGAAAGCTAGTCTTATGTTCCAGTCATATTAATTACAGGGCGATGGAAATTAAATCGAAATTTAATTTTTAAACCTACTTAACACACACTTATCGATATATATATAAGTATACTTGCACATACACACACATTTACAAGTTAAAATGTATAGTTAATATTGTATGTAAGGACCTCTTTTACATATGCACATATGTTTATTAATTTATTTACTGTCAAGTAATAGTAGTCAAACATCTTCATAATAAAATAAAACAGAGAGTATTCTAAATTAAAATTTATATATTGATGTAAATATTAAAATGAAGTGATAAGGTGAACATATAAAAAACATAAATTTCCAGAAGTATTAATAAAATAGAATACATAATATACTATGCGGGACCATACACATGAGCGGTATTCCAGGATAGGCCGTACTAGTGATACGGAAAGTAATTTAGTGGTGAAACGATCGTTAATTTCTTTCGACCAGCGCTTAATGAAGCCTAAACGCCTTTGGCAACATTTACAATATTTACTTTAACAGTAAATATTAGTTTAAATGAGTAAATTTTATTGCAAGATCTGCACCAACCCGTAAGGGAAAATAGTATGTAGAATATGATATTGAAGCTAAAAAGCAAAGATTAGATAAATATAAGTAAGTAGGGGGCACAGAAATATATTAAAATGAAGTGATAAGGTGAACATATAAAAGTGATAAGGTTTCTTGCATCCGTACCCAGGGTGTGAGAATGATTATTCTCATCCAGCTCAAACAACCTCATACCTGACTACCAATTTAGTTGTAGACGAGACATTGGACAAATAATCGCTGCTTTCAACGTTGAGGAGTACTGCACCGTCCAGTTTGGTCTGGCACACAGGACTTCTGGTAATGCTCAAACGAAAGGTACCGATACCGTATTTTCAGCTTCGCTCATACTTTGGCAAAGTATATTTGCTGTCATGATCAGAACGAGAACCCTGAAAAGTTTCCAATTTTCGCTGAAGTCCTGCAGAGTGGTCCTTTGGTTCCCTGCTTTACTCAATATTTGGAGAAGATTTACCAACCCCGGGTTGATCTAGATCACAAAAAGACAGTATAAGCCCCCCACGCCTGTGATAACAGAGTATTTTGCTGAGCAAAGTTCGTTTTCGACGGTACAGGTGATCCACAGGAGTATCTCTCTCAAATCGAACGTTGAGCAAAACAAAATTTCATTATGCTGTCTGCAAGTAAAGCCTTTAATATTTTCTATATCATAAAGAGGAATACTCCCTCTCGCTGAGTTTTTGAAAAGTATTAAATTATAAATATTTAAAACCAACTGGTTAGTAGTTGGTATCTTCGATTACATGCCAAAAATAATAATAATAATAAAATAAAATTAAAAATACAGTTATTTAAACGATAATTTACAGTTGAAAAGGAGATTTATCATTTCATATACGATACGTCTACCAGGACTACGCGCACAATACAGGAATAGAAAATTGACCAAGCTTGGGATTCTAGTTAAATCGCCTTAAGGCAAACATTACAAATTCCTTCTGAATATAATCAATTCAAAGCTGGTTGGTGCTATGTAGAGGCCCCAAATGCGTAAAAACTATTCCCGGATCCGCCGAAAAGATGAAAGGCCTTACTTTTGAATTCCTTTGCACAAGTTTTAATGCAATCAACTAGCCTCTTGGTTTAATTTATAGCACTGGAATTTGCAAATTTAAGTTCAATTTAAACTCATATAAGACAGGTACCCAAGGTACCCATTCAAAAAAAGAGGAAAGAGGACTATTACGTTGGCCCAAATGTACGTAACGGGCAGAAAGAAGCAAGGAATTTCCACCCCCCGCCCAGTAAAATGTATAGAACTAATTCTTAAATATAATCCTGGCACACGTATATATGTTATATGTTATATTATTAATTATAATAATCACAGAATTTCTGTAAGAATCAATCTAGCATTATACAGCTCTGCACTTTTGATAGCGGCGTCGCAGCAGTACTCGATAAGCGTGAGCAAAGACTTGCTTGTACTATGTGTAAGTGTATATGTATATGTGTGTGTGTTTGTGTGTGTATGAGTATGTGTTCATATGCGGATTTCATTACGAGAGTAAGTGAGGACACTTCCAACCTGGGCCACTATGGCGTTTATACTTGCTTTGTTAGATGTAGCGCTTAGATTATAGTAGATAATAGTCCATTTATAGAATACTCGCGTTAATTTTAGTGCATTAATAATTTTTATATACAATGTGAGTGAATAAATATTTAGTGTCCTTTTTATACCTGGATTATTTTAAGGCATCTTTTACGACCCGTGTGTTAAATAACTAACTTTACAGGAACTGATTAAAAAAATATATTTGTATGTCAACAGCTATTCACAAAATTATATTTATCCAACTTGAATGTTGTCTTAACCAGACAAAAAAATAGCGAATATCACCGTTCATAATTTATAGTTCCATATTTCTACATATGTGCACAAATACTTGTGAGTATTATTTTGTGGTAGAGTAGCTGTGAACTGGGCTAAGAATATCTTCAATTTGAATACTGTAGACTATTTACAATTATTTAAAGCATTTTTTCGTATGTTGATTATAACGGCTTATAGTTTCTCAAGTTTCTAATTGATTCAATAATATACTATAGACTTCATGGTGTAAGTTTAACAATTGTGCCCTAAGTTTAGTTGCAGACATTGTAATTCTTTCGCTTCCTTTTTGGCAATGGAGACACCTCGGACCATTACACAATTGACACCGTAACCATATCGGACCATAGTACCCAGTTGATCGTTTTCCTTAGTGCATTCCTTTGGTACGAGTTCTACTATGGCTGAGAATGGTCACTCGGATGTACTCCTCATTGGGTGCAATTCGTAAGTGAAGTCACGTAGAACAGTAATTTTGAACCTGGGCAAATGGCATATGTCTGGTGACAACGACCTGACGACTTCATTAGACGCGGACATATATCAGAAATGTGTCGGCTTAACAACTACCCAGAGTTATGTGAGTTGTCAAAAGGATTTCCTATTATTTCTAGCACTTCCCAATACCCAACACCGGGCATTCGGTTAAAACATCGTCAGAAGTTCCAACCCGGTCTGACTTTGAAAACGTGAATACTACGGGCCTTTGTAACCTTTCTTGAGGAATCTCTGCAGTGCTTTGCGGCTCTACCGCCTAGAAAAAATGCTGTGAGCTCATGGGCAAATAAATCAAAGCGAGTGTCGAGTGGAGAGCGCACAACAGCTCGTAAAACAAACTTCGACGATTCGCCGAATGTTTGTTAATTATGGTTTTGCGTAACATTCCCATTGGCATATCCATTTACTGACCCGGCAACGGTCAGAGCGGCTAGTAAGTAATTTGTATTTGAACCCGTTAAAGTGTCGAGCGATATAATGGGGTAATGCTCTGGTACTTATTCCCATATGCAGCGGCACGACTGCGATCAAGATTTGTGTCTTTGGCCGGGTCCCAGCTCCGCTTTCTTACTCACTCCCACAATTTGGCTGGCGCGCATCTTCTGAAATGGCACGTCCGGTCAAGAGCTTCCAGCAATCAAATACAATTTGCAACAATTTAAAGAGTTTTTCTATAGGAGCGCCCCATTGAAGCTAAACGCCAGCTCGAATAGCCGACACAGAAAGAGGCCAATCCGCGGGAATGACACGAAATTGCTTAGATGCAAATATGAATAGTGGTCTTTGCCGTAATTTAATGGGCTCGTAAACTATTGTTGCTCTGGGGATTCCATACAATTACACATCCACGCGGTACGAGTAGGACTGGCGTCAGCCGCCGACAATCATATGAACCAATGCGCAAAATATGCAATTTGCAACTTGCGTTTCTACTTCTCGTTTTTCTGTGGCAAGATGATATGTGAGCACGCCGGCGCCTGTTTAGGGGTTCAATACGGCTGGGCCTTAGCGAACCAGGGGCCAAAATGGGGACCCACGAGCGCCATTTGAGTTGTATTACAAATGCTTTAACTTAAAATAATTTCAAAAATTTTCAAATTGTTTAAAGAAAGATTTTTTGAATGTTGCTTACAATGTTTAGGTTATTGACATGTGAGCTTCTCGTTGAGGCTTAAAGCTACTCAAAAAATCAAAGCAATTACTTTTCTGATGGTGACAAGTTTCTGTAGAAAAATTAATGTAATTGAATATATGTATACTGTCAACTCACCCAATGTTGTTAAAAAGCAGTTTTTAAATTATTCGAAAAAAAAGTTGCCTTGTCCTGCACAACTCTCTTTGACACGCTCTCACAACGGACAAATCTTTTGACGACCATATAGTATTCTCTTAAGTTATCGTGACAATTTCAGAGGAATGGGATAATGAACATATAATGACCGTCTTGTACACCCATAACCCTGTGAAGGTTTGTTTATAACATGATAAACAAGCCCAGATTCTTGATCAGCATCAAGAGCTGCGTCTGTGGGAGCAAGTGTAAAGAGTAAAGACTATAAAAGCTAGCTAGCAAGGCTTGGTATGTTGATTATTAAATACCATGTGCTAATCAAGTTTATTTCAAATTTTAAAGTCTTACCCAACTCCGTTCTGTAATCTTCAGTGTGCAATCTTCAGTGCAATCTTCAGTGCAATCTTCAACCGGCATTTTCAGTTTTGGCACACATTATATTACTGCACTCTTGATATATGGTGCAAAAAAATAAACACAGATGGTATTTAAGAATTTATTTAATATGATGCTAGGCTGCGAGGCTTGCACCGGCGGTGCAGTAGAATTTGTACAGAGATTGGCTTGAGGCGTGTGTGTTCAAGTATTATTATGTGTACGGAGTCCAGTTAATATTTAAGTGCCGACTAGTCCTTTACAGGTTAAGGGATTCTTGTAGTCGGGTATATTGACTAGAGTATTCGTACTTTTTTTAATTACAAATATTAATAAATTATATATATTATATATATAATATTAAATTTAAACTACATATGTATATGTTGTACAAGTGTATGGATATGATACTTAAAAAAGCCCATACGCATTGAAAAATGGGAATAAAGGGCTTATTAAGTTTGTTCAAATGTAATTTACTGGTACAAGGAAGGAAGGACCAGGACCAATAGCTTAGTCGATATAGATAACACTCTATATGTATAATTCGATAGTAATCGATTCAGTTAGACTGTCTATTGGGATAGATAAAATCTAGGGGTATCTCGTAGTCGGGCACAGTTGACATTAGACGTTTTTGAGTCGAACTATGAACTATGTTTTTAAATGTCAGATAATTGAAGTCGTCGATTCAAATTAATTTGTTCACAAATTGTAGGTTACATTTAAACCTAATGCTGTCAACTTAATTGAATTAAATGCGCATGCATAACCAGACTTTGTCACTAGAGTGTCCAGTGAGACAATTCAAATTCTTTGAATCTTTTATGCCATGGGCCACAGGCGAGTGTTTCTCAGGTGTCTCTTGTAGGGATGGGGTAGCTAGAAGACGCTGAATGGCGCTGCATGACCTTTCGCTTTCAAACTGCGAACGGAGACCCTAAAGACCCCCAAACGTGCAGTTTAGAGAGCAATGAGCCAAGATATACCGAAGCGGCCGGCTGACTGTAAACCGGATCAACCACTTTGTGCGCGGCGGCATGGCGGCAAAATGGCAACAATGGAAGCAGCAGCAACTCGAAATGGCTGTGATAACAGAAACCGCATTGGAATGGCTCCGGCAGTCAGCCATGCTCTGCATCTGACTCTGCTTGCCACTTCGAATACTCGTACTCATAAATAGATTCAAAGGAAAGTTGACCGAACAAATTTCATCCCTTTCCTAGTGCGCACATATTTGCGCTCTGTGCTCTGCTCTCAACGCACTCAGTGCGCAATGCTCTGCTTGATGCGTGTTCCTGCCTGTTTCTACAGTATTAGGACAAGGTGCGGGGTAGAGAGACGGCCAGAGGCAGCCATGACAACGTGGCTGATAGTCTTAGAATGACGTGAAACTCGTTTCAAGCCATTGACTCATCGTGGTCATGCAGGGGCAAGCACTGTTTCGGCTGGTATTCAAACTTAATACGTTGTTTCTGTTGTCAGTGCCGTCTCAGCCTTAAAATACAAGTCTACTCGTATATAGCGCTTGGGTCACCGTCGTCTACTTATCGATTGACCGAGTTATTGTTTCTTGGAGTAAGATTCAAGACCGAGTTTTCAATTCTCTTCAGAGCTCAAATCAGAATTCTCGTCGCTCTGTTCCCATAAATTATAAGGAGATTAAATTCAGTTTGAAATAGTTTATTTTGCTAGAGGAAAGCCTTTTTATAAAAGGAATTGACTGAAAATAGTTCAGGCCAGAAATTCTCGAACCAAAGACTTTCTTTGACCATCATTTTTCTATACTTCTATAAATATATGCACATAAACTTCTTAGCCATAGATGATTTTTCTTTAATTAACTACGTTCGGACAACAAATACAGAAGTTATTTATTGTGAATTTATAAAATAAGTAAATTAGTAATTATTTGAAATGTAAAATAAAATTAAAATAATGTAAGTCCAACGTAGGGTTTTTATCCATTTAGAGATTGAGTATCAAATAGAGTAAAGAAATGATTTAGTAGCATTTGAGCGCATTCATTACCCATTTTATTAAATTACCGTTTTTATTTTTTTTTGAGGTACTTCTTTTGAAAGATTTTAAATTAAAGTAAAAGCTTTTTCATTCATAGTCCTCATGTTCATAAGTGAGTTGTGGGATGTTCTGTCCGAGTTATATTCGTATAATTTTCTTGTTGTTCTTGTTATATATATTTATACCCAAAAGCTCTTACTTATCTACTAGCATATGATCTTAGCGGGAAAAATAGTCTCTCACTGTTTCAGATTTAATAAATTTCTGTATTAACTCAGACTGTTTTAGTTTGATGCTTTTGAAGTGGCTATCTTTGTTTCTTTAATTTAAATGGTGTCAAGCCAAATTCTACTTAAAAAAATGTACATCGAGTAGTGAACACTGACAAAGTCCATATTTTGATAGTACAGAACGATTGTTATAACAATCAAGTAAATATATATATATATATATATATAAATATAAAATATTGCGTGGTGCTATACCGTCTTAATCCATAAATAGTATTGATATGTGTATATTAAGAGTTTTATTTACGACGCTAAGATAAAAATCTTTTCTTCGACTTTGATCAAGAATTTGGGATAGGTAATCCAACGGATTAGATTGTGCATTACGAGTATTAACTATTAGTCAATTGGTCTTAACTATGGAAATTCTTCTGAGGTCTTTTCTATAGTGTAGCCACTGAAACCAGTGACTATGAATGGGAACTGTGGATAGTGATTGGCTGTTGAGAGCTTGCCCAATTTGGCTGGTGCCGTGCGAACTTACGTGACGCTGACACTTGCTATCTGGAGCCATAAACTCTTTGGGCTTATCATCGCTGAGGATCATTAAAATCGAGTTTTAGTACTGAGATAGACGTTTCGGCTATAGTCGACTTTAGAGCGAACATACGCCAATTATGCGCACAGTCGGACATTGCGTGTCTGTCGTGCGCCGTCCGTCCCACCGACTCCGACCAAGCTCAGGCCCAGTCGCGGGCATTGGCCGGTCTACGAGGCGGAACTGTGGCAATGGCAGGGTAATATTTACGAGTTCTTCGAAAGTGAATGAGAGTGCCTACAACAGCGCGAGGCCAGGTTGCCTGACAGGCAGGGGAGAAAAAGAGCCAGGGCAAGCGGTAAAAGTGGCTGGGAGGAGGATGAGCACTCGGGCTTGCTCAGTGCACGTAATTATGCGGGGGATTAACATAACAAAATAAATTGCACAGTAGCCAGCCCACTGTGTACAATGTAGTCTCACAAACGTGGAAAAAATGGTCACGTTAGCGATTCTTCTTCGCGACCGCTGGCTTTTCCACCTCGCGTGCCACTTTCAGCTCGAGTTCCAAGTCCCAACGTGAGCATCGGCAGTGCAATGAGATTATGCCCAGTCATCCGGGAGATTGAGAGCAGTTAAGGTAAATATGCGGCCGTACTTTGATGCTTGTGTGGGCTAAAATTGAATCCGTCATCAACTTACCCAAATGGGTTATAGACTTAAATAGATTAAATCTGTTTATTTCATTATAGTTTTACCTGCTTTTATGTGGTGAGCAAGTGGCAAAGACTTTTGAAAAAGATTCGATAATATATTATATTATGAATATACGAAGGAAGAATTAGTTTAAATGGAAGTTTAAGTCAATCCTAAAACGACTATGACAGTTATTAAATGTTAGGTGCCGAAAAGAAAAGCCACTGAATCATTAGATTACAATATATAGAGTAAGTCTGCATGTGTCTGGAATACAGTATATACTTTACGTTTATTTTTATAAAAAAAAGTCAGCATTAAATAATTCACATTTCACATGGCAAAGGAATCATAATAAGGAACCGGTTTTTCTAGTCTCATAAATCATTGTGTAACTAAACAAAATAAAACAGAGCCACGAAATGTGTCCGAAACATTTGACGCTTTTAACAATACACAACCATATACACGGTCAAATTTCCAGATGGACTTGAATTTCTTAAGGGTAATGAGACCTCCTTCCTGTTTTCGGTGTGCAACCATTGTAAGCATTCATTCCATGTAGCGGAGTGACATCGACCATTGAAGGGTTAAACTGTCCAATTGCCAAGCGGAGCCATAAAATGTAGGATTCTCGCCTTTGAAATGCCTTGGAAATCCTTTGGCATACCAATAATAAAATGGCAAACAAAGGTCGCAGCTCGTCGCACATGCGACAAGGCGACCAACCCATCCATATTGACGTCCTGCACCCTTTGCGCTTGCCCACGACATCGACTGGCAAAATATGGATGCAGCAACTCCGATTCCGGCAACTACGCCAACAACAACAGAAACATGGTCTATGTAGGTATACATACTCGTATCTGGAAAATGTCACACCGTGTTTCCGCGTTTTACGACCGCCGTTCACCTTTTGTTCGGTGAGTTTATGACCAACCGGGGCTCACTCCTGTGTCGTGTTGCTTTTGAGCTCCCAGGTTGCCTTTTAACTGCTTCACTTTCGTTAACAAACTGGCGGGTCCTGCAGCTGAGGATGGTAGATTCCAAAAGGCGTTGTACTCCTTAAGAATCACTCTTCCAAGCAAACAGCATTTTTTACCTATCGATTTGAAGTCTCCATGCTGAACATGAGGAGTAGGAACACGCAAGTGCAACAAGTTCACCTTGGGTGCTGTCAATAACTCGTTGCATTTGGCCAAATGATGCTTAACGGACAAATGCATTCAAGGACATCATGTGCAAAAAAAACTTGGACTAAGAAAGGATATTCCATGAAACGGCAGAAAGGCTAACAGGTAGATTGGGCAGCTGAAACATAAAAAACACATTTCGGGGTATAAATGTACATCTCAAGGTCTACACTACAGGACCTGACGCTGATGCAATGACAATCCGTGAATGCATAGCCATAACCCTAAATGTAACCCAGCCTAAAACACTGTCGTCCTTGAGCGTAAATGTTCCGCGAAATTTGCAATAAATTACTAATTTTTAGAAATTATCAGATAATCACTACACAGAAAAAGTCTAGCAAAAATACAAAGAAAGGAATAAAATACAAAAAAAAGTTGTAGCAATAAGTCTTAAAAATTTACAACACAAAGAAAATTTAAATTAAATCAATGATTTATACACATAAGAAAAGTAACATTTTCTCAGACTATTCATATATCATAATTAATTTTAATTCATCATATGAATTAATGATTTAGCTCAATGCTTAATTAACAGAATTTATCTGAATGCATTCGGATATACAAAATTTTTTAAATTACAAATAATTTATTAATTAATACACACGATTATATTTAAGGTTTTAAATTATCAGTAGGAAAGTCAAGCATTTTTAAAATATATTAGCTACCAGCAATTCTGACGACATTTAAATGTTTGTTTCCTTATTTCTTGTTATAAATAAAATGGTTTTAAAATATGTCAGGCAGCGACAATTTACCAATAAATTCAGTGTACTAAATTATATATTTATAATCTTTTCAGTTAATCCACTTACATATTTAAAGAACATTTTTAAAAAAGATCGGGACAACAAGCTGTGTTAATATTGCCGTTTCTTTATAAGCCTTCTTCCGTTTGAATGATTGCGTCGATTTCAGAAACTGTTAGAGCTAAAGAAAGAAAATAATGTATGTAACTTCCTATTTCAAAGTTTGGAGTTTAAAAAAAGCAGTTTATATCAGACTTTACGTATTTTTACACGCTGCAAGAATTGATACAATGTCCTGCTCACAAACGTAGTCACAAAACTTACATGCAAGTATTGCAAGCCTGACTTTTAAAGATAAATCAATTCTGGGTAAGGGAATCGATCAGCCAGTGAAAAAATAGTTCTTTAATGAAAACTAAGAAGAGAAAATTATTTTATTTGCAACTGAATCTACTTTTGTTTTTTGGTGCTATAAACTACATGGAGTACATAAATTACAGATACATTTTGAGTTTAAGAATGTTGCTAATTCGCAATTCAATTTAGGAAGAAATGCAAACAAATAATGAATAATTAATTTGTATTTATTCAATTATTGTCAAGTGACATTTTAATGAGTTGCTGTTACGTGGCCAAAGCTGAAAAAAATGAATGGCACTATAAGAACAACAGCAATGGCATAAAAAAAACAACAATAATAGTAATAATAAAAATAATAAAAATAATAATAAGCTTAATAATAATAAAAACTGACGACAATGTGGCTTATGACGATGTCTTTGAGTCTGCGACTACTTCTCTTGCTGATTCATTCATAAATCATTTTGAATGCGGCATAAAATGTATTTTATCATCAATAAAAATGCAATTAAATTAACATTAAACTTATTTCACTCGATTCGCTGAAAAAATTCAGACAAATATCTAAAAATATTCCATTTATTATTTGAGGTATGTTTCTTCGTTTCACTATTTGTATACCCAAATTGTTACGCGTAATATCATCGTTTAAATATAGCAATTTAAAGAGAATCATAGTCTTTCTTACACAGATTGTTTTTACAGAAATAACATATTTTTCTTATATTTAGTTTAACCATACCATGTTCTTATAGCAAGCTGTTGACATTTTAGTAATAATAACAGAAATGTCTAATAAAAATTAACGGATGACTTATGTAAATGTTCTCAGTTCGTAATTACGGACACCATTTGTGAAAGGCACAGCAATTCGCAATTGTGAATGCCGTTCGCCAGACTTGGAAATCTTTTCTTTAATTAGCAGTTCTCTAAATGATTAGATGTTTGCGTACTAGCAATCGGGTACATAGGGTATACTGTCCATATTGAGATTCCAAGGAAATTCAAATTCTTTTTAGAATGTCTCATCTTCATATCATGAAAGGTGATGGGACTCAAAGGTATAAAGTGTGTTATTGATAATTGCTATAGTCTTAATAGTACAAATACGGTTTAATTTGAATAAACAGGTCAAATTATGTACGATGATTCTTTTATGTTTTCAACATGTCTTCCGCATATTTATAGCATACCAAAGTTGGCTATTTTGTATTGGCGAAACACATTTAATACACAATTAATACACAATTAAATAAAGATCTAGCCTAATGCTGTTCATTTGTAACTATTATTAGATACAGCATATACATACAGTACAGATAATTAGCTTGGTACTAATTAAAGATTATAAGCGTAATTATATGGACGAAGGTTTTTTTCTTTAAATACGTTGTACTCAAAAAACTTAATTTCAGAAAAGATCTTCAGAGACATTGTTCTGCCACTTCCGTGGTTTGTCCTTAAACGTATAAGACACATAATCGTAATATATCGAATATATATGTATTTTATTATGCAATAACCCCTTTTATTATGTCAATTTGTTAATCAAGACAATTACAGCATCCCCTGCATATCTTTGGTTTGAAATTGAACGAAGTATTTTTCGTCTTGCTTTAAATACAATTCTCTACTCGGCCTCTTGGTCAACTCATACACAGGGGAAATTTAACAATACATTGTTTTAACATTACATACATTGTACTTTACATTCAATCTAAATTTCCACTGAAAATCCGATTCGTAAAAAAAATATATTTAGTTATTCTTTTTTTGAGACTATCTAGCAATTTCGATCACTTCAATTCTAATTCTCACTCAAATCAACCAATTTGCAATTATAAACATATGAGGAACTGCGTCTGCAGGTAATTACGGATATTTGGTGGCCTATACAATATGGATCCATTATAGAAACCCCGATTACGTAGTAGAATATATACCACTCGCATATTACCGCCAAGTGCATGTGGCATTGGACATTGATTGTTTGTGAGTGTAGGAGTACTCATAGTTGGTGGTACGAGTATAAAAGTTGGAGGGCATGTGCCACATACCTTCTCTGGCAATGGCACTTGAACCAGTTGCTCATTACACTTGGATGAATAATTATTTCAATAAACAACAATCGAGTTCTCGAACTGGGTTCGGTCTCGATTATGAACTGTGCTGGAACGGCGCGCACATAATACCATATTTCAAATTTCAATTAAGTCCAAGTGCTGAGAGAGCAGCTCCAGCTCCTCCTACTTCAGCTGCCAATTGCAGCACTGCGTTTTTAAACATTTCGGGGCTGTTGATCTTTTACGATTTCTATTTGACTTTTGACTTTTCCAAATATAAACATTTTGTTTTATACTCGTAGCATTCAATTGGCTTTCCTAGCTATATTCGTTTCCTACAACAGACTCAAGTACATGGCCAGCAGCTGAACAAATGCTCTGCAAAGGCTGGGCCACTTGGTTCAATGCGTTAGCAAATATTTTGGTTCAAGTGCGCAATTTTGAAGACAAATGTTCCAATAGTGGTAACGATAAGGTGGCCTTTAGGAGAGTTGTTGGTTTTAAAATAAGAAAAAAAACAAGTTTCTGCTTTGAATTTCAAAATAGCACTTAATATACAGTTAACAAAAAATCGAAGGCATCGCATATTCATTTATTTATTTAAAGTGTTCGAGTATAAACATTTTTAAAGTGTCACACTCTGAGTTTGGGCTGTCAAATAAATGTCCATGTAATCTAAAACAAATTCCAGCGATTAAAATCTGGAGGTCCCATTGGGCATTGGTCTTTGGGGAGCATCAACATCGGCTGAATTCGAAGCCCCTCATTTACTCACTGAGTGCTTTGAGCGCCTATCTTTCAGATACAGATAGCCTCTGCAATATAAGTTTCGAACGGGAAACAAAGGCTTTTCTAAAAACTTGTTGTCCCCTCAGCGTTTACATTTCATTCCAGTGAACAAACAACAGGCAGACAAAGAAAAAGTTGACTTTAAATTAAAATACACTTTGCCATCCCAGCCAGCAATGATTTGAACCCTTTGAGGATGCTCCTCTTGTTGTAGATCTCACTCTTTCTGGTAATCTGGCAGGTCGTGTGTTGACCAAGTTGGATCCCAGTTTCGGCCCGGCTTCGACTGAGGCTGACTGAGGTAAGAGCCCCAGCCATATTTTGCATATTCCATCGATTTTTCGACTACAAAATGAGTGCGCGCATAATCAGGGCGCGAGCGAGACAAATTCTCGTAGCTTATCCAAACGGCAAATGACAGAGCAAGAAAGCTGATGAGGCTCTTACTGGGTGTGTCTGCAGCCACGGAGGAAATATGTCGCCAAAGATGCTAATTTATTATCGATTTGCTATCATGTTGCTGTCAAACTGCTTGCCCTTCCACCTACTCATACATCAGCCCCTATTCCACTATCCCACTATCCCACTTCGTATTCCCCTAGCCGCATACCCTATTACCTATTTCATTGTGCTGTTTTCTAGCGAATCTAAGCGCAACGACTGCCGCATAAATCTCGCTAATTTATGTAAGATGCGTGCGAAATGCTAACAAACTAAGTCGCAAGTCACAAGTCGCAAGTCTCCAATGTTCCAACGCCCCCACAACCTGTCGACATCATGACTCCTTTGCTTTCCCTCCTCCTTGGCGTGCATCCAAGCGAATGTTGTGCATATAAAACTCGAAGTTCAAAACTCGAAATTCCAAATGCAAAATGCAAATGCAAATGTAAATGCCAATGCGAATGCGAATGCGACTGCAAGTTCCCCGCAAAATTGTTGTTGTCGCTGTGACATCTTTCGATTTATTTAATTGTCGATTTCTGTTGCACTTCAACTAACGATTGTATAGTCAGGTTCGTGTTTTGTCAGCAATTTATGAGACTCGCCTGCCTGTCCGCAGTCAGCGCAGTCAGATACCAGACTCACTGTAGTCCTACTGGAGAGAATAATAACTGGCATATACATACTTGTACATTGAATTTGTTATTCCTTCTAATGGAAACGTTCACAATTCCCATTTCACGTTTATAATTGTCTATTGTGGTGCGTACTTAACACGAATTCATTAATTTCCATTCATTTACCATTTACTCATTCAAATAAAATTAATAAGAACCCTCCAGTCGAGTGGGCCTGACTACGAGATACCCTTAATCCCCACCTACCCAAGTCTAAACACACAACATTTAGTACAATTGAATTCCGCAGATAGACAAACGTAGACACACATACACTTACAAGTGCTATAAGCAATTATTTTCAATGCTACAGCCACCCCCCGCGTTACACAATTTCTTCTGTATTTATTATTCGATGTTTATGAAATTTATAGCACTGATCAAGATAATATCTATGAGTGGCAAAGTCAGATCAGCGTTAGTAGACTTTTCACAAAAATGTCTATTTTAAGTTACTTATTAAATTGAATACACGTACTTTATATCTAATTTGTAATTGTATATGGAGACACCTCTATATATTTTGAGAGAGTACGAAATTAAAATTATTTTGGACTAATAAGTAAATATTTTTTTCATAATATATATTAAATGTGTTATCGTGTTCTTCTTTGAACATAACGTGGAACAAAAAATTTTCTTTGCCTATTACAAGTAGTCTAAGAACATTGGTTTTATTTCAATAATAAGAGGCACATGGTTGGGGCTGTGCTGTTAATTGCCTAAATTATTCAAAAAGCTGACTTAATGGGAAATTAAGTCTTGAATTAGATTGAAATTTATCAGTAATCATTATACTGACGACTGTCAGTTCCGTAATAAACGATCATACTGTAATTAATGCGCTTCATAAACTCTGAGCGGGTGCAAATGTCATTGATTATTTATTATTAATATTTTATATATACGAGTACTCATATGTATATATTTTTTCGCCTGAAAGCAGGGCGTTCGGCTGATGGGGACTGACTGACACTGGAACTGGGACCAGCAGATAGAGTGCCCAGTGGACAGATTGCTCCCGATTGGCCCCCGAGCTGTTTGCAAGGTGTCCCCCGAGCCGCTGGTGTGTCTGGTCCACAATAAATGAAGTCATAAAATAATTTAAATCTGTGTTTAAGTGACAATAAAGCACATTATATTTGACGATAAGCGACCATTGCGAATCCGAGATGATTACCCAAGTTGAGATGTCTCAACAATAGTTACTATAAATACACCAACTCAAGCACTACACTCATCAGCATTAAGTACCCACTTATCATACTTTTATATAATTTTCATTAAATTTTTAATATAACAGATATACGAGTACTCAAAGTTGTGTATATAATTGTTCAGATCTATTGATTTATTTAAATTTTTTCTTCAAAATGAATCGTGAAATAAAGACATGAGGCGAATCTTTAAATAATTACACTAGTATATATATAGTATATAGTACAGATACACGATTTTACCCTTAGCATACATTGAAGAAGTTCATTTATGCATCAAGTATGCATAAATGAATTTTATTTATAAAGAAAGTGTGTTGCCCTAGCGAAAATCTGTTTTTTTTTCTTTCGTTACCCAATAAAAACGGCTTATTATGAGTGTATAATGCAATATATTAATAATTCCTTCTGGGGATTCTGTAGCTCTTGCTCCGCCTCCTCCACTTGAGCAGATTAAAAACTGGAATAACGTCTCTGTTTGACAGTACGTTCTTGATCCGCATCAGCATTAGCCATGCCATTGCGTCCAGATCTTTGGCATGGCGATTCGGATCGACTTGAAGCGGCTCCGCCAATGACGCGCTTGAACTTTGGACATGCTTAAAAAGGAAGCGGTGAGGTGAAGATCTGGGCGAAATCGTGTCACATTCATTTGCCAATTTACGGGCGACTAATGGCAATAATGAATGCATTTTATAGGCAATCTATAATGCTTCGAGACAATCGAAGCACTGCGAGAATTACACAAATCGTCCAATATTTGTACCTCGTTCAGCAACTAAAAAATTTTTCATTTTTGTATTCAACCATAAGTGAATATGAGTATCAACCCATTGACCATCGATTGTTAATTAACCAGTTTCATACTCATTTCCTTTACCTCTATGATTTAAGGAACCCATTTTAATTTCCTTAGAATTAGAACTTAAAACAAGCGAATACCCGTAACTGGCTATTCGACCGGTCGAAGCTACAATTTGGCAATTGCTGTTTCGGGCCCGGCTAAGTTTTATGGCCATGTTAATGGCTTCTTAAAGCGATTAATCAAAAAATATGCGTAATTTGAAAATTTAAGGGACCTCAAAATACTTATGGCATTTATATCTTCGGTGACACACACTCGTTAAATTATGATCGATTCATGTGCAAAGGCCGTCGGCCGGGATTAAATCATTATGTAATTATATTTTATGCTGATTTCTATTTGAATAGACAATGAGCGTTTATGCTATTTGCTTTGTTTTTTTTTTTTACTGGTTGGGCTTTCACGCCTATAAACCAAATTTATTTTAAATGCTGCGTGATTTATGCGCTTTGGTCTTGCCATTGTGTTGTCATTAAGCTCAAACAAATTTTATGTTAGTATTTAGGCTAATAAAAATAAATGTATAAATTTGCATACCAACCCTTTGAAGTACTGAAGTGTATTTTTTATAGGTTTAATCCACAAATCTTATAAAACATATAAAAACAAACAGAAAAAACATAAAGCTGAAACGAGAAGAGCGTTAGAAACTATTATTAGCTTTACCAGAAAAATGTATTATAAATATTGTGGCTTATAAAAATGTATGAATTAATAAGCGATTTCGAGTTATAAAAGAATATATATGAATGAGAAAGTATAAGAATAAGTATTTTATATAATCATACCAATATACAACAATTTGCTTATTACCCACCGATTTTCTCTTGACTCGTCAAATACATATAATGTATAATCAGATAATATATATTAGAAGATATATAATTACTATTTGGCTGCCGGTTGCTTTACAACAGGGATCCCTACTAATTGCAGGTGATTTATCTTGGGAGAACTCTCCATGGAAGTCTCACCCAGAGACGCTTATTCATATACTCGTAAATTTACAGTTTACTAGAATGAAGTGGCTGATGCTCAACGAAACTATTTTAAAACAAGTCTGCTCGTATATCTAACATATAGGCACTGAAACACACTGCAAGATTAAGATCTTTGAAAGATTCCAGGAGAAGAAATATAAACTTACATTATCTAAGTGCTAAATAATATTTGTAACAATTTTATATCAATTGGAAATAAAAAAGGAAAATTTTTTAAGTTATGAATCTATTTGGTCTAATTAATTTTTTTTGTTCAGTTATGACTACGGGAAGTTATAACGAAATCCAAGAGCTTTATTTATTAGACTTAAAGACGACAAGATGGTAAACTCATTTCAGTAATAACCGGGGCTACAAATGAAACTGAAAGACGCTATTCCTCTTGAAGTAATGCCCGAACCGCTGACTACAGTTTTACGCCACCGAAATGCCATTTGCAGTCGTCAGGTGTCTGAAACGATAATGTCACACAAATTGGAAGTTTATGTTTTTAATAACAATCGAAATCAAGCTGGGAAAACTCGGAGAAGTCAGCCCCCAAAGGGACTGGAAGTTAAAGTAATACGATTTAGTTGACTTTAGGTTAGGGTCGAGTGTGAGTGACATGAGTGGATTGAAATCTTTTAGGCCCTTGGAGTTCTTTCACTCAAAACTTTCTGCTCAAGCTCAGAGCATACAGAACTGTGGCGGTTTCTCTAGAGTCGCAGCCGCCAAATTCCATCACTCTCAGATACGCTATGGAATCCCGGAGCAGGCAAAGTCTCCAACAACAGGGCCGCTGACCAGCTGCAGTTGCGGTCTCTGTCGAAGTCGACGTCGACTTTGCCTTTTCTGTTGCGGTTGCTGTCGACGCAAGCGTCAGCGTCGTCTTTGTTGTTGTCGTTGCTATTGACTATATCGCGCTCGCTCCCACCAAAATGGCCGCAATGACCGCCTTTGACTCTCTTACACTCACATACTACCGCATCGCACCGACTCGCTCTCTTTGTTCAGCTATAGATTTTCGGTGCGGTACAACTAGCTTCCGACAGCGTCTGTTGTCGACGTTGCCGTTGGCGCAACAGGGTTCACTATAGTGCACGCCAGCTGTTTAAGCAGTTGCCACGCCCACAGTATACAAAGTCAAACGGCGGCACTGGCCGCCCCACCGGCAGCTCCAAACATCGCAGTCGACTGTCGCGCGACCGTGGGATGCGGGCCGCTGGCGACGCTTATCGTACGTCGCGGTTGTTGTTGGCATTTTTGCTATTGTTTCTTACTGGTTGTTGTTGTCTAAGTTGTTGTTGTTGTTACTGTTTTTGTTGCACTGTATCTGTTATCAATTCAGCTGTGCGTTGCGAGTTGATGCTGCTGGGCACTTAACTCGACGCTTGCCAATTTCCACTTGATTGGCCGTAGTTCTCGAGATGTTCGATATCGTGTGCGAGAAATTTGCATCCAGACATTGGTGGAACGCAGAACGAGGAACGAAGAACGCAGAACGCTTATTGCATGCACATAAGACATAGCCGTACATACATATAACTGACATCTGCCACCAGCAGCTGCTGCTCCAGTGTTCATCTACTCCATCCGTTCATTCAATAAATATATACATATCTAAGTATCCCCATGCCTTATGGTGCAAATCACATTCATCTCTTCAGGCGAAAAGTGAAAATGCAATTTCGCATAATTTGTAGCTTGCCAACTGCTGGTTTCTGGCTCTTGGCTGGTGTTCTGTTGCAAGTGCTGCTTCTGTTGCTAATGACCAAGCCTTCTTAGCCCGTCTCCTGTTTGTTGCCTGCTGCTGGTCCTCTCATCCTGCAATACCCGCTGTAATAGTAATCATTGCTGAATGCAATGGCAACTGCCAGGAGTCTCCCATCTCTTACCCTTTGCTTGCCGCAGTGCTTGTCCTTCGTTTGAATTGCAGCATTTTATGGTATTGCAATTAGGGGTAAGCGCATCGAGGTACGCAATACACACTCAAACAACCACACACACGTGCGTGTGCGTACCACGTAAACGTGTAGATAATGCACACACACACACACACACGCAGTTGCAGTTTCGCTTGTTAATGGTCCAAAATGCAAGGGTGATGCAAGAATTCAGCTGAGGGTAGTTCATTATCTGTGCAACCAGCCGAGGGGTTGTCACAAATACAAGCACAAAAATTACCAACACACTTATACATCCAGAGCCATAGAAAAAAAGAATCCTTACTATGCTGAAATCATTAAAAAATCACCTAGGAAAATGCAATTTCGAAAACGTGTTTTAAATTCAAAAGATAAAATGTCGAAAGGAAATTTTATTGAAAATATTTTTTTTGATAAACTTATTTGTTTTCAAATGTTGTGGATAATTAGTTTTTAATGATTGAACTTGTTTTTTACATATTTTAGTATATCTCTTTGAATATATATAAATATATATTCTGAGATGGAAAATCGATTACTTCGTTCCCAGATATTAACTTAGATTTTATGTTCAAATAATTTCGAATTTTTTCGATTTTGTTTTTAGTTAAGCCAAACAGTAATAATATGTCTATATGAATAGAAAATCATTCTAAAAAATGTAGCGGTATTTAGCTCCAGCTATAACCTCATGTATAAACCTCATATGTATTTCATATCATCCATATAACGAAAATAATTCCTATTTTGACCCTAAATGAATTCCCCTAGAAAGGGATAATAAACTGAATAATGTTAAAAATTTTAATATAAGTCAAGAGGCAAATTTATTATCAACAAACGATTTATTTAATGAGAAATCTCGTAACCGGTCAGGGGCTCCGTACCGGGTCCGGGTGGGTGCTCTTACTGCGATTGGGTCCGGGTCCGGCTCCGGGTCCGGTTGGGTTGGAAGGGGTTGGGCGTTGGTCCATTGTCGACGTATTTGCGCATTGTGCAGAAACGTCGTAAAAATTTCTGCTGTCTACGTATGAAATGAATGGGGAAAAGTGGATTTTGTGGAGGAGCAGCCACTGAGAGGATGACGGCAAACAGAATGCCAGAAAACAGTTCTTGTAAACTTTACGAGCGCAAATATAATTCAAATGGTCATTAATTGCAACAACAACTACAAGAAGATGAACATGGGGAGCAACTAAAACGATGGGGAAAATGGAGGGAAACGAACACAGAGGCCAACAAGAGAAACCAAACTCGAAATGGGTCGCAGACAGCCCTAAAAATGCCTCATAAATGAATTGAAGACACGCCGGCGATTGGCACAACAACAAAATCAAAAGCAAGCGAAACAGCAACAATAATATAGGTGGCGGGCAGGGTGAGCATGGTTGAAGTTAGGTTATGTATAAGAAAAGCGGCGAACGCAAAGGTAAAAGCTCTTTGAAAAAAGCACAACAGAAAAACCAAACAAAGTCAAAGAAATAACAAATTCGACCCGAGCACGTGGTCGGGAAATTTAACGCAAGCTGAGAAATTTCCCAATTTCGAATTTTCAATGCAAGTAAGGTATTTGTAACTGTAAACGACTGGTAATGTAACTGCCATGCAGCTGAGCCAAAATGTACCAAGCATGGGACATTTATAAAGTCGCTGCGCGCATGGATAACATAGATACTCACACACATTGCCACACATATGTACGCACACCAGCACACTCTCACATACAAGAAGACTGTCTAGTTGAGCCTCACAGATACGCCGCTATTCACACAGATACTCGGTCAGGCCGTGGGACGATATCTGTGAGATACGTACAGATACAGAAACAGGCGAGCGTTTGCGTGCGCGTCGCAACCACAGTTGCTGGCGTCGTCACTGGCAGAGGCAGCGACCAAGCGGCGCACAAGAAATCGTCGGGCGACGGCTTCAAATGAACGCAAAACGTTGAAAAGCAAACATCCGCCAAAAAAATAAACGTCCCAAAACTGCGGCAGCTAAAAATAAACTTCAAGTACTCAATTGTGACTTGCACTTGATATAACAGTTAATGTAATTTATATAAAAGGAAAGGTATCAATAATATTATTTACATACTTTTAGTGTCTATGTGTGTGATAAAATTAATAAAATTTTTAGTTCAAAATGTGTTTTATGTGCTACATTTATGTGAACAATCATATTTTATCGTCTCTGTGTTTTGTTTTCCATTAAAGTGTTGGGCTGCTTTAGAACTGGTTTGTGTTTTTAATTTGCAGTTGAGTGTGCACTCACACTGAGTGTGAGAGATTGACTGTGTGCATGTGTGTGTCTGCATGTGTGCGTGCAACAAGATTCATGCCTAAACTTGTTCTACGACAAACCTTTATCCATAGACTACAGTTCAGTGATAACAGTTTTATCATTGTACTCTAATTACTTGAGATAAATTTTCAACTTTCACTTATATTAGTATTTAGCGATTTTCATATTATTTACCCTTCTCTTTTACAGATCAAAGCGTTGCCAGTGGCTATTTTAAACGAAGCCCATAAACACCAAATAACAAATTTGTGCTCGTTTTCAGTTTGTCAGGGGAATGTCGCATGTCAAGGTCTTATTAAAGATGGAAACACTTTCAAAGCATAGTCCCAAAAAAGTTGCGTGTCTGTGTGAGTCTTTCGTTTGTCTGTCTGCGTGCCATTGACATTGACTTATGGTATTCGTTGGAAAAGGGGGGAGGGGGGGCATTGGCGTCGAGGCGGGTCTCTAGGTCGACCCTTTGACGAAAACTGTGGCTAACTTTTTGCTTTATGCTTCTATTCGTTTCTTGTTTTCGTTTTCGTTATGGTTTTCGTCTTCGTCTTTCTATTTGTATTCGCTTTTGCGCTTGCTACGCACGTTAATGGTTTGTTTTGCTTTCAGCCGCCAGTTCGCTGCCACGACGAAATACACGGACACAGAGTGCACACACACAAACATAAGCTCATAAAGAGCCCCAAAAATGCCTACGTGTATTTCTTACTGTGTATACTGTGATAGATAGAGAGAGAGAGAGAGAGTGAGAGAGAGAGAGAGAGAGAGAGAGAGAGAGAGAGAGAGAGAGGGAGAGAGAGAGAGACAGAGAAAACGGGAGAGTTAGCGAGAGAGAGCGACTGAGAGATAGAGAGGGAAAGAGATAGAGAGATGTCTGGTATAAGATAAGTTAGGGCTACAGGCAGAGTGGCGGGCTAACGATGAATGAATGACTGACTGATTGACTAAACGCCAGCCGGTCGGGGATGCAGGGAGCTCGTCAACAATAGACACTAAGCTACGATAACTGTCTGACTCCAACTACGAGACTAAGATGCTAACGACAATTACTTGCCTTTCCACTTTCGCCCATTTTTTTCTTGTTTGATTTGCAGTGCATTTCAGACCTGGGCTGTGCGTATTATCCTTGAGTTACTTTCGTCTTTAGATTTCTTTCGATTGAGGCAGGTTGTTTTCGTATTTTTATTTTAATTTTAATAACCTCAAATGATTATTTGGGAGCACATTTTTCACTGTATTTCAGAATAAAAGACAAACAGCTGGAGGACAGGGACTACGTATAGCTGGTAAGTCGAACTGTTATTATGAAACTCCCTTCCTAATTACGTTAGTTAAAATAACATATCCTAGAATACATTTAATTTAGAAGCTCTATATTATATATTAATAGTTTGGCAGCTTAGCATCTTAAAGAAATCAAATCAGAATTCTTCATATTTTTGCCCCGAAAATGGCGCGTACACGCGTCAAATTGACATATTGCTTGTTACCGCATGGTCAGTGGGCTCTGACATACTTGTTATTATATTAAAGCCAACCAGATGCATCCCGGCTGCAGATAATTTTCACATAGGCATAAATCAATCGGAACGTGGACCATGATGCGGGGTCAGGGCGCAATTATGAGGTGTAGCCGGATGGCCAGACGAACTGACTATGACGGCCATAAACTTGGGTTTTACGACTGTGAACGCATAATTACGCACTCTCGCACCTAAAAGATTGCACAGGGGCGGATTCATACTTCATACTTCCCTTGGCTTGGTGTTGCTTGCCGCCAAAATGGCAACATATCGACCTTATTTTTTTGCCATTTTCTTTCGAGCTACACATAACAGATGAGATAAGTTTCCCATTGATGTAACAGATGCAGGCGTGAAGTGTTGCTCACAAATACACGTATGTGTATATATATATACAATGTATATAGAGCATAGAGCGGTAAAGTCAGTCGCGGCTTTGGTTCCCATTTTTCGCAAATTATCAAATGGCAGTTATGGTGCCCCTCACCGTGATTTATGTTATGTTGTCTGTGTACGCGGAGGCTGACAGTCTACTGCTGCTGCTGCTGGCGAGTTTGGTGGTGGGTTTATAATGAAGCTGTAAGAATGCTCTATCCGAGCCGGAGAATTTACATTTATGGGCTGCAGTGGCTGTTTTACACACTCACATACTCACATAGCATAAATGCCTACCACAAAGCGCATTAAATTAAATGCCACGCGCTTGACAGAGCACAAAAAGGCGACAGACATATACAGAATATACAGACGGGCGGACGAATGCGGTTGCGGAGGCGAAGACGATTGCGGTCAAAGAGGGGCTGGCGAATGCAGAAGCGGCTTCTGTGGCCTTTGTCGAGCTTGTCTTCGAACGAAGAACGTTCCTCTGTCTGTGCCTCCCACGCGTTATTTTAAGTGCGCAAATTGCCCGGAGACAGACTAGAGGCAGGTAGGGGTGGGTAACGTGGGCGTGGCCAACTAACTTGCCCTGTTCATGTTTAATTTGGTCATTCAAATTGCTGTGCAGACAAGACACAATCATATTGTCGTCTGGCGCTGCTGCTGTTGCTGCTCTGTTAGTGCTGCTCCATGGTGCATAAATTGCACACTAATTGTGTCCATTTCAAAGCTTCCACTTGAACTTAAGCACAGCTGTCGCTCATACGCCACCGAACACCAACCCATTTTATCCAATTCAAACCCTGTGCGCAAGTGTCATTGCTGTTGCTCTGCTGCCACTTTAGATTTAGTTTTAGCTTGAGCTTCAGCTTGGACTGGTGCCCATCCTTTCACTGCCAATCCCAGACTCAGTCTCAGTTGCCATTGCCATTGCCTTTGCCTTTGCCTTTGCCTTTGCCTTTGCTTCCACCCAAAGAGAAACGCCTTGTGTTTAGTTTGGGTGTGAAATCTAATTTGAAAAGTTTGTGTAGTCATTTTGATGCCGGCGCGCACTCAGCAGCATATGCTACCCACCGCTTGGGTTTTCTTTTCTAATTTTGTTTGCAAGTCGTTGACGCAATGTTGCCCAGCATACGAAACCACCCATTCCGAACTAAGACTTGGAGACGTTATACTCATTCTCATAAGAACCGCAACCACATTTGCCATGCACTAGCTAAAGGTTCAAGATTTAAATTACACTCGATACTTAATGCTTCTGACGCCGGATTCAGCTGCGATAACTTGCCAGTAGTCAGTAGTGTTCTACAAACAACAATCTATGAGAGGCATTCATTATACGAAATACAATAATATCAGATAAATATTGGGAATAAAAGCGAAACGTAAGATTCTGAAAATTTTATTCTAAGACTTTTGAGATTAAAATCTTTAGATTTCTCAATTTTCTTTTAGTATTAAATTCCAGATATTTAACTTTTAAATTCGAAAGAGAAGTTTTGGTGCCGTTTCCTTTGACTTTTACAGTCAAAGTCAGTCCGAGGTGAAACTAATTTAAAAAAAAACTAAATTAAACTTCAATTTTCGAGACATAATCCCCGATGGCCGATAAAAAATGTACGCGCTGTCTCGCTTCGGGAAAAAGCGAAATCTAAATGCAGGAAAATAATTGAGAAGCTAAAGAAAAGAGAGAAAAAGAAAAACTCATTTGAAAACTACGCCCCAAAGACACAGAGCAGAAGGTAACAAATGCAGAATCGAGCAGCATTTTCTCCTGGAATGGGAAACTTTAGAATTGATGCGAGGGGTCTGATGGGTGGGGCTGCGGTTGGCCTGCTCCCCCATCTTAAGGAAACAATCAACTGAAAGCGCTGATGTCCTCTATGGTGTTGCGGTTCAGGGCAGGTAGAAAGTGCGAGTGGGTATTACTAGGAGTCGGGGTTTGGGGATTTGAGAGTAAGGTGTTAGGGTTGGTGCTTGGTGTTTTGGATGTGAGGTTTGGGGCATTGATATGCGTCTGCTGCCAACAATGGCGCAATGGCGTCTGTAATTTTAAGCAATTGTTTCCCTTCGTTTATGACGTCCTTGTCTGTTTGTTGGTCCCTCCATTTTAGTTTCTATTTCCCTTCACCCCATCTTGCCTGGCCAAACGAAGCGTGCAAATTTCAAACGTTGTTGCAGCTCCAATGCTCTTGAGTGGCGTTTAGCACCTTGGCCTGAACAACGATTCGCCATAAAGTCACGTACCGTTTGTGCTATGCGATTTCTGAAACAAGAGAGATTTTCGTACAGTGGCCAAACGGATTCCATCTCCCATTTCCCGTATCCCATTTGGGTGCCTTAGTGACTTCTCAGCACGACTCGTTGCGCTTGCAAATTGTCGCACATTCTTAAAGGTGGGCGTTGCGGCAAACCGTTCATCAGCTCCCCAGCTCCCATCCGGAATCGCATAAGGATGAAACCGCCCTTGGCGCTCGTTATGCGGGCTCGTCTGTCTATACGTCCATTTGTCAGTCCGTTGTCCGTTTGTCGGTGCGTCTGTGGGTCTTTGCATCGCATAGTTATATGATGGGCGGGGGAGCATTTTGCATTGGAATTTGCTTTACCAAATGCCGCCATTTAGGGTTGTGCCAATAAAAAAATGATATTTATGGTTGTAACGGCCGTTTTGTGTGTGCGCCTCCCTTTCCTCCGTAGAGCTCACAGAACCCACAACCCTCTAATACATTGACAAGCCCACGTGGCAGTGATAGTGGTGGTCCTTGGCAAGCAAAATCACACAAACACAGATACATGTGTATGTAGGCCTAGGTACAATGGCCAACCAATAGATAATACTGATCAAATTCACTATACCCTTGACGTAATTAGGGCTTGTTGTTTATATTTTGTAAGTAATATCTGTTTCTTTTTTTATATACTTCATGAATTATTGGTTTAACTTCAATATTAAATAATAACGCAAAGCAATTAACAGAAGTAAATACAAAATATAATTTTATTCTAAAATTCCTAAGATTTCTTATTTTAGTAGGACTTCCCATTACACATTTAATTAGTGCACTCAAAAGGGATAAAATATAAAAAGCAGAATATAATACTCAATACTCTTATTACTGAAATTTGTTCTAAGTCTTTCACATATGTATTACCCACTGTGCTTAGGGGTTGGACATTGGCTGCACACAAATGAAATCTCACAGGCATAACGAGCTCACGACTCTGCTGGCAAGGGTTGGGCATCGCCTGCAGACACACACATTCAAATATACACAGTACTGGCACATACTAGCCCAAAAAAGTGGCTGAGTGTGGCACATAGACATACTCGTATACTCGTATACATATACATAGAGAAATATGGCACGTACTCCTCGAGAGCCATAAGTTTACGTTTTATATCGGGCAAACTGTGCAATATTATAAATTTTGAATTTTATCTTAGGCATTAGATTGCCAGAGTTTGGCTGGTTGGTTGGTTGGTTGTGTGGTTGGTGAGTTGTTTGGTTGCCTGCTTGGGACTTATGCGAGTATCGTCTAGATCGGGTGTATGTTTGCCTTCTTGGATTAAATGGAAGGACGTGCGCCTGAGTTTGCGTTGGGGCTGTCAGTGGAGGTCGGTAGGGAATTTTATCTACAGCTGCTGAATTCTGTATTCTATGTCAGCTCTAACAAAGGGTGATTATCGCGATTGGTAAAATAGTTACGCCATTAGTTAGTTAAAGACTAATGTAGAGCGGGTGCGGGAAAGAACCTGCGCCTTGGTGGTAATAACTTGGTTAACTTATTGTTGTTAATCTTTGTTTTCCTTTCATTCACCTGCTTCTAGAATCCAACAGAATCTGCAGAGCTAGCTACGCAAAGCGATGATGCAAAGTTCATGGACCATGGCACGTCCTATGCGACAAGTGCCAGAGTTTATCAGAGTCATTTGCTGAACTCTCGCTCAGTAAATACCTTGTTCCTTTTATCAACCACCAAAAGGGTCGCATCAACTGCATTGAAGGATGATGGCACAGGCCGGAAGCAGTGCGTTCTGTTATGTGCTTCCTGTCGCTGCCAAAGGAAAAGGCTGCTTACACGAGCACGCACGATACGGCACGCAATGGCCCAACACGGCACGGCACGACACGACACGGCGCGACACGGACACGAGGTGGTACGAAGAAGGAAACGACAATTACGGGGACTCGCCGTTTAGTTTTTCCTGCCGGCATCGCAGTTGCGGCCGTGCAATCGTCGGGTCAACAACGGTAGTTGCCCTCAGCGCGGATGTTTTGAGTTTTCAATGAATTCGACGCGATAAATAGTGACGTCCTTTTTTTAGAATTTGTAATTGTAGAACCTGTGCAACTTCGTATACGTATACTGAATGTATCCTGAGTGTATCCTATCCGGTATACCTTCAGTATACGTAACACGAGGAAACACCGACAACGTGGGATGTGTTATTAAACTACATTATTAAACTATATGACTTTGTAAAAATACCACAAACACTTTTTCACAATTGTTTTGTATTAAACACTTTTTCACTTCTTAATTATTTATAAATTTCCATGTAATATTCGATTAAATAAAACTATATTTGTATCTATATTGTGAATAATTTTGTTTTAATACTGCAAGATAGCGAATACTTTTTAGATACTCTTTGGCCACCTGTTGCTGTGGCATTTGATTGACGCTTTCCATTCTCTGGGGTCACAGATGACGATGACGGAACAGCTGTGTTCTGCCAGTTATCTTCAAGACAGATGCAATGATGAACAATGAGTGGACCGATTACCTAAGCAACCGGCTTTTTGTTGGATTAAGAGAAAAATATTATTAAAATAATGTTCCTTTGTTTTCCAGTACTTGTTGATAAACTTATTAAAACCAAAAAAAAACTGAAAAAAAAAGTATTTTATTTTAGCTGTAATTATTGGGAAAATACAAATTCTTTGTCTTTGTTGAACCAGTTATAAGCGTATTTGAGCAAAATTATTTCTTCTCATACAAGAATAGTTCTTGTATAGAATTCTTGTAGAGAGATATTTAACTTTCAACCATAGTTTACTTCTCTGAATGTCTATTTTAGTTTTATAATATAATGCATACACATAAATAACCAATTCATACACTAATCTATGAGCTGGATATTGTAATTACTTTCAGTCACATGTTAAGAGGATTTTTTTATATATTATACCATTCCATTTATAATAAAGATAACATGTGGCGATGGCTTAGCAGAATAGGTAAAACGAATATTGTCCTATTTAAGACTGCTATCCTTGATTTTGAACTCAATTATCATCATTAACTAATCAAACGAAAAACGGATGGGGACTGACGGCGAAACGAAATTATAACAGATAATTCTTATGATGTTTAAATGTCATATTTAAATGCTATGTGGCTCTGAGTCAAAAGTCTTGAAGCACCAGTTACCTAGGTTAAAAATATCATGAAAAACTTCTGTACTTAGAATATATATACATTAAATGAAGATATTTTCTTTTCATACAGAAATACATGGGAAAAATTACTCGTGAAGAACAGCATCATTCAACATATGCAGCTTCATTAGAGTCGAAGTTATATTTTTACAAAAATATATATTAAATAGTAAATGAATATTCAATGAATTGCAATTACACAAAAGCAAAATTAAAATCTCAATGACTGACTCTAACCTTATGATAACATGCAGCGCTGCAGGCGACTATTGCCGCAACATCGAAAGCGCCATCTGTGGCGTAAGAGCTGCACTTTTACTACCAAGCCTTTCTATTGACTGCGCAAAATCTCCCATGCGAAGATAAGGGATGGAATCTCATTCTTATCAGAATTGGAAATATAGCATGTTCAAGAATAAAATAGAAAAGGGAACACAAGTATCTAAAAATGTATGTAGGTTTCAGAGTAAGAACATGGTAAACTATTTCCAGAAAAATATACATATGTCCTAAGCCTAAGTAAAGACTAATGTACAGAATATTTAGGTTGGCCCTATTTAAATATAGCTTGTCTGTAAAAATAAGGACCTAAGGAGCAGCAGCGGGCAAGTAGAGTGATAACTTACCGATAATGTCAGCAGCAAAGAAGCCATTGAACCTCAGCAATCAACGTATTTAAAATGCATACGAGTATAACAGTTGAGGAGAGAGAAGTTGAGAAAGGGATGGACAGGAAGGAGGGAAGAGAGCGAAAAGAGGGATGGGGAAAAAAACAGGCTACAGCGGAGAGCAGAGATAACAAAAAAAAAAACCAAACAAGAAACTCACTTGACATCGACAACAAAACGCCAAATGAATTTATGAACATGCGGCGCTCCAGTCTCGTCTGCCAGGTCTGTCTACTGCACTGTCCCCGACTCCGTTTCTGACCGTTTCCCCTTCCCCTAACAGCATTCAACCGGTTGGCATGGCAACAATGGCCGCTGCGAAGGAGCGTACACAGAGCATGGCAAGAACATTTAATTCGGCCATATTTGATTTTGGAAATGCTAAAATTGTTGTTGCTGGCATTGTGTTTGCTACGCCTTGTCTCTCTCTTTTCTCTTTCTCATTCTCGTGCCATACTCCCTTTTCTAGTTGCTCTCGATTCTCTCGTTTCGGGGTGGTTTTCTAGTACTTGTAGTGCGGCTGCTCGTCGTCTCTCTGGCCACATCGACTGATTTGCTACTCGTATCTATTTCCAATATTATTATTGATATTGAACTAAATGTACAACATCTAAATCCATCTTAAAATACATACATACATATCTATATGTTCATACGTGTATGTATCAGTAATTGGCAGTGGCGTTTTGAAAAAGTTTTGAGAAAAATATTATTGCCTTCCATGAGGAAGATCAAGCATTTACAGTCTTCTTGGCGAATAAATGATTATATCAGCCTGCCTGTGTTAACTGTTGATGTAATCTATTGGGTACCAGTGGGTCAGAAGAACAACAAAGTAACATTACTCGAAACTTTAAGGTGTCTTTTACAATGATCTGTGGGCAGTTTTACGATCCACCAATTAAAATTGTGTGCTTAACAGGTATTTAAAAAGAAATAAATCACCTCGACAATGCACGATGCCTATTAAAATATAGGTGCGCGCTTACTGCAACCGCATAGACGTGGTTTCTCAGACACTCGCCTTAGTATACAATTAAATACCTATATGAGATGTTTAATATGCGGCAGAGGCTTATGCGCCACAAGGGCTATCGATTAGTGATAAAATTGATTACCGGTTCCCGTAATAAAATTATGATTCATCAAACCTTACGCTTATACATTTTTACTTACAACCATATATATATATATCTAAGCAGCTGGGTGTTTTCAAAATACACTGCTTTGAGAACAGCGCTTTCTTCGGTTCTCTGACTTGCACGAGTAAAATATGTACAACAATCTTAAATAAAGATGAACCTCGCCAAAAATTCAAAATTCATGTATTATAAGAAATGCTCAGCAAATAGTTCCAAATTAAATAAAATGAAAGTAATGTATGTATTGGGCCTGTGTATTTTAATATGAAGGTTCATAATATTCATTCCTATACATTAGGCTGGAAGTTCGCCTAAAATAGAATGCTTCAATTTTTATTTGATGAAAAGGGATCTACATTTTACAAATCCACTCCGACGAAATTTACAAATATGTAATCAATGTGTCGTGCTCTGTCTCCGGAATTTTTTATGAGAACATGTTTATAGAAATAATGTAGTCAAGATTTGTTCACCAGGAATCAGTTATGCTTGAATTACAAATTATAAATTAGCCGAAGGTCTTTTTAATTTGGGCTAAAAAAACTGTTCACATGGCAATGTACTATTGCATAGGAAATTATAGTTTTAATTAATAAATAAAAAAGTTTATAAAAGCATTTTGCGTATTTTTTTCAGTGTTTTTATAATATGTGTAATCTTTATATGAGTAGTTTTTCAAACATTAGGTACAAAGCTGTGCAGCTAACACAATCACACAGAACTCTAGAAAAAAATATAAAGTAGTTTTTTGCGTGAAACAAAGTTATTTATTTAAAAGATACATTTCAATATAATGCAACAGATTATGAGGACACAATTAATAATAAATATACATACAAAATAAAAGAAGTTAGTTTAATTAAATGATGAATGAATAAATAATAGTTTACGGATTTTAGCAATACTGTCATAGTTTTTATTTCTAACGCGATAAAAATATGGTTGTCATATGCTATACATGTATTTCTTTTATCAATCAGCTATAATGGCCATAACCCTGGTCTGGTTGACAAATCTTTAATGTGTTATGAAAATATTAAGAGTATATTTGCTGAAAGACTATTCTTCTACAAACAAAACAAAAACAAAATTAGCAAACCTAAGTCAATCACAGTGGTATTCTGTTTAAAATTCCATCTATAGTTTGATTGTAACCTTAATATAACTAGCCAATATATAAATATAGTATCTAATTTTAGCTCATGTTTATTTTAAAGTTTTTTGCAATGTTAAATGTAGCTACTTACAATTTCATAATATATCCATCCACAGTTCGTGAAAATCTGCGAAGAAATAATGTAAATAAGTTTTAATATTTTTAAATTGCCTCATAAATTGACTGTAAATACTATATACATTGAATTTTATTTTTTATTTGGACGTCTCGACTCCAGCCAGTTGAGGCATACGAGTATTGAACTCCGCCAGAACATGTCCCAAAATTGGATGGAACACGACGGGCCAATTGGATAAAAAGACCTTCATTTCAATGACTCAAACAATGATTTTTAGGCTATCCGATTTGGATGGGGAATACGCTGAAGTAGAGGAGAAGCAAAAATAATGGCAATCAAGTCTGGTGGAGTAATTTATGCATTCTTTGTTCTGCTCCAAAGTCTGTCTCCATGGCTATCGTGTTAATTCATTTAAAGAATACCCTGATATAAATATAGTATATATACGTGTATATATACCATATATATGATAATGCTAAACGCGCATTCAACATGGAAGGCAAACGTTGAATACTGGGATTCAACTTAAGCCTGGGACTGAATTTTGTGGCTGCTTACAGAAAGTATATTGAAATTGAATATTAAAATGCATTTGCGGACTGTAAGAACGATTTGTCAGAGCCAACCGAGTGGTCAGATAGCCCCGTTCAGTCGATTCCCATACCCGGTACGGACTAGCCCATGGCAAGTGCAATAAATAAGAATACAACTGACAGGCGTCATTTTGAATTCCCGACGACGAGTGCCTGTCACCCGACATCAACTGGAGAAGTGCAAGTGGGCAGATGCGTCATGAATGATATATGATAAGTACGTATAAATGTATATATATTTATATTTCTATATATAAATGTATATTTAGTATATTTATATATATGCATAAAAATACATACTTAAGAATATGTACATATGATATCATACTTACAAGTACATATTATACTCATGTGTACATTCATATATATAAAGGGACGTATATATGTACATATGGGAAACATTTGAAAACTTCACTCTGATATTTTGTAAGCAAAGATCTATTAATATCCAAGAGGTGGACGTCATGTTGCGGATATAAAATTGGTAGTGCCGCGTTTTTGCGACCTCGAAATCATAATTCAACATGAAATGGTCCTTAAAAGGCAATTAAGTCAACTCTTCCCTCCTTGCACCATCGCAGGGCCGGGGACAACCACTTTCGTTTTTCCTTGAGCATTCAGCGTGCAATTAAAATGTTCATATAATTGCAACTCTTTGACGAGCGCCGAAACGAGTCAAAACGAAACCTAATGAAAAATCCCAACCTCTGACAACCCATGTGATTTTCATGCTCGACTCTTTCACGTTTCACGTTTCTCGATTTTTCCTTGTTTTTTACTCTATTTGCGGGTACACCAACAAAAAGCCAACAACAACAGCAACAGCTACATCAACGACCTCAGTAGAGAAACACCAAACGGTCATTAAAATTGCTTTATGATCTCTAAAAGCGAAAGCGAGAGTTCCGCATACAACCGTTCAGACTGAGGGAGAGGCCGAGGTCGTTGGAGTGCCGGCTTGAGTTCTGGTCTGGTCCTGGTCTGGCCTTTAGAGTTGGTAAGGAAAACATGTGGACTTCCAATCAAAGGCGGAAGGCCCCCTAAACGGAAGGATTAATATGTTTATGGGGCAACGGCTGTTTGCCGCATTTTGCAACAAATTGTTTTACGATCGTGCAACACCAACACCCAAATGTCTGACGAAGGAAGTGACTATTTGTAAGAATATCTATTCTTGTTGGTATCTGCATTTAGACCAAAATGAAATCAAAAAATTTTAGAAACTCAGAAATTTTCACAACAGTGGTAATTTCATAAGAAACGTGCTACACTTAGTAGTCTTTCTAGTCCATTTAGGATGCTCAACGACAAGTCCAGAAACTCAATTTAGCGGAGATTACTAACAAACATGTAATACGTTATGTGAGAATATTATAATATATTATGTTTTAAACAGTTAGTTTAATTAATTATGAGAGAATGAATGAATGAAATTAATAAAAATCTATTTAAAGTATGCATTTTCTATTGAAGAAGTATATAAAATATCTCATAATATACGATAGGCTAACTTGTTAAGTTAACTTGTTTAACTTGTTAAACAAGATCTTGTAAAAATGATCAAATTATTAATGTAGAATTTGGTTTCAGGTTATTTGAACTCAATGGCAGTCTTAAAGAAGTGTAAACTAGCTTCATATTATTTATGATATTATTTATTCAATCCCAGCGATAGCAATAATTCTGTAGCCCTTAAACTAACAATAACTTAAGATATAGATCGAGTGTCAAATGCGTAAAATGATGTGAACAGTTTAGAACAAAATAGAAAAATGGAGTGCTCGACTAACAGTCTCCCTGTACTTAGGATGTCATTAAGTTACAACAAATTTACTCACTTATGTATCGTATTTATATAAAATACAAATAATGTAATGTTAAATTGGTAAATGAACAGTTTTATAAGTAGTGAGTATAAAAGCCATCAGCTTAGGCAATTCAAACATCTACAGTTAAGCTGAGAACTAAAGCCAGGACTGCTGGACGAGTTGCCAAAATAGCAAAGCTAGATATACTTGTAGTACCAAATTCAACAAAAACATTTCCGTATAGAAGTTAAAAAAATGCTATCTTGATTGCTTATTAAATTATGTGAATTCAGATTTCTAGTTTCATGCTCTAATAGTAAAATAGATCGAAGTGTTTCTAGAAATAAACGAACAAGGGTTGATCTAGACTATGGGTATATATACTTTGTAAAATCGCCATAGCGTATAACATACATATTCATATACCTAGCTCTTATACCCTTCCTTATCTCTTTCACAGAGTATAATAAAATAAATATTTTCAATTCGAATGATTTGTATGCAAATTGTCTTAAAAACGCTAAGCAAAAAACATTAAGAAACATATGACGTGTATGCAAATTAGTCAATGATATACAAATGGTGGCCAATGGAAATATCGCGATAGTTATCTGTACACCTCTGATCAATTTTGCACTTTTGGGTGTGTTTTTTTTAGTGGCGGCAGGTGTTGTGGCTCGAGGAGAGAGAGAGACGGAAACAAGTACAAGTGCACTACAATGCCGAGGAAATAATGTATGCAATATCTTGTAGCTTCAACGCAAGCATCATTTGATAAAAGGAGGAGACGCTACTCCATTCTTCATTTGGTAAGAGATCTCCCTCAGCGACTGACTGCCGTTTATGTGCGGACTGAAAGCGTCTAAAGTAAACATTTAATTGCGCCATTAATTGCGCGGTAAGTGTGCCAGATGCACAAGCTTTGCCAGGCCACATTTGGGGTAGGAGCAGGAGGAAGGCGGCCATGCAAGGTGCATCAGAGATGGCGACTGAGGCACTGCCGCACTGCGGGTACCAACGGGCGAGCAAAACAAACAAATTCCACCATTTAAGTGCTCAGCGGTGCACTCGTTGGCCACAGTTACAGCTCTCATTTGCACTTCCCGCTGCCCTAACCCACTGGCTTTTACGAGCATTTGAGTCTTCCATTAAGGAGTGCCAGTTTGGAGCTGCCAATCTGCCCCTCAATGCTTTTACCTCCCCTGCTCCTGATGCTTCTGGAGCTCCGAGTCGGGCTGTGGCCAGGCCCAGTTTGCTCTCCCAACCAGCTTGCATCCTGGGTCCGAGTCACAACTGAATTTTTAGGCGCATAACTTTGTGCGTTTAATGCGACAAAATTATGGCCAATACAATCGACGATTTATGATGCTTAACTTGACAGTTTTCTGTTTGAGTTGCTTTTCGTTATTGTTGTACATTTTGTTGGTGTTTCGGATGTTTTTTGGAATTGATCCCTGATTACTGGTCCCTACCTCCGATAGTTTGTCACTTATGGAGCCTCAGCATTTGTTCTGGTATCTGCTGTGCTATACGATTGTTATAAGTACAAGGTAATTTTATTTGTTTTATATGATATTTTTTATTTGACATCGAAAAGAATAAAATAAAAAAAATAGCGTAGCATATTATTTCCTAACACTTTTTCTGTAAAGGTAAAGTTCTGCAATCGCATTTGAATATTAAAGTTGGGATTTCACGTTACTTAAATGGAAACAGGTCTCGGACATATACTATCTTAATACAATTCCAATACTGAAACTTTGGGTTATCTTTTACAATTGAATTTGAATGCAAGAGAAACAATTAATGAATATTAAAAATAATTTTTAAAGTCTATACGATTGCAATGCTCTTGTCAAAGAATTATACATATTTTTTTCTTAAAATTGTTCAAGCTTTGCGGATGGAAGTAAAGCAGCTACTGGACAATGGCTCCGGGTCATCGTATTCTTCTCCTTCCTTTCCTCTGTGCCACACGCCATCTCAGCGACGCTTGGCGCCATTAACTTAATCGAATGGAAAACCAAACAAAGGCTGCAATTAACATTAAACCCTTCGCGAGGGCATTTCTCGGTCTGTGTTCAGGTCGGACCTGCGGTTTTCCTGGCAAAACCTGCCCTGAAGCGTGCACAGAAATGGAGCAGTGGAGCAGGGGTGCGCAATGTTTTTGAGCTCGTATGTGTGCTAGTTCGGAAATTGGTGGTGTTAACACAGAGAAGGAGAGAAATGCGAAGAACCACCAAGCACACATTCGCACAACACACACACACAGATGACACACAACTAGAAAATTCAGCTACATTAAATTTTAGAAAATACAAAATACCGTTCTTCGTGTTGGTTAGCAAACAATTTCACATAAATTTGCGTCAAAGTACCACCCGACAATATGTACAAATGCACCAAAGGGAGCATCGGGCATGGTGGTGGGGCAAGCGCAAAATTTGAGACTGATGCTGTGTTGGGACTGGAGATGTGCCAGCAACTGTGGCAGGAGCTGTGGCAGGAACTGTGGCTGCGGGCCTGGGTCTGAGTCTGGGGCTGGGGTAGAAGCCGTACTCAAAGTTTTTTGCTTAGCTCTCATTTCTTCTTTGGCAAACATGAAAATGTATTCCAGACACGCATTGGGCCATTTTCCAAACGTGCCACCAAATGAGTCTCGAACGAGGACCAGGCTCAAGGATGGGAACGACGAGGACGCGCCCATCAACTACCATTTGCTTTCGCATCCGCCCACGCAGTCAGTGCCAGGTTGTTCGGCCCAGTGAAATTTTCCGCTTGAGTTTGCGCCACTCCAGCATAAGAAAACTTTTTTGCAAAAATAAGTAAAGTTTGAATTTGGCAAACATAAATTATTTGGGAAAACTGCGAGAAACGGGCGTTGACGTTGGCGGTACAACACCAAATGGTTCCCCACGGCCTCGCCATAGTTCTTCATTTTTTTGTGCTTTTTATAATCGTTGAACAAAATTTATGAAATGAATAAATAAATAAAATACACTTGCAACTTGGGAACTTTTCCACCATTAGGCGTGGCAATACCCTCTTTCTACCTCCACATCCACATCCACATGCCCAGTTCCAATCTCTATCCCACTCCGCCTCTCATCTTTCACTACCACTACATGCTTAAGCCCATTCCCAGAGAAATGCCATTTGCCTGTCTTTCGTATCATTTCGCTTGGGTGTTCTGCCTGCTGCCATTTGGTAGCGGAGGGCAGGAGCGAAACTTTTCCTGTTATTGCATTTGTTGCTATTTCCCTTGGACTACAGATACTTTGAGCTTGTAACTTATGGATACGGCAGCAGCAGCAGGAGTAACAGTCAGAGCAGAAGCGCCAGCAAGGTGCGCAAATTGCCGGGACACCGACAGACAGGCAGAAAAAGCAGAAGCAGAGAACGCCCACCTTGAAAGCTGTGGTGTAATTTGTATCTAATCTTGCCTCATGTTTATATAAAAGCAACGATGACCCGGAACGAGGGAAATCTACATCCACACACAGATACACACACACTCCAAAACACATACAGATACACAATTTGTGCAATATGGCGACGCCAGGGGTGCACCCATCCTTTTGGCCATGCTTCGTCCTGTTTCCTGCAGTCCTTCTCCGTGTGCAAATAGTTTAAGTCAAAACTACACACAAACCCACGCAGACACATATATACACATATATATTTATATATATACATATATATTCTAGTATGTACTATTCTATATACCGTATATTTATACGTATCGCATATTTATGTGAACTGCTGTGCCAGACGGGGCGGGGTCTGCTTGCTGGCTTTGGAATTTTAATAAAATTGCACAATTCCCAACTAAAGATAGATACTATTCATGTAATTTACGATGATGGCAGATAGCAACGATAGCAAAGTGAGGCAGATACCTAACTATAAGAATGGGAATGAGAAGAGCTTCGCTGCACAAATAGAGACAAGGAGTTGCCAGATTTGAAACCAATGAAAATAAGAAGATGCAAAATACATTGAAAATACATATTTATTTAATTGAAACAAATAGAAATAATCTTACTGAACGTGTTACACTATTTCCTTGTACTAGGGCTTTTTAAATATGTGAACGGGGCTATAAAGAAAACCAAAAACGTTTGATTAAATATAAGCATCGATACCAATTTTTTCTATGCAAACTATAAAACAACCTTTCTCTTAATGTAGACAACAACCCATATACTAAATGATACACATAAAGAGCCATCAGCCATATAGACAGACATATCTATATCTAAGTATCCGTGTAATATACGATAACACAAAGAATTGAAAATAATTGATGTTTATTTTTCACAACACTTTTAAGTAAGTATAATTAGATATTTAATAATAATTTATATTAATTATTCAAAGCTCTATTGCATCTCTTATTTGATCAGGTTCCCCATAATATATAGCCCTAAGCTGAAAATGAACTATGCCATGTCATCTGGCAACGCTTCATTGCTGTTAACCACCACCCTCAGCGAAAGGCAGAAGCGGCAGTTCATGTAAGACGTGTCCATGTCCTGGCTTATTTATTGATGAAATGAACTACAGGTTGACATGAAACTCCAAGGATACGGGATATGGGGTACGGAGTACGGAGTGGGTGACACTTGAGTGCCTGCGTAATTTTACCCAATTGATCAATTTGCCTTCCTCCTGCTCCAGTTTTAGCCTGGTTTCATATGCAGATGGATGCCACTGCTATTACTATTGCCATTGCCGTTGATTGGGCCACAAAATCGAGGACCTATAATATGTTATAGCAATACTAATCATGAGCCGTGCTAAAGTCAGCAGGAGCGAAAGACTTGATGGCTTAATCTAATTACAGGGGATGTAGCCGACCGCGGAAGCCTTAATTGTCCATTGAGGCCTCATTGGCGATAAATTGGTAGACTTCAATATTCGTAGCTCAAGCGACCGCCCGCACTCCAAAATTAAGGAAGTAAATTGTCAATCGAATTAAGTTTTGTTGGGCCCTTAGAAAGTGTCTGCCTCTTAGTTGACTCTGTGGCCTTTTTTTACCTAGAACCACAGCGCACTGTGTGACACAGCTCAAAGTGAAAGTTCTGTGTGTTTACCTGTCGAGTCGTATTAAAGGATGCGGACATCAGGTGCCCAGCCGCGAAGGGGTTAGGGTTAAGGGAAGGTTCGCGGACCCTTGCAAGCGTGAAATTCTTGTAGCAAAACACAAAATATTCACGGTGCTGCAAAAAATGCGCATCTTTTTTATGATATGCGGCATAAATGGATTTTAAACTGCTGCCAAACAGGCAGCTGGTACGAATTGTCTCTAAGTCCACATCGTAGCCCGAACCTGAGTCAGAAGCAGATCCCATCGCCATCCCTTTGGTGTTATTTGCGTTTTCAATGGAATTGAAACTGCGTTGCCGTCGCGTTTACCGCTCGTCAGGTTTAGCAGGCTAGCGACTCACAAAGGGTTGTAAGGATTGTGATGACAATTGTTGCAATTTCATGGGACTGAACCTTAAAAAAATATATAGGCAGAGTTAGGCCTGTAAATCTACAAGGACATGGCCGTAAATCAAATGACGTTCGACGACAAAGTGAAATTGTTAAACGACAAACGGCAACGGCAAATAGCCACGTCGCAATATTTAGCGATACTTCTGGGATCCATCGCGCCCAGTACCATTTAAATGTTTCACGGATTCTTATCATTTTATGGATGCGAAGTTGAAAATCGCAAGTAGCCACCCCATTCCTCAGGTGCAAAGGTTTCAATTGGTTTCCGTTAAGGGTTGATCCAGTCATAGGTCGCTTCTGCCATAGTCGACGTTAAATTGGAATACGTAATCCCCTTAATATCAACATTTGTTGTACGTCGCATGGAAATTGGGCAGCTCCTCCTCTCAACTTTTTTGTTGGAAAAACCGCAGCAGGAACCATTTACAACAATGGAGTTCCTTTTGCAGTTTTCTGCATTTTTAAATTACTTTTTATTTCGCAATATCTATGCTAGTCGATTGCAAAATATAATTTCTTTTGACATTTCACCACAGCAAAAGGAACTTTTAAAGGCGTATACCAAGTAAATACCATAACAAAATCGTTATGACAAACTCTTACAAAAAAACTGAAGTCAATCAGAATCTTTAAGTAGGTGGAATAGTAGTAAGAGTCACTATATTTTGGAAATAAAGCCCAAAAAAATATATGAGTTCTTTCAATATTTGTTAAGGTAGAGTAAAACATTAGAAGACACAACTTGAAATTTGTGACCATTGTGACCAGTTCTTAAATAATTCACAATAGAAAACAGATTAATGCTATCAAGAAAAAAAGAGATGACTGTAAATTGTTTAAAACAAACGAATTATAAAAAAGCGTATTAACTGTATATTAATTATTTTGAATTATATTAAAAATTATTTATAAACTTGAAAAATACGAGTATGCGAAAACATGTACTTTCAATAGGTTCATCCAAATTAATAAATTATAATAAGCCCAATAAAATGTGGTAAAATAAGCCATTTTATAAGGTCGTTGTCCTCACATTTGATCCATTTTATTACTAGTTTGGATTCTAAATTAGATTAGTTTTTCGGCTTTAAGTATATCTAGTGGCAACTTAGATAGCTTGAACAATTCCTAATGGGTATGAAAGATACTTAATTGATTTACAATAACGACCAAAGGGCTGGGTGATATCCGAAAAATTCTTGATAAGACATCCCCATGGAAAAGTGCCCAGAAAATTATTAAGATGCAATGGATAGTTCACTAAGAAAATACCAGAGAAATGGACTAACCCAACTCCCTGGAGATCTGGCTTTGGGAGAAGGGGAGTACCAATCTGTTAACGTTAACGGAACATGTGTTAATACAGAATCGTAAAATCTGAATTATATGAAACGAGTGGAGTCTCGGATGAACTGAAGAAATATAAATATTTACCGCATTCCAAATTAAAAATAAAACAAAACACCAAACAAAAACACTGATCGCCGTCTACGCTTGACTCCGCTTTCCTTCGCCAACGATATTTGGACATACAAAGTAGTTTATTTTCTTATTTTATTTCGGGTTTCCATTTCGATTTAAATTTGTGAAGAAATATGCAAGATAAGACGTGGGTCAAACCATGGACTTTGAATGGACTAGGGATAGGATGGGACTGGCATTCAAACTGGTGACTGATGTGTCAGTGGCGGTGGTTGCGGCGTACAATTTGGTTGATAAATTACGAGCTGGAAATATGAAAGCAAACAAGGAGACACGACAAAAACGCATTTCAAAATATTGAAAACAAGTTTTCCATTGAAAGGCCCTTTCAGGTTCGATATGGATTTGACATGGGTATGGGCATGGCGACCATCGCCACTTGAGTCTCGAGTGCCAAGCTCTGGGATTGGGTTTTGGTGAATGCAATTGCAATTAGATCAGAGACATCGCTCATTTTGAAGTGCCTTTCACGCGCGAGGGAAAACAGACATAAAATTACTTTGGAAAACATTGAAAAAATGAGAAATGGTGCTATACGAGGAGCACATTCAAGAATTAGATATTACGAGTATGTCTGTCAAACCAGCAGATCCAGCGGCTTATCCAAGGAGCTACCCGAACTTGATAAATGCAGTAAGTTTGCGCGTTGAATTTCAATGGCGGCCACATCTCCAACTCGCAATGGGTGCCGATAAACGCTCGTCCCATCGAGTTCTATCAAATCCCACATCGTTCTGTGCTGTACTTATTGACTCTTGTTCAAGTGCGGGGCCCCAAAAGATGGGCACAGATATCTATGTATCAACTGGGAGGGAGGAGTAACGAGGAGCCGGAGAAGCCGCAGCGCGTCGCCCATTTTAATGCGTTTCTTTGACAGGCTATGAAAATATGCCTGGTGATTTTTAAAATGCTTTAATTGAGGCCCTCAAGCTTGAACTCGAATCTGGGCAACAGACAAAATGTCTGTTTTTGGTTCTTGAGATGCGAAAGTGGGCAACTCAATTAAAATTCTTAAAGCATTCACTTTACTTGAAAATCTTTTCCAACTGCCTGTTTTCTGTGAGTTCTTTGTTTAAAATCAAATACTCATACGATTCTAAGCGCGATCGCAAAAATATTCAAAAAAGCGACGGCAAACATATTCTGTCCTTCATGGTATAATTATACCAAATAGTAGTATTTACTCTCATATTTCTAGATCATAGCAGACACATTCTGCTGAGAATTTTGCTATCCATTCAAATTTATTGACTATTAAATCTATAAACAAAGTTGAACTAAAATAGTTATCAAAGAGCGCTTTAACCAATAGAACGGTCGTAAAATTTAAAGCTATAAAAACTTCAATGATTTGTTTTCTAAACGAGTCCGAATAAAAATTAATAGGCAAAGGTTTGAATAACACACATTATTTGGTCTTATTTTGTCGAATGATACTCTTGGCTTTGACTTCCGTTCCCAGAGCTTAAATTCAATAGGAGAGATGCCTTTTAATCCGATTATAACATTTTTTTTTTAAATCTGGATGAACTCACACTTAATCATAATTTAATTCGCTAACGAAATTAATGTCAACTCATATGATAGAGAGTCAAGATCATAATAATTTTCTAAAATCTGTTTTCCTTTCTTAAACTATTTCCTTTAAATTAAGTTAAATTATTATCTGGTTTTGCTCATAAGTAATATTGTTTTTACATCCAATTCTGAAAGTTACTCTTACCATTCCTGGCCGTTTGTAATTTATACATAGCCACACACATGCACAAATAATTAAATATGAAGCTTAAAGATCATAACGCTACATACATTTGAATGTACAGTAGATTCAGCCTAAAATGAAAGAAAAATCTACTCTATCTATGGCAATGCTCTTATCACAGCTTGCATATATGATTCTCAGCAATGTAACATAGTTTCATGAACTCAAATAGATAAGATACAGATTATTACATTAAAATCGGACAGGCGTATTACAGACTTTTATTTTTAAATACAGAATGTGAAGTACCAACTAACAAAATTACATTTTACACTTGTCGATAGAATAGTAGACTTAAATCCAGTTGCCAATTGACGTCGATACACGCGCAATAGAAGATCTTTAATCGGAAATGCCAATTAGGTAAAACTGTGTGCTCATTTTGCGGTGAATGCAGTCCCGCTAGATTGTCTAAGTGCCGAGCGATTTAGACAAGTAAATAGTGGCTTTTAGGCTTAAATCCAAAGCTAGGTTTTTAATTTCTTAACCTAAAGTCATAATTGACATTTTTATATGTAAATTATATCAAAATCAAAAATCGTGTCGATCTAGTTATGAGTTTTTGTGTATCTGTTCCTCCGATTGTAAGAGCACATCGATTTACGAGGCCAGAAGAACTGTGGACTCCAAATTTGGAATATACGTGCTCCCGTATAATTTGAGCAGATCAGGTTTGATATAAATTTTGTGGATTTTCTTCTGTCCAGCTAAATAGAAATGCTATATATAGAAAGTCTAAGTAAATTGCCTTGATTTTATATCTATAAACTAAGGCATTTATTTATCGTGAAATGTTTTCTAAAATGTTTTTAACGGGAATAAACATCTTACTAAATAATTAATTATAAGCAGGTTATCTAAAAAAAAAGTAGTTTGAAGTGTAGAAGGTTTTTTTTCGAATACTTTTAGAAACCTGATTACAGATCTTCTTTATTGGAAGACGAAAACAATAGCTTTAAATCACAATTGTCGAGTGTTTATTGTAAGTAAAAATAAAAATGACGCTTTTGAGTGATATGAAGTAAGCATTATAAATGTCAAAAATGTGAACATCAGGGGACTTTAACAACGCTATTTCAGAAAACAATAATACAGATTTTTTGAAGACTGAGCTAAATGTGAAATTTTCACAATTCTTGACTTTAGAAAGGCAAGTAATTGGCTAAATTGCCGAGCTTTAATATTAAATAAGCCCGAAATTTATAGCCTCACTCATGTACAAATATATATTTTGGAGTTGTCCTTTGTCGCCGTACCCAAATGCGTTTACGCAAAATGCCGGTAATGGTAGGAGTAATTTCAACTAATTCTTACGCCTCTTTTACCGTATTGCAGACGTTCAACTGTCAGAATAAAACGTGAAGTTTATTTGAAAGTCGATTTAATGGACAGTTCGAAAAGCGCAAAAGAAACGTTAAATACTTGCATTTATTAATACCAACTGGGCGTGGCAGTTGAAATTGTGTATGTGTAAAGACTTAAATTGATTTAAAGTATGGATCTGGCGAAGGCAATTTAGGGATACGCAGTTGATATGCAAATTGGGTCCGTGGTCGCTCGTTGTTCGTTTTATTGCGAATATTAAATGAAATTAATGAAATTTTCTGCACCATAATCCTTTGCAAAACGCATAAATTTGCTCATTAAGTGTGTGTGTGTAAATTTCGTGTGTACTCAATGTTACTAGAATGTTCTTATATAGAGCGCCAGCTCCTTTCCTTATATACGAGTATTTCTATTGATTTTCATCTCGCCGGGGGATGCTCGTTTTGCTTAGTCCATGCCCAAGAGTTTTACATAACTAAGGATTTCCTCTGTTGTTGTTATTGCTGTTGTAGCTATACATATGTATATGTGGTATATAATGTATTTATGCCTGGTATACAAAATTTTTCGGTAGAAGCGACGCCCAAAAGCTTTGTTTTTGCCTTTTCGAAATCGAACAGAAACCGGCCGGAAAAATTCAACATGCGACTTAGCCGAAAGGGAAATTTATGTAAGGAATGTATGTATGTGCGTTGAAAGTACTATTTTAATCAGATATTATTATATTTTAATTTTAAATTTTGCTGTGATTTAAAGAAAATTAGGTATTTTTATATATATCATCTTTAACCCGTCTTCGCATTTTTTGCAATAAAAGTAGGGCAAACAATCGATTTTGTCAACCGCGAAGAGGTTAAGCAAATACCCAAACCATTTCAGCACGCGCCCTCTGCTGCATTACAGGCGCACTTACAGCTTCAAGCATTGGCCGGTAGAGGGCGTCGTATGATTGTGCCCTACGCACGCACACACGTAAAGTGAGAGGTTATGACTGTGTTGGTGCCAGCGAGTGAGTGAAATGGCTAAGGAAGAGAGATGACTGCTCTGCGCACAAATCCATCATGGCTGCCGCAAACACAGGCACACAGCTCGCAATTATCAGTGTGTGCGTTGGGTAATTTTATCTGGCGCTGTATTTTCCTTGTGTGTCTTTCATCCCCGCTTGCAATGAGAATTTGTGGCACATGCGCAATCAATGGCGATGTACATTAAGAATTTGACGTCAAAGTCGTTTTGGCAGCAGCTGCTTATCCCGTTTGTTGTTAGGTACTTTTGCAAGGGGGTTTAGTCGACTGCAGTTAAAACTTAGCTGCAAACTTCAAATGCAAATATTCAGGCAAATTCCGGGCGCAGCTTGCAGTGTGCAGATAAGCCGAAAAGCCTCATCAGTTTTCGGCTAACAAAGGATTAGTTAAACTTCAATACACTGAAAGTTTCAGAGATACGAATACTCATTAAGTTTTTCTCCCCATGGTCAGGCAAAAACAACTTCATCTTGACTGCGTGACACGTCCGCATAAATGCTGTCGAAAATTGTCAAATAAATCACTCATATTTATATAAATGCCCCTGATATCCGAACCAGAGGCTCTGGCTGCCTCAGGCTGCCGCTAGATGTACGCAATATGCAAATGAATACGCCGTCGCTCCATCGCCGCGCGTTTTAGTCTCTAGCCACAGCGGCCAGATAAGCGGCCAGTGGAAACGTGTTTCCGCATTAATTATTAGCCGCCAGCTTGTTTAGATGAGAGGGAATTGAAATCGACAAAAGAGTCAAGTCGAACCAAACATGGCAATACGACAACTATAGTGACTGTCTCTCGATGTCACTCGACATGGCAATGGCCGGGAGATGGATGCGCACCTGCCTACAGTAACCAGCAATGCAAAACGGAACACGTTTGAGATGGTTTCAATATCGAACCATTGGAAAACAAGTATTTTAAGAATTTTAAGAAGGCGACTACTTATCTTAAGAAAGCATTACTCCAAACCACTCAATCATTAGATATCGATTACATTAGCAAATTTCTGTGGTCAAACTGGAACCCAAAAATTGACTTGCAATCGGTAATATCACTTGAACATTCGTTACTTAAAATTCTTTTTAAACTAACTACTTATTTAAATGTATGCATCATGTTAACAGTTTGCATAATTATTTTTGCCTAACCTTTGCAGTCCTATCAATATGTGAATAGGTAATTTTTTAACATTTCTTTAGCATACATTTCAAAAGTGAGATGTGAAGATACTTTATTAGAAATAAATACGAGTAATGTGTACATAATATTTAATAAAATAAATCATATTTAATTAATTACAGATTTAGATTAACATGGCAAAAATAAGTGAATAGTTCCATATCAAAGATATCAAATTGGTATATGTGTAGTAGTCAAATAAGAAAAAAATATCTGGCCTTACCTAATCGTACAATGAGTTAATAGATTCTTGACCGAAGTAATGGCCAGTTAACTGTCAGAAATAGATATATATGTACCTGCATAAATTTGCATCAGCTCATTTTAATTATCAGCAACTCAACGCTTACCTAAGCTTGATTTAGTTGAGAATTATGAGGGGACACTAGCTGAGAAGTTTTTACTGTTTCACAGTTTAAATAAACAAGTGACTTAACTTGAATTTTATGGCCTCAGGTCAGCCATAAAGCATAAGAGTTTGCATTTTGAAGCAACTGCTAAAGCATAAAAAAGTTGCAGCCAATGTTGTTTTCTCCTCTCTCGTTACCGTTATTGTTGACAAACACTTGCGGCACATAATGCGACATTAAGCCCAATAAAATGTCACTAAAAGACAACAAACAGCTAAACAAAAAAGTTAACAAAGCCAAAGCCAAAGGCATCGCATTTTCATTTTCATTCATAAAAACGCAACCGCAAGACGCTTCCGAGAGACGTCTACTGTTAAGTAAATATGTGGATGGTTGATGGTGGAGGTGGCACATGGAGAGGCTTAAAGCAAGGGAGGAAGGAGCAGCTCTGTGTACTCCACTCTACTCGCGTGGTAGTCGCGCGCCTCGCTTTTACGACTGACAGCGAGACTGACACAGGCAGCCCAGTTGAGGCTATAGCCGCTTCCGCCAGCTTCCGTCAACGTCTTGAGCGGCACTTAACATCGTCGCTTGTTGGTTTTCGGTCGTCGGTCGTCGGTCGACGCTTAATGTTGCCATAATAATGCTTTATTTTACTATCACATGTGGGTCTCCCCTTCTTTGTCTTTCTTTATCACTCTTACTCTTTTACTCTCGCGCTCTCTACTTTACGCTGCATGTACAAGTATGTGGTTATATGTGGTGTCTGGGATACGTCTGTTGTTGACCATAAAATTTTAATATCCCCTCGATTCAGTGCGTGCTCAGTTCCTCCGCAGCCAAAAGCTAAATCAATTGCTTGGCACTCTTCAACACCTTTATAACTATTTAATGTGCCACACTTTTCACCTTGACATTGACAATTTGACTGTGGCGCCAAACTCAATGACCATGTCCACTGCCACTGCTACAAGTATAAGCATAACCTGCCTCAACGTTTCCATCTAAACCATCTAAAGTGCCATAAAACACACCAAGTGTTGGTGAACAGAGTGCGCTTCTATGGCAGATGGGAATGGGGGAGAGCGAGCATAATCCATCATAAACATTTTTATAGGCGCTCGCATTTGGCCCACTGCTCCACCATCTCGCGCCCCACCAGTCGGCTGGCTTTGTTATTCTTGTTACTGGCGGCAGTAAAATTCGTTAAATGCTCAACAAATTGTTTATTATAGCAGTTTGGCAATAAATGCGGCTATTAGCTCATTTTAGGTGTTGCCACCGCACTTTTCCTCCTTGCTTTGTTATTCTTCCCTTCTCGAGTTGATCGGTGAGCTGCTGGCAATAGCAGTATCGCCCAGTCAGGGAACACATTTGCATATTATCGCAGATATTCTTTACAATTTCGATTAAAACGTGAGAGAATTTCAAGCTATTGATTATGGTATTCGATTTCTATAAAGAATATCATGGACACATATATCTATATATGTCTTTGTATAATGCGTACTCGCATGTCTTTTGAAATTAAAGTGTTGACACACTTTATAATTAATAATAAAGTTACACCTGTTCATAGCATAATATCTTATAAAATTATTTAAATTACGCAAATTAGGCATAAGCAAACTAATGTCTCTTGGAATAGGTAGATAAATGAAATTATTAGTTAAAGCATTTGAAGTATAAATACTACATTTACATATTTCTTAATTAAATAACAAGGCATTCAATGTACAATATGTGTAATGCATCTTTACCCGTAAGGGTGCTCACGCTTGGATTGCGAATGTATTAAGGAAGATTGTAAAATGGATACACCTCCCCATGCTATGCGCACAACTTTCTGATAAGTAGTAATTACTCAATTTCTTTTAAAAATAAGACTAATTCAGTAAAAAAAAACTTCGTGGATTTAATTGTAATTTAAATGAAATCAGCTAAATCCCCATAATTATATTCTATTAAGTTGATTTTAGCTAGAATCCCTTATTGCCAGTCGAACCAATTGTAATGCGAATACTTGTAAATAAATAGAGTACTGTAAAAAGTAGAATTCACTATCTTAAAAAAAACACATGATACTCAATTGAGGTGGGCGTTAGCATTGTAAAAAAATTTCTTTCGGTAAGAAGCGCCTTCTCAAACAAAATATACTTGTTTTGCACATGGTGTCGAGTGTTAATTGTGTGTTACACACACTTTTTTGTTTTTAATTATGTACTTGTATTTATCTTAGTTGCTGGGAATAGTCTCCTAGAGCACTCCTTTCGGTGGATCAGAATTCTGCTGCGACAGTTTGGCTTTAAAAAAATTAACGGCTTTCGCTATATTTTTATATTGGGAAAAAGGCTTTGCAGTGTGCCTATGTTGGTTACCAGCTTAAGTATTCTACGTACATGACGCACACCCCCCCATCAGAAAGTTGAATGTGGCCATTTTTGTATGGATTCCATAAATGAAGTCACATCAGTGTTGGGCATGTGATATAAAGATACACCCAATTTGGTGTGCGAGTTTCCAAATGAGATGCCCATGTACACTCACACACTTGTACACTTATACACTGAGCAAACGCTGAACCAGCGTCCGAGAGGAATTCGTCGCTATTTATAAGCATCATCTCCGCTCCGATGTGTGACTGGAAATGAGCAGTCGCATAACTTGTATAACTGCCCCATCCAATTCACGTCCATGGACGCATTCAGGCAGCAAACAGATTCCCTGCCTGTCTCGACGTCTTTGACCTACTTAAGCCAGCCGCCAGCTCCAATGAGCGTGTATCCATGTGGATAAATATGGGTAAGTAAAGATATATGAGTGATGTGTGTATTCGTGTACTCGTATCTGTGATGCCTTTGAAGCATCACAAAACTATTTAATTGCGTCGTCCACATTCTCATATTATTTTTGTAATTAATTCTATTGACTCTGATTGGACTAAATTATAACGATATGTTGTGCGGAAGGAACAACCCAGGCTGAATTGCTTGGATCGTATTTACCAATTGCCAACCTGTCTCCAAATGCCAACATTATTCTATTTAGGTGATGTAGAGAACCAACGTAAACTGTTCAAAGTGTTCAAAGCTGATGATTGAATATGAAATAGAATTGATATTAAGAAAGTTCAGAGTTTAGTTTATTTTTAGGATATATTTTAACATACATATATATATATATATATGTGTATTATTATATAATATTATATACTTGTATATATCATAATACGAGATTACAAATGGGTAGAAGCTTTGGTGTGTGGGTTAATAGTTAGAGGCAAATACATTACTGGTTACAACCCGGATTTTTACATATCTTCGATAAAAATACATATTTTCATTGAACAGTCGTATATCATTCACACAAAAACTAAATCTGAAAATTATGGGCTCATAATATTTGTATATTAGTCTCTTAATATTTTAGTTTATTTTGATGTACTTAACCATATACGTAGAGATTTTAATTGTAACTGCAATGGCGGTCCTCAGTCAATTTTTGTAAATTTAATGAGTACTGGATTAGTTTCAATACCAATACCACACGAATTTTTGGGGGCTGTTCGGTATGGTGCATTAAATAGAGACTATTTGGATCAATCCACCTTTCCCTCGCATCATAATCTTAGGGGTCTATCGATGGTGTCTCTAATGGTACTAGTTTGAGTTTTTTTGTATCTTACGGTTGCCTGGCCTCCGTCTGGTCCTATTATTGTATGCGTGTCTTCGGTAAAGTCAAGCACAAAACTCATTTAAATTCAATTCGATTGTGACATTTCTGTTTTTTTTTCTTTCTGTGTTTTCTTTTTGTGTTCTTGTTCTGGTATTTTGGGCTTCTGACAAATGTCACAAAGCTGCGAGAGGATTGGGGATTGGGATTGGGGCTGACTCTGCCAGAGCCACTCGACATTTAAGTCGATTTGGATTTGGATTCGGATTCAAATTCCACCTTGGCAGTGTTCAATGTTTGTTCTGTTTTTTGTTTTCTTTGCCTGCCTTTGCCTGTGGTTATTGTTGGTCTTTGTTGTTATTTTCTTGTTTTGTATGTGCCGTGTTGTGTGCTTTTTAACTTTCATTGTTATCCAAAATGGCTGCATTATTTGTACACACATTTTTCGTATATTTCTTGCAAGAATTTCTTCTTTGCTGGCTCATTTTTTTCCTTCTTTATTTAATTTTCTGCTTCTTTTGGTTCTTATTCTCGAACTTCTCCTGGGCCTCAGCGCAGCACCTCGAAACGTGATTCATGCGAGTATTTTGCCCTTTGTTTTTTATTCTTTTTGTTGCTGTTGTCATTTATATTGATAGGGTGTATTTTCTTTTATGGTGTTGGGTGTGTGAGTATGTTTGTGTATGAGACTATGTTTTTGTGTGTGAGTGCGTGTATATGTGTGTGCTTGGAGAATTCGTCAACAGCAGTTGACGTTATGTAAAAGCTGCCGTCCTCAATTACACTTCCCGGTTATGGTTCCTGTCTGATTGCTAGCAATTTTCATAAACACAGTAAATAAACTTGAGGGATATTCGCTTATTATTTATCATTTACCTTGTGAGAGGTTATGCGTTCAACAAGCCGCATATTGCGTTTGATAATGGAATGGTTTGAATATTTATTTACCAAATATAATATAATCAATATTTAATTTATAATTACATAAATATCATACTTAAAAGCAAAAAGTACAAGTATATCCTATTAGATCATCTGGCATTAGGATTGTATGCACACAAAATGTTATTATCTTTTTTGAACATGAAAAATAACTTTGAATTTCATTAGTTGAAGATGAAATTATCATTTTGAAATGCAAATGCAGCTGGTGCTTGACGTAATAAGTCCATTAAGACTCCTGAAACGCACCCCTCGACTGAGATTGGTAGCCAACGGACTCCTTTTTCCACTCAATGCTCTAATTCCACGGAAATGTGGATGCTGCATAAAATTTATCCAAGACTCACATTTTCCGTAGCAAAAGAAAAAGAAAAATATTAAATTCGTTCTGGCTGAGATTTTAAGTCCGCAGCAAATTAATGTAAATTTTAAAACTTCTCTGCGCCCCCAGGGAGAGTTGTCCAGGCCAGCTGAAACCGTATACTGTCTTACCCAGACTGGACAGATGGAGTGAGTACTTAAAAGGGGAGTGGCAAATATTCTCTGAAAAAGAGCCAAGGAAATAATAACATGACTGCGACTTAATGTGGAAGATTTAAGTGAAGCTCACTTAGAATGACACCTGCATATAAGAGAGTGGAGCACTACTTGTATTATTTTCTATTTCTAAGCGGGAAATTGTTAAAGTCACGCAGGTAGTCTGCGTCAGACAACAACTAAAGTTCTTTATTATTATGATTTGCTTTATAAATATTATATCTCCGTCACGAAATGTGTATCGCATTTCCGACTCCAGAAGGTTTTATTCTTGGCCAGGTTCGTTGAACTGCGTTCATTTTTGAAGACGGTTGAGTTTGTATTTTAAGAAATAAGACGTTTGACAAATACATATAATAATTTGTTAAGACAATATTTATCATAAATAGAATAGTATGACCCTTTTATTCAATCAAGTGTTTCATAATCCATTAATATAGCTTAACACTGATTAATGAGTAAAAGGATATTTATATTATGAGAAAGCCGAAATGACACTATTGAAACAAGGTATGGGCCAGAAATATTATTATGGACAAATAAATGTCAGTTTATGGGAATATATTTTATTGTGATTCATAGCCTAATATAAATATATGTATGTCTGTGGCAACAAATATCTGTAGTAATATATGTTTTGATATATGGTATTATTCTTTTTGATTAAATTAAAATCAGTGTTTATTTAGTTTAATGTATCTAAACTTGGAATAAGAGTTAATACGAGCAATACAGGTTGAGTGACTTTTCGAGCTTGTCTTCAGCTTAAACTTGTGTCCTTTGTAAGTCATATATATGAAATTCAAGAATTCATAGCTAATTGTGCAATAAGTACAATGTGCAATGACATTGCGACTGTTCACCCCATCCTCTTTTTGTCAGATTACATACGGTGGAGCAATCTAGCCAATAATATTTAAAAGTAATGCACTTAATTTCACCTTCTGACCAGACCGAGAAACATAAAACAACAATGAAAATGAGACATGCAAAAAGTAGACGAATAATGACACAAAATTTGCGACCACGCAGACAACCAGAATGAGCAAAATTTAACTAAGAGAAACAAAGAAGAAACAAAACAACAATGAGAAAAGAAAAGCCAGACAAATTTTATATAAATAATTCATTGTTGTAACGTGCAAAGCTCGTCGAGACCATTTCAGTTAATTAATGAAGCGCATCCCAAACCAAAGCCAACAACAAAGACACAGCCCAAAGAAGCAATTGACGCTAAACGGCCCAAAGCGAAATGGAACCAGGAGGAGACAGACCCAATTGAGGGAAGGGCCCTGGAAGATGAGATTCTGACGGAGCTGTGCGAAAATTAATAACAGACGCACAGCGCAGACCGAGCTCCGCAGGCAACGGTTCAAATTTGAACAAATGGCGCAGCAAGGCGCTTCCTGAGGATAGGACGCTGGCTCGGATACGGGAAAGAGTTTGCCACTGCCCTAGGTGGATGCAGGGAAAAGTGCAAATAACGACGATGGCAACGTGTGCGCGTGGCGTGGCTGCTGTGAGTTTGAGTTTTACCATAGTTTGAGGTGGTGGTTGCAACTTTATCCACCACTTATATACGTGGCAAACACATACATACAGAGTGTATGGTGTTCGTGTGCATGTGTGCATGTGTACGGCCATGATTCCCAGATGGGTTTAGGTGGTTGCTGGGTTGGCAACCAAGCAGCCAAACAGCCAAGCAGCCAGGCATACAGGCAATGCCTTGCCGGAATACATGCCAGCTAAATGAAATTCAAATTTTCTGCACAAAGCTCACGAAGCGCATCGGCAGTAGAAGGAGCGATACAGGGCATGGCATTAGCAAAGTTTTAGCCTGGAATGAAAGTGCCCAACTTCCCACTGCGATGCTCATTACACAAAATTTGCATTTAGAGGCAAACAGCTTGGGACGCGGCTTTGGCGGAGGTAGGCATGCGGTATGGGAGTGGTACAAGTATATAGCCAAAAAAAAAAGTGCACTTAACCATAACTTGCGCTCGTGACATGGCGAAATTCTTCCATTAGTTTTGCCTCAGCCAAATCCCTAGCTCCACCCGCAATTCTAGCCATGACCTGAGTGCCTCGGTTGCATAAGAGATTTAGCGCTAAGAAATAATCGCTTTAGCATCAGCAACGCGTCACGACTGCCACATCATCCTCATCATCAGCATCGATAACCGAGAATGAGAAAGCATCGTTTTTCCCTGATGCTGAGATGGGGATTTAAGTGCTCGTTGCCCGTCAACCATCCAACGTGCTGCTTATTTATGACCCGATCCCCGCCATGGATTGGCAGTGGGAGACGCATGGGGGCCATCCCGGCATGGCCAATAAACTCATCGGCTGCTAAATTTATTGCTTGTCAAAATTACGCTTGAGATTGTGCGAGTATAGCGATTGGCGAATAACAACAAGAAAGTCAAATTTCCCACCGTTCTGCTAAATGATAATACCAATCATATCACATTTAAAAGTAATTATTTTGATTATATTCATTAAACTTGAATAAACATGTGATTGGATTTAGCTGTTTCGTTCTCTATCTAAATTCTTCTGTACGCGAGTTCTATAGGCATTTCTTCGTTTGACAAGTCCGTTCAGTTAACCGCAAGAACAAATAGAAATAACACACGAATCACCCTGTGCCGATTCCCCATACCAAACATGACCCAAAGAGAACAACAGCCCTCTCTCTTTCTGTTTCTGTGTGTGTGTGTGTGTGTGCGACGTGTTTCTCTTGAAAACCATTTTACTTGGGGTTGGCTTTTGAAGCTCTTATCCCATTGCAAGCGGAATTTTAATATTATATTTGTATTTATGTATGAATGTATGCATAACGTGAATGTATGTGTTTGGTGGCTTGTATTCATACGCCTTCACTACGAATATATTCGGAACATACTAATCAGATCTCTCTAAAGTTTTTAACTTTAGGGTAATTTTGAGTTGGATACTGCCTTAGGCTATGCTCAATTTCTATTTTTTTTTATACCTCTGTAGTTTAAACATTTATTTATGTTTATTCAACGATTTTGAAATCTAAAAAATTCTTAGATCAACTCAATAAGCAAATCGATTCCAAGATGACCCCGAACGGGTTAATTTTGATTATACGATTGTTAAATTAATTATGCTCATTATAATACTAGTTCAAGACAATCTGATCCAACCTGGCATTTATCTCAAATAAAGTTTCTGTCATATTCAAAGTTTATTTGAAATATGATTTTATAAATACAAATGCTAAAATTTTGGGTTAGGCTCAGAAAAAAGAAGAATAGCCTGGTATTGACATCATTTGGCATAACCAGAGTGTTGGGGAATACTTGAATAAAAAATATTAAATATGCACTGTGCGCCTTTTACTCGAAATTCTTTTCTATACAATATAAAAAACTATTTTTTCGCTATGAGTTTTGTGAGCTTTAAATGCAACTGGATGTTCTTGGCTCCCCCATGATGAACTGCGTACTGCCCCTTGGACATCAAGTTGAATGCTGAGCTGCGAGCTACTTTTATGATGCGAAGCAATTTTTCGATTCAATTATTCTCAATGGTTTCAAATGCGAGAGAAATGTGAAAAGTACGAATTCAAAATGCACAAGCTGGCCAAATCCAGACGCAGACATAGCCCACGCAGCTCACACACGTTTCCGCTTCTCGCATCTCTAGGCACCTTCTCACTGTGCAATACGTGAAATTGGCCGAGGAATTTGTTGATTTTCTCTCCCCGTTTTCCTTTTTTTCTAGCAATTTTATTTATTTTCCCCCTTTTTTTGGTAAACGTCTGCAAACTGAAATCTTTGTAATCAAAATGCTTTGACTGGTCTCTTGCTTGGAACAGAAGGTGTACATTACTCTTTACATGCAATGCGAACTGTGTTGTAGACGTTACGTCCGAGTGCGTTGGCCCCGCAGGATCCGAAGAAGCAGCCCTCAACTGCAGCCTGGTCCCCAGCACCAGCGCCCCGCCCCTGAAAGAAACTAAGCTCAATTGAACTTAATTCGACTGAATCTCAATCGAGCTGAGACTGCAGCCGACCGGAGCTCAACTCGAGTGGAGACGCTGGAACGTGTTCAATTTGCACTCATGAATGTTTTAGCATGTGGTTATTGGATTTAGTTTCGGCACTTGCTACTAAGCATTTTTGTCGTATTTCTCGGATATTTTTCTCAGAAATTTGTTGATTGTGAGGGCTTCAGAAAAAATATCCAACATAATGCAAGTTTATGAGATTTTTAGTTTGTAAAATGGAAGAGAAATGAACCACGTTATCTAAGTCCATAAGTCTGTAAGTACAACAAAGAAAATAGTTTGTCTTGTAAAAAAATAATACGCCAGGAAATTTGATTACTCAAACCACACAATGGCCTAAATACTAGATATTTATCTTTGATGTAATATCGTGTTGCTTACCGTACACAAAGCTTTGGATTTTTGTTCGCTTGCTGACTTTTGGAAAATGTATATCAGGTTTTGTATGTCATGATAATTGTCTCATCCGAAGGTGAACGAACTCAAAATCTATAATGTTTCTCAAGCTGAAGCTTGAATTCTACACAAATTGGGTCAGCCAATGTCTACTCAAGACTTGCCAGCAAATGTCAACAGCAGCCGTGGTGGCTTGCTGACGACTCTGCCATAAAAAATGGCATAAAATTCATGCAGACGACCTTGAGAAGCAGTAAAAATTTTTAATGACTCTCACTTTTTACTGCTGGCAGACCGTAAAATTTCAAGCTGAAAGCAGCAACGCTCGTTTAAGAAGAGGAAACGAAACGAAACCCGTCATAGATTGAGGTCCAGTCTTACGAAGGTTCATTTCGGTGATCGGACACTAGCCACAAACTGTCAATGGGCCCACTGTGAGTCCATAACACATAGATTTAAACTGGTACCAGTTCACCATACTCAATGGTCACTGTTCACATATGTTTTCCTGTAGAAGTGTCTGTGCCTTTGCCTGTGCATATGCTAAGGTAACTATCTCGGCTGTTGTCATAGAGCAAACAAGGCAAACCCTCCCTAGCTCTGCTACGTTTTCACTTTCACCCGACAGCCTCTCATAGGCACCGCGCCTTCTTCTGTTAGCCCTGATGGTTTTTATGTCTTCGCTGGTGTTGTTCTCATTTTATTGTTTTATGATGGCTGCTTCGCAGTTAAACAGGCGCTGCATTGACATTGAGCTCATCACTAGCTACAGGAAGAACTACTTGTACATCCATTTCAACCCTTCCGTACGGCTTAAGGCCATAGGCCATGGGATCTCACTCAACCCTTTGCAATATTCGTACATTGAGGAAACTAATGATAATTGTGCGCAGGTTGTGCCTAATTTGCTTTCAAGGTCTGCTGTTTTTTGCAACGACTTGGAAACTCATAAATATGCCCCGACCCGTGTACATTAAACCATATTTTCGTGCAGCAATATGGCAATGAAACTGAACATTCTTGTAATTAGCTTTTGGAAAGTGTAAATAATTACAGACACGATAGGTAGACCTTAACATTCCAAGGATACGAATGTCTTGTTAACAGTTGTCCGGAACAAAGAACAATTTAATTACAAGCATAGTTTGTAACCGTACTCTAGGAACTAAAAATGGATTTCCACCCTTTCAGTTACTTCGCGTATTTGTTACAGTAAAAACATTTAACAATATTTACAAATATTCTTATAGCATTAGAGCTTTATACAAATTATATCCTTACACGTAACACTAAAGATTCTGTTTCCATAAACATTGCACTCGAATTTTTAAAAAAAATATCTTAGCTTTTGTGATTCAACGGATTCAGTTGTTAGCGGCATATCTATAATAAATAATGACTGTAACGTTTCATAGTCAGAGCTTAAATAATGAAGGACCAGTTTGCCGAAAATCAGAAATAATCAAAATTAAACATAATGTATTTATGTATGTAGTCGGTTGCAGAGTCTTTATTTTTATATATAAGTGACGTACTATAAATTGGATACCAACCAGCAAAGAAAATAAAATTAAAGAATTGCAAACCCAATTCCAATCAAAGATAGAAAAAATCTAATTTTTACATACATGTGCATTAAGTGCGCAGAACTAAGATATTGGTATATAAAGTGAAATTTTGTAAGTTATTTATTTTTTTATTTAAATACATATTTTTTAATAAAATTATTAGTAGTAGATTAGAGGTAGAGGTGGAAGCCACCTATTTTTACGCAAGCTTCAGCAGTGAATTTAAATATTCCAATCGTTCATGCGAATTGCTTTTCAGTGCATTGACACCTGCTTATCACTGTTAGATTTTCGTATAATGCATGCGCTGTCGCTGTTCTGTGTATAGGAACTATCTAATTTTGCATTCCCCGCCAGCGAGTTGGTCTATTATTAAGATGGATTTTGTCTGCTGATAAGGATACTTGTTGAGGACGACAAACGCCGAAACTTTTAATGAGAAATGTCGCCAGTGCATGCCGTTCCAATTTTCTTTGTCGTTGTGTCCCAGCGGCGCTTGGCGATGTCGACGATTTTCGTAACGAGTGAGCATCTTGCCAAAATGAGAAAACTTTGCCATCACCAAACGTGTCGATGTCGACGGTTGGCTGCATTCCGAGAGTCGGGCCAGAGCTTGGGTTGAAGAAGGAATGGAATGGTGCATATAAAGCTTGCCAGGCAGGAGCCATAAGTTGCCGAAAGTAAATCTGTTTCAAGTGGCATTCACTTGCCGAATTGGCTGCTGGCTGCCGTCTGGCTGTCGACTGTTAGCTGTGGGCTCAGAGCTCCCCATGGACGTGCAACAATAGTGGGGGTATATATTTCGGTGTCCACCTATGCGCTTGTAACATGAAACTCCTGCTCAGCATTTTCCTTGTTTGGACACACAAAACGCTTCGTTTCCCATTATTTGCACAGCAGTTGCAACGAGTCGACTACGATGAAGGATAAGAAATCCAACGGCTCCTTGCTGGCCATCCACCCACGTCCAGGTTCACTTTTACTGTGACTTTACGTTTATTTCTGCATAAGGCAACGATGCGGAAGAATAGCTCCGTTTCGCCTTGCAAAGCCTCTGGCCTCTGGCTGGCCGACAATTCCCTATGTGGATTTACTAAATGGCGAGTGTTGCATTTGCGACAAGTGCCGATGCTGCTATATGAATACACTGACCAATATTTTAAAACGTACAGATTGTAGCTAGATCTTCACTTTTTTAAAGCTAATGAGTTAAGGGACTATACGTATTGTCGCTTTTTATTGTATAAAAATTAATTTCAATAAGAATAGAATCAATGAAATTATTAACTAATTAGACATTTATTTATTTATTTATTTTTTTTAATATATTGTATTAGACATTTCCTCTTTTTGTTTGTACGTTCGCTGCTAAGAAAACTTTTTATATTATCATTTTCTTTATTCCGAGTTTCACGGCTTTCAAATTGGCCGAAAATAACTTCATTCTAAATTATTCAAGTACATACTAAATATTTAATTTAATTGAACGCATATTTCATGATTTACGTGAGTAATATTAAGCCTTTTGCGTAGTCAATCAATAATTTTTTACAGTGTACGAGGAAATGCTATATTCGTGTCAGGACCACGAAAAATGTCGGAACAGTTGGAATAAAAATTTCAATCCCTCGTTTGTTGACATGTTTTTGCCGTAGATGCCGCGGCAATCGTTGCATTCGGGCCCAATGTACGAGTGTGCGGTGGTACAGGGCACAATTGGTCGATAGGGGGAACACACCTTTAGGCATACACACAAAATGTACGCAAACAAAATAAGCAGACAGTCAACCCAAAAAATCTAAATTAATACAATTCGCCTCAGCTCTGGCTTTGGCTTTGTATCTGACTGTTTGCTTTCATATTTTGATGATTGTCGCAGCGACTTGGCTAAAAATAGAAATTGGCCTGGGCCGAGTAGTGGCATGGAAACGGGAATAACAAGGCACGTCAATGGGGAGCCGGCACCAACAAACTTGTAGAGCTTAAATCAGTTTTAAAGCTAACAACTTGGCTTGGCTTGGATGACATTTCTTTTTAATTTGGGTGCCAAAAGTGTTGGCTAAAGTGTTGGTTGCCAAAGTTTTTTATAGCCCCAACAGATTTTACTCGTTGCCAGCTACATTTAGTCAGTTTTTGCTGCTGGACGTCTAATGAAATTCGCCACCTTCTTGCAGCAATTTGGGTGCCTCATATGCTTCGCATATTGTGTCAAATGCGTCTGACAAAACTTTGTCCAAATCCATTTCCAGGCTACTCACTTAATTGTTTCTGCCTCCGGAGTGCCGTATGTAGCAGCTGGATAAGGGCTTAGGACGAAGACACAACTTTGATTTATCATGCCGTAAGCATATCCACGAGGTGCACGCAGTGTCGGACATGGGACTGGAGGTAGGTAGAGAGACGAAGGCGAAATGACCATTGCCCAGCCACCAATTCCTGTGGGGAAACTTGGGTAGCCCAGGAGCGTTCATAAATCAGTGGACGGAATGTGAGGCCACCTCAGCCCGAGCAGGATATCACTATAAATCGAACACTTAATGGACTCACCTGCATGCGACATACCCAGGTCTCGGGCTCGCCTTGAGCTTTGCGCTCAATCGAATCTCGGTGCCTTCTCAATAATTTTGCTTGCATTATGAGCATGAAATAAGTTAAGAACTTTATTCCAAAATTAAACGTGAAATGAATAAACGTGACTAAAATATTTATCTTGAGTTTCAGGACTCGCATGAGGCGTATTTGCATAAGTGGATATCTAGTCGCAGTTATACTCATACCAATACAAGATCGAATGCAAAAGCGAGTATAGATATGTAGCGTATATTCACTCATATTTATACACTACGAGTATTGCCAGTAGCTCTTGTTGTCTTCTTTTTCGTTTATTTCGGTATCCGTTCGTGGATGAGAAATGGGAAATGCACATGCATATAAAGAAGCAAGTTTTATTCAACCCCTAAATTAAAATAATTTCTGCATTTTACTGTGTGTTTATCCTAAATGAAATTGCAAAAGAATGTGATCCTGTCTTGGACAAAGAACTGCGTCAAATGGAATGACACTCCTAGTGGAGCGAAATATTGAAATAAATTTTTGTTTTTTTGTTGTTTAAGAAGTTATTTAATCAACTAAGAATTTATTTGGAAAGATCAAAATGAAATCGCGAACTTGAAGCTTGCATCTCTTTGCAATTGATAGCGACTTGAAAAGCAAGGTCTTATTGAATCAATGAATTTATTCATGAGTTAAAACAATTGTCGACTCAATTAGAAACGGCCGTCAAGTTCATTGCATACGCTCGCTTTCAATTCAAATGAGTGGCATCAAATGTGCGGTTGACCTAAACACCACACAACAATCAGCAATTAGCACTTGACCACTAATTGTCCATTAGTTTCAAAGTCTGTGGTAAGAGTATTACTACGAATTAAATTAATGGGCGGCTCTTACTAAAATAGTGCCTAGCAGTTCGAATGCCGGCGGAAGTTGACATTCATTAAGTAAATAAGTCAATGTGTCTTTTGCCATAGAGTGTTTAATATAAGCGTTACAAATTCTTAAATATTCGATTAGGGCATAACTCTTAGCAAGGATTGGTATTAAGGTATTAGGAAAAATATAAATATTTATTGTTAAGTAGCCAATTAAATTAAAATTTAAAAAAACTTGAAATGGAATCCCTGGAGAACATATACCTTATTAGAGCTTAGAAATCTGTAATATTTAGCTCTACCAATTTTCAATACGTGTAGAGTAAAAAATATCAAAAGATCTCAATTTAATTTAAAACTGTAATTTAAATTAGATCAAAATATGAGAAAATTATATAATTGTGCCTTAAATTTTGTTCAGAGCTTGGAAATTTGTGGAATGGCTGTGCGCAGTCTGCATCAGAATCAAGACTCGACTCAATTGAATATGATGTAGTGAAGCGGGTGCCTGTCCGTGGCCCGCGTCGAGTTTCCATGCCAACGGAATGACAAATAATGGAAGTCACGCGCTTTGGTCAATGGCCGTGTGTTGGAAGGAGAAGGGAAGAGTATTTCAGTGTGGTAGAAAGAGCTAGTGCTACACCAATGTGTATTAGTATTGGTGCGTGCATTAGTGTGCGTGGACGACGCTGTCTCTGCTGACGTCGCGACGTCGCAACGTTACCGCAGACTGGCTGGTCGGGTGAGTTTTTGCCACGCCTGAAGCTGAAACGAGTCGGGCGCATGAGCAAGAAGAGGACGCACAATGTTGCCTATCTGTTAGATAAATTCGCAGTCAGATAAATTCAATATGGCCGACAAGCAGATAAACTTGATTCCCGTCTTCAATTGTCAGTGATGTCACAGCAGCGACACCTACCGGCGAGACATTACTTGGCTGCGAGACCATATTTATCTACTTCTTATGAGACTCTGGAGGCACAGGCATAGTTCTAGTAGAAGGATGCCAAAGAACGCAGTTTGCAACTGAGTTTCCAATTTTATCCGCTAGGTTTGTCCTCTGATTTTCTCATTGGTACTCAGAGAAATGCAAAAAATCCAATAAACTTGAATAGAGCGGAATAGAACGACCTCGCAAGGCTTATTTGCTAGAATATTCTGCGAACCGCAAAAAATCGCTGCAAGTCTTAGAACAGTAGGTTTCAATTCAACCAATATCTAAGACGGGGTATCGAAGTAGAAAGAATGTTCTTCACATCAACATAAATTCCAATACATTATAGATTTACAAATTCACAAGATAAATCTTCTCATTGAAATTCATTAGTTTTGTATTATGATTGAATGATTCATACAAATTAATAAGCTCATCTTGATCTGCCCTAATGTTGTCTTAAGTTGTTACAAGCTAAATATATGGGATGGACCAGCCTTATTGATATTAAAACACAAGCATTGCGGGGCTTGAAGTATTGCTAACTTCAGAAGCTGTTGTGCCACAAATGTTATACAAGATGGTCAAGAGAATTGACTAAGAGATGCCCTGTATGATTAAATTCTATATTTCATATAATTTATGCTCAAATTGAGCGGGTAATTTCGATTGGGGAGAAAGAAATCCAAAAAAGTATATCACTCGGATTACTAGAAGGAAAAATATAGAACTAGTTAAATCCTTACGCTATAACATAAATACGCTTGAATTGTACACAAATTGTCCAGGTTTTAGGAGTCTTAAGTCTTGCATAAATTAAAGACCTGGATACAGGCTCTCATTAGGCTCTTTTCCTTAAGTACACTAGATGGAGACGCCTCATTTGAAGGCGGTAACTATCAGACATGGCGTTTGAGTTGATGTCCTGGAATGAAACCATTGGGTTGATTCGAGGCGACAGAAGCAACTTGTAATCAGTGCTGTTAACAATGCGACTCATAAATTTCTATTGACCTCTATACCCTCTGAAGACTTTCATTGGGTTCAGCCGCCTCTAGCGCCCCAGCCCTATTCTCAGCACCAGCATCAGAAGCAGCCCTGCAGCGCGTGAATTATGCAAGTAGCGCGATAAAAGCAAAGCCCGGCGAACTAAATTTATTGGATGCCATGCACTCATTAGCATCCAAATGCGGAGACCGCCAACTCAATGTCGAAGACGAAGACGAAGCAAACGCGACCGAGAACGCGAACGAACTCATTAGCAGCCCCGGTGCCTGCTACAGCCCCAGTACCAGCCACATCCACATCCACATCCACAGTAACAGCTTCAGCCATACTAGCAATTGACAGCCCGGTCAATGGGCGGGCCATGGCGCTGAATAAATAACAAAATGACAACCACAAAAAACAACTTCACCGGTGTTGGGACAGTACTCAAGGCTGGAGACTGGAGACTGAGGGCAGCGTCAAGACAAGAAACTGTACAATAATTGAGCTCACAAATCACAGGACGCAGCACAGTCACAGTTGGAGTCGGAGTCGCATATGGAGTCAGAGCAGGAGCAGTCGACGCGCCAATGAACACGAACAAAGTAAATTGAGATTCTTGAAATTTATGTACATATTCTTTTCCACCAGCAGCCAGCGGATGCCGAACTTCATAGTACGTGCGGCCACTTAAGCTCCTCGTCGTCGTCTGGGTCCCATGTTCGCGACTATTTCCGCACCCTGAGGCTGCATCCCAAGTATTTCCAAGGACTGGAGCAAATCTGCAAGACAACCACCCGAGCAAAGGCGCCCTCGCCTCGCGCCCTTTTCTGCTTGGCGCTTTCTGGCTCAAGCTGGTTGGCCATTTAGTTGGTTAGCCAGCTGTATGCTGTATGCTGATGTGGATATGGATGTGTGTGGCGTGGCATATTGATGAACCACAGCAAATTGGCTCCACGGTGGCAGAAGATCCTATGCTTCTTACAGTGAGGCAATGTTAAAAATATTTCGAAAATATGAGGACAATTTAATTACATAATTTTAATTGAATGTTGCCTACATAATAATAGTGCATAAATAAAAGGAAATATATGAAGAAAAAGTAAAAATTCATTTAAATCAAAATGCAATAGATCCGAAATTATATATTTTACAAGAAATTCCATAGATGCAAAGCATAGATTGCAAAGCAAAGTAAAGTAAAGGACCAGTTTACTTAATTTCTCAACCACTGTACTGGTATTTTCATGGCTGTTTCGAGTTTTTCTAGCCGTAAGACTCGACAAGAAATTGTAAAAATAAAAAAAATAAAAAAGATAAACAGAAAAATGAGGAAAATAAAAGAAACGAAAAACAGCAGCAGATCCACTAAGAATCATTTTCGTCGCCGTGCCCCTCATCTTCACTTCCATCAGTCCTATCTATAGTTTGTAGTTGCAGCTTGGCAATCTGCCATCATGTGGCATAAATCCCCCATGATAAAACATACGATTGCTCCCCAAAGTTCGTGGCACGCACTAAGCCACGCAACTTTGAGTTGCGCCAGGACGACAGTCGGTAGAACACTTCTACAGGGAGACGGTGTGGCGGGCAGCAGAGAATTCTACTAGTTTGTGCCGTCAACTAGAAATACTCGTAATATAAATAATTTAAAAATATTGCGCTGCCCTCAAGAGCCACAAAGTTTTGCGCGTTACCAACGCCAAGATGGCTTAGTCTACAATTGGTCATTCCACTGTCAATTGGGTGCATCTCATTTTGCTGTCAGTCTCTGACCAAGAGACAAGTTCAATGCACAGCATTTCCACACAGTTCACAATTCACAATGCACAACATACACACTTTCTTCAGTTCAAATTTGTCATCTTTTGTAGCTATTAAAATTGAAGTGTTGTGAGTTAATTGGACCTTAACCAGAGGTCTTCATTTATATACAAGAGCAAGCTTTTAACAGTAACTTGACTATTTACGCTTATCTTAGGGATTCATTCTGAAAAAGCAAGAAGATTATCCCAAAAATTGTTTGGATTTTTATTTCTTTTGTTCACAATAATTTTTTACTCGTGCATATTTTTTTAAGTAAGAAGTAAGTAAAATCTAAAGTTAAAAATTCTTGATTTAGAAATGCTCTCTTAGTACATATTAGAAATGTACATAAGAGAGCTATAAAGCCAATTGTACGATGTGATAGTGATTACCTGAGCTTTAGAATCAGTAATACAACATAACAGGGTGCTTCAGGCTTGGTACTTATGTGATGTGTGCGAACAACACAATTAATTTATTAAATGGAAAGATTATAATATCGACGTCAAATCAATTTATAGAACTGGAAATAACACATAGAAACGATAGCGTTTTCCTCCATGATAAAGGTATATCAACATATTTCTGGCTTTGAAACTGATCTACCTCTCTAAATTACTAAAACTTTTGGTGAATACGCGATCTGATTTAATGGACGTCCCGGAATAAATAGAATTATTTAGCGTTATGTGTCGTATGATAACCACATTTTATACAAAACGGGTCATACTTGTTATTTCTATAGAATTGGCCAGACCAATCTAATCATTATTTCTTATCTAATATAACACATTAATGGAGATCCATCGGATCGATTTAAAGTTTAGTACAAAAGTACACTCGGGCTTCAAGCAACCCTTAAGCAAATGTTAAAATGTATAACTTTTAGTTACTCGTTATGTGGATATACCGTTTTGTGTTATATATAATATATAATAAACATAATAATACATTCTTTGTTGTGGTACACATTCAGAGTAAATTTGATCTGTATCCAATATATGAGAGGCTTTATACCAAACTCCATATTTCAGCGATTTACATTCATTTGTAGATCGTTAGCATGCTACCTTTTATCCAATTACAGGGTAAAAAAACTAGATACAACTTAAATTGAAGTTTTTGTCCACCTAAAACTGCATAAACTGTCGTAAACTTGGCTTTGAAAATAAATTGGAACTAGTTTGTTTATTCTGTGTGTGCATTAAAAAATGTAAATAAATGCCTTGAAACACACCCATAACATTGCGTACGTGTGTGTGTGTATGTGTGCTATGAGTCAAATACACACACTCGCACACACAATACACAAACAATAACACAAATAGAAATTTTGTTTTATTCTCCAGGCGGCCGCTGTATTTCTCGGCCAAGAATATAAATTAAATTCCACAACATCAAAAAACAGGCACAAAAAAAGAAACAGAATACACGCACGACCACAAGTATGAGTAAATATATGTATATTTATATATATATACGTATATATATAATACTCGTAAGAAGAATCATGAACAGATTTTTAAACCTCTGCCCCGTCCGAGTGGCCGTCAGTGCGCCCGTTGCCTTTGTGCTGATACGACGTGTAGCGTTGGGATGTAGGGTTGGGATGGTTTGTGCGCTTGGAAAGAGCATTCCCAGCCGACTCTGGGAGGGGTAAGGGCAGTTTCAACGACTCCTTCAATGGCCGCCGCATGGCGTGCGAGTGGTGTGTTCTCTCTCTCACCACTAGCGCGAGCGAAAAGGTTGCACATCGTGCGCGGTCTGAGTTGCGTGTAAGGAACAGAGATGGAGAGAGCCTTACAGGGTACAGTGGTAGTTGGTACTTGAGACAGAATTTGAATTTATATTTTGAAATTTGCCTGCCTGGCTCTAACAGCCTTTTGCCTGTAACTGTCCTCACCAGGTCAGCTGGTATTGCACTAGCCCTTTTGTGTACAGCTGTCTATGGATTGGACAAATTTTAAAGTCTGTTTAGGTCTCATTTTGGTAATGTTACTCTTGATATTGTTTAATTTAAGTAAACTTTGGCAACCTGACGCAAATAATTTGAGATACAAATATGTGTAGGTAACTGTTCATATAGCTGAAGAATGGTTGCTTTCCTTTTTTACTTCCTTTTCTACAGGCAATTAATATTTCATTTTAATAAGATCCAAAAAAAAGTCTTGTCCTGGGCGGTATGGTATGCAAATAAGCTAAGGACAAAGACATAATTGGTGAGAACAGTAGTCGAGAGCACTTTCAAGCGCTTAATAAAAGCTAACTCATTGAAGCTAAGCTGCAACCCTTCGCCCCTATTTGCAAGTCTGTGTGACCCTAATGAATCGCGTCGACATCGGTAGCGCATCTCTAATGTAATTAAGCAGCTTCATTTGACTCCCGAGGGCTATGCTCGAATGCCCATGCAAATTTTGCCACGAAATTAGTAAAATTAATTCCATTCTGCTTCGCAATTGACAGCTCGAAGAGCTGATTAAAATTTCCAATTAAAGACGCAAAACAAGAAGAAAGAAATGCGCTTCTTGGGTTGAGTTACTAAGAACATGTTATCCTTTTAGGTTTATTCTCTGACTGATAAGTGTAGCTTGTGTTAAAATAATTCGCTATTGTATGACTATGCGTTGGATAAGCGAATAGTCTCAATATTGAAATAAGATTTTTAGCTAAATTTTGATAAAACATATTTCGTAGAATCATTGCTGAAAGTTGATAAAGCAAAATTAATATAAATCTGTGATATTTCATGCTAGATCCCAATTAGTTGCTCACCATTAGTAATATTCATTAGAAGTAAACTAAAATTATCAAAAGCTTATATTATATTTGAATTGAATCTAATAAATCCCCAGTACAAATATAGGACTAAACTAACTTTTGTGAATAGATTTTTAGTTTGTAAAGAGCTGACACCTTAATATACTACCACTCTTAGAATTAAAATACTCTCAGATATTATAGGGCATACATATTTATCGAATGCAGACAAATGTATTTACGTTTTTTATTCAAAACATCTTTGACCTGGAAAGATATAAAATATATCTTACTCTACCTCACATACAGTATATTTTCTGCAATTTATGTGGTTTATGTTTTAATTCCATTTGAAAAAAATGAATTTGAACAAAAATTGTTTCGAATATTCTCAAAATATTTTACTATTTTGTGTTTTAATTGCTTTTAACTAAACAATCAAAAAATGGAAACTATAGCAACCAAAAACATTGAACTGAAAGTAAGAGGCTTTCTATTTAATACAACACACTTTCAGATGTTTTTTAAAAGCTTCTATATTTCGCTTTATTAGACGTAGTTTGGCATCAACACTGTTAATTTATATTTGCAACTCCAAATTAAAGATACGTAAATAATTATAATAAATAAATAAGTAAGATAAAACCTACGTCACGCAAATACTTGGAATTAATTGTCACTTTGGACAAGGTTAGTGGTTCAGATGCTAAAAGGCAGATAAGATATTTTACTTTAACTCGAAAATATGTGCATAATATTAAGTAATTTAACTGATGATCAAATACTCGTATAATAATGTATACCATGAGTATGAATGGTGATTTTTAATTTATAATCAATATAATAGTTACCTAAGCAGTAAAACTAAATAGTCCGCTTCTAATAGTCACAAATTTACTTAACATGAAAAAATTGTTTGTTTTAATATGATTTTAATTAATGTTGAATATATTATGCTCCGTAATATTTAAGTTAAGTATTTTCAAGTACGAACATAATTTATTTTACTCAACTCAATTTTTTTAACACGTAAGTACATAAGGTGGGTTGGCTTGTTTATTTAAAGATTAAAGCTTAAAATACTCTCAAATTCAGCAATTTACAAAATGTATTCGTAGTACTTCAGTTAACTTGAATTAATTGTTCTTTACGGCCATCCATTTATTCGACTTTCAGGTAACAATATGCACAAGCTTTGGCAGATTTAATTTTAGTTTTATTTTCAGCGAGGAGCAATAGAGAGAACGTTTAATTAAAAGCAAAAACACTGGCGAATTGCGACCACAAATAAAGCAACCAATTGAAGCAAACATAGGGAAGTCTACGAGAAACAAGAACCGGAAAGACCGCACATTGCAAAGCGCACGCAACTCAGGCAAGCAAATAAATGAGGTATTTACGGGTATGTGGCTTCCAAAGACGTGAGAGGGGCCAGCTACAGCTAGAACTAAGGCCGTGCCCAAGGAACCCGTCTATACTCGAGTGGGTGGAGGGGAGCTACGTACATAATTGACTGACGGGATAATTTACTTCCGTGCACTTGCGTGTTTATTAAATTTCTGGGGTTGTCTCTGGGAATTGATTCAGCAAACGAGATGTAGCTGGAGCTAGAGCTGGAGTTGGAGCTCAAGCAGTGTGTCAATAGGGTTTCAATGCCAAAATCAGGATGGGGCGTGAAATAGGGTAGAGCGGAGAGTTAATATTGCGTAACCACATGTAATTACATGTATTCCTCATTAATTTCTCCAGTTCGGAATCGTGACAAGCTTTCGTTGTAAGACTCTTCTGAACAGTGCAGCACAATGGCACAAATATAACCTGGGGATGACTACAATCAAGGTAACCGCTTAACCTTTTCGGCATGTTAGATATTTTAGAGCAAACATGAAAGCATCCAAAGTATTTTGTCTTTTCAGTATGGAGAAAACAAGTTAAAATAATTTTAAGAACAATAAATTTTTTTGAGCCTTTGATCAGGGTGTATGGTATATGATATGGTGTTTAGGAAGAATGATAACGTAACATCAGATATCTATTTCGAACTATTTACTTGAATATCTAATCCCGTAAGCTTTATTAAAGCTTCAACAGATGTTTTTTAACTGGTTTATTTAAAGGGTGAAAGGTTATCTAAAAGCGTACCTCTAGTCAAATAATGTTAAATACTTAAGGAAGTAGTTGCAATTTATCTACTTTGCACCGAGCAGATTCCATTGTTCAAATGCTTTAACTCGGTGAAGCGAGCAGTTGGAGATGGAGGCATGGGCCCATGTTATCGAACCAAGGGCGCTGCGAGTCACGTTCGTCAACCAACCCATTTACTTAGCTAAGCGATGGGGGTTGTACCTGCCGCCATCGTAGCCCCCATCCGTTACCCCCAGCCCTAATGGCATTAACAACAAGGCAAGAAGCAGAGCAACAGCCCTGCACAGATGGAAAACACCCGCCCCAAATTGGTGGAGATTCTTACAAGTTGTTACTGGGCCGCTTGGCCTCTTGTTGGGTGGGTAGGTCTTCCCGATTGATGGAAATCTTTGTGCTGGGCCCCATACGAGTACACGTTTCTGCGCTTATTGCTTGAATATGGAAATTTCGCCATTTATTTGATCAACTTTTGCCTTTTTCATATCGAGACAGCGTTTGGCCGGGTGGATGTGAAAAATAAATGGCAAAAGGTACAACAACTCGGGCCCAACTATTTCATATGCCACACACATTGCCATTGCCATTGGCATCGGGATTGCAATTTAGCAAAAATCATGTTGGAAAATAAAAACAGAAACATCATAAGAGAGTTGTGCATGTTAAGGACTACTTTTGGCACGCATGAGGTCGCTTCATCTCAAGCCCGAGCTGTGTTTGTATCTCGTATCTGATAGTTGCACCTGCGCCATACTTTAAATTGATAGTTCCACATTTGCCATGGCCATGTGGCTCATTTATTGTTTTACATTCGGTACACATATGTGTATATAGGTAAATATACATAAACAGACGTATATAAATACATTTATATTATATAATATAAAAAATATATATTTATATGTATATAAATTCGGTTTGGGAAACGGACTCACCTGCAACAGTTGCTGTCATAAGCCTCCATTTGTCTCTTCTCTTCAGGGGGTCGCTGTAAAAAATAATCCACCTAAAATCGAATGGAAATCAAGATAGTTATTTAAAATAGCTATTTAGGCTCACCGCATAAAATTGTATTTTGTTTTAAGTATTATAAGTTTATTATTCTGAATGACTATTTATAAAGTTATTAAATACTTATTAATAAAAAATAAACTGCAAGATACAAGAATGGCACTAATTAATTTTAAAAGGAAAATTAATTGATAGTTTTAGTGAAAAGAAGAGCGGGAGGAACAAGAATCATTGTATTTTGGGAGGTTCATATAACGTTTTTATTGCAAATAAAAGGAGTAAAATTAGTCCACTGGAGTATATTGTGCTGAAAGATACCCTACCCACAGGATATACCCATAACTGAAAACACACGCGCCACTGTATCGTCAAATACTGTTTTCGTATTACTTAAGACCATAAATTAAGTGCATATGTGCCTAAAATCAAATCTGTTTCGCTTTACTTTTTAAGTTTCAGGTTAAATTGTCTTGCATGTTGTATACAGGAATACAAATACATAAGACTCAGATATCGTTTAAATCATTCTGACGAAAGGGCTATGGTAATGATAAAATTTATCAATAGAAAATTCATATTGCAATGCCGTAATGTCTCATTATTCACGCATATAAATTTTTGAATTTTACAGTGTATCAATAGTTATATAAATGATTTTATTATTATAAACTGCAAGATAGAGCTACGACTAAAGCCTAAAGATTTCAACAGTTATAGTTATATTATTAAATTTAATAAAATACAGTTTAAAAAATATTCCAATCATCGAGCGACCGTTCGACATTTATTTTATGTACAAAAATAACCTTTCGGGTACATTGAGTTCATTATAAATTTTAAATTTAAATTCTTACATTTATATAGATTTATATTGTATTGAAAAGATTTGCAACGACATTTATAAGTGCCATCCAAAGTTTTGTCTCCATTTTTTTTTTCATATATTGTCCCCTCACATAAGGCATATAAATGAACCGTTTTGCAGAAGCTTATGAGAGTGGGTCTCTTGCACCATTGCCTGGGACATGGACATCTAAACGTGAATGTAAAACACTTTCCACAGACGGTTAAATCGTGGGCTGAAATTGCTGTACCCAGTCTCTGTATACCTCTCGCCACACTCGGCCCGTTTGTACGGGAGTAACACCCTTTCATCCAATTACCTCGCATGGCCGCCGACAAAATCGCCATTGAATTGAAATCTATTCGAAACGCAAAGTAAGGACCCGAGTCGATTTATGTTGGAACACGCTCCTCATTATTATTTCACGCTTATCATTTTATTTCAATTTTCTACAGCCGCTTCTTTTGGGGCGGGGCTCTTGCGAAAAGTGCGCTTTCTTGTTTGCGGAAAACAAAAATACAATAAACTTATAGTTGGTTCCTCGGCTGGGATCTGTACGGACCAGCACGGACTGGCTGTTCACAACATGCATATAGAGTGTGTACCAGAAGATACATATTTATATTGATGTGGGAAAAATGTGGAGTGGAGTAGAGTGCGTCGCTGATGCATTCATATCCCATTGGGTCCAGTTGTGTGTCGTGCTCCCGTCCAAATGTCTGCCCTTCGTGCGCTCCATTACTCATTCGATTATGTTGCCGCGACGCGCTGTGACGGGCACACTTGTCTTCACCCACACACATGCAAACATGGTTGTGCATTACTTTTATAGGTCGTGTGGTGGTCCTTTGGCATCTCGAGGTCCACCTCCACCTCCAGCTCAACCTCCAGCCATTTTCATTCTCGCCCACAGTAGCTGTCGTCGTCGAGTGGTCGCTTGTTTGTCTATTTTTTTGTTTATCAGTTGTCCAACCACCCAACCACTCAACCACCCAAATAATCAAACACCCAACTACGCGACCCTGGCGTATAACAAACGAGAACGAGCCGTTGAGTATCACGAGGCCTTCAAGGCATCCATCCATCTATCTATCCTTTCATCCATCCATCCATTCATCCATCCATCCATCCATCCATTCATTCATCCGTCGATATCCATATACAAGTATGTACATATGTATGTATATCCATGCTACATCATTGCTATTCGACGACGTCATCATTTTTTCTCATGTGTATCTTTTCCCGACTGCTTTTTGCCAAACTTTTTAGTTGTGTTGTTGTTGTTCTTTCAGTTCTTTGTTGTTGTTTATTAGACAAACATTGAAGCTCAACTCACTGGCCGCCTCGAATACCCCAATGGAATATGTTCGTCTGCATAAATTCTAGTTAAGCATTCCCCAGACCAAGCCGAGTTTAGCCGTACAACTTATGTATAGTTACATGACTGGTCCACTGTTTGCTCCTGCTCCTGCCTTACCACTTAGTAGTATCGCGTCTGTCTGGCTGCCAAAATGGTTACATTTTCATAATGAGCTACAGCCGAGCATGACAACCACGTTTGTATCGAGACGGAGGCCTTATATATATATATTTCTATCAGATGATATGGAAATATCATAAAAGTTCTCTCAGCGCGTTCGACTAAGAGCGCCAAACTTTTTCTCATTAATATTTTCCATTTCCGAAGATTAACGCCAAAGAAAAGTTTCTCAATACTCCCTTCATCTCAGAGTTAAGTTCTTGTATTTATTCATGTTCAGATATGCTTGTTAAATATTCTATCAAAATGAGGGACACGAATGCGGACAAAATGGGAACTTTCGATTAAAGCAACCCCGAGAAACGTTCAGCTAATTTGTTATTTGTACAAACCATTGAGATGGCAACAAATTAAAAGTGGAATTTGGAAATAATATCAAGGATATACTCGTACGTAACGCAAAGTATTGAAACTCGAAATTTAATTTAATTTGAAATATGTAAGAGTTGTTGCGGCATTAAGAATACACGTATTAGCATCTAACACTAACAGCTACTATGTTCAATTTTTTTTCATAAATCTCAATTAGTTTTTTATTTTAATTAATTAATTAAACTACCAAAGCCCAAAGTAGTTATTGGTATACACAGCGTGAATTGCTTAAATATTAGTCAACTATTGCTTAATAGAAATATTTATTTTTGCAGTTACGTTCAATTGGAAATAGTTTTAAATGATACTTTCACTTTTTGTAGCAAGTCAGAAATTATGGTATGAGAACATTTAGTACCTGCAGGAGATTCCACATCACCCGCTGAGGAAGTAGAACTTTTCCGTCGGACTCTGGCAGCGCACAGCAGTCGCGAAAGGGTTCGGGTTCGGACTCTGTAAATGTTTGCCTTTATGTCTGTGCCGCTCTAAATACAATTACAAAAAGTAGGAATTTTGGCAAAAAAATGAAGCATCTCTAATGTTCCCAGAACCGCAACGTCGTCTTCGTTGTTTTCTCTAGAGAGAAGTGAAAGTGACAGCCGCGCGGAGCCGCCGTTTATGACAGCCATAAAAACTGCAATTTTCTAGCTGCAATTTTCCTCGTTCGCCCCTTGCGGGCCGTTTCCCTTGAACGGGTTAAAAAATCGGAATCTGACTGGCCTGTGATCTAGATATGGAACATGTACCCTAGGCCACATGCTGCCAGGCAGCACAAATATTTGCTATAGCCAGCTGCAGTTGTATCTGAGTGTTGTATTTTCAGAAAGACTCTTTGTTATGACAATTGATTGCTGTCTGTCTGCAATCTGGATTTTATAGACGAATCGCCTAAAAGTTCCTCAAGTTATGGACTGAATTAGTCTAGCCTGTCCTGGTCGTGTCGCAACTAAAAGTTTTACATCGAAATTACAAATCGTAAATGTTATGAACACCAAATGCGAATTAGCTTGCCGGATCAACGAACCCAAAACAGCAATTGCCTATGCAGCATCTCCTATATTTCCTCAATTTGCTCGCATATGATAAACATTATTATTTAATTCCAAATATAAATGCGCCAATGCTTCGACCACATAGCTGCTCCACTACTGGAGCACAACCGGTTGGCGGAAAAGAAGAAGAAAATGTGGCTTGTAGATGCAGGATAAGTTGCCACTGATACGGGCACTGGCAATGGCTCACCGCTGGGCACAGCTTGTTGCAATATTGAAATGAATAAATTGCAACTTTTACAAATCCGCTTAGCTAACCAATGGAGTGGAACAGGTTTTCTCTCAAGTATTTATTTAAAGTATTTAATTGGAGTCTCACCCTTTGCCTTTTACCTACGTCTGACAATGCCATATGCACACAAGTATAAAAACCTAAAGTATAGATAATACTACAACTTACAAAAGTTCTTAAAAACTGATATTTATTAACACACTGAGGTGCTCAGTGGAAGCATCTCGGTAAATGACTTGATCAAGCACAAAATGAAGTCCGATGAAAGCTTTGAGATGATATGTCTCAGTTGTACGATTACCATTACATATTGAAGGGGCATTTATCATAAATATGCTGCTAAGGATGATCATTAGAGTTCTTGCCAATCTTGACGGAGCAACAATTTTGTATGCAATAAATAAATAATAATTGAATGATTCACTTTCGTAAAGATACTTGTTTAATTTAAACTATGTTTGACCATTGTGTGTTTCTTCTTAAAAGTACATTGATTTAAAAATATTATGAATACATCGTTATTTAGCATGAAAAAAATGTATTCTTCAATTTATTACATAGCTAATTCCGAAAAAAGAAAGAATATGTTTAAGGATTCAAAAACTCAATAAATTTTCTTGTCAATGGAACACATTAAAATATCATATAAATTCATTCACATAGAAAATACTTATACAGCCTACAAGACGGCTGAACAACTATACATAGAGTTTGTATGCTGTGCGCATGAGCGGGATTTGGCACTGCCTATTTGCTTTCTTCTAGACAGTTGTATTTTATATGTACTTAGATATGTATGTGTGTGCGCCACCTTAAAAGTTCAAAGTGCGGTTCAACGAAATGCTAACCATATTGCAACGATATCCCTGAATTGGCTGGGACCTCAGATCCACGTATCTGCATAGGAAATGAGCTATGTTAGACTAGCGCTATATGAGAATGTAGGTGCTTATATGTGTGTGTGGTTGTGTCGTGTGTGAGTGGTAGTCTCTATACGTGATGTTACGATGGCTACCGGTATGGGAATAAACCCAAATGCAGCTATGCTATGAAATTCGTAACACGTCCCAAGACTGCACTCATTTGAGCGAGTAAGGGAGACGACCACATTGAACTGCACTCCGGGCAGCAGCATCAGCATCGAGTTTAGCTATGGGTGCCAGCTGTACTGTGGCTGCCACAGCGATGTTGCTGCCTCACTTGGTTTTACGCACTGCTCATTCCGAAGCAGATAAGCAGACCGCGGCCTGGACTGTCTACGTGTCAGTACGAGTATACCCTTGCGGGGGATATTGCAAATTTTGTCGTTATAAAATATGGAGCTTTGGTATTTTTCCAGTTTAAGTTCATATATTAGAATAGGTGGGATGGAATTAGAGATAATAGATAGACTATATCTAGATAGCTGTCATAGAAAAGGTTAGGCGAATGTTTCGTTATAGACACTCGAACGTTTGCATAAAAAAGCAGCATATACAGGGAATATTGCAGACAATATTGATAGGAATATTAAGAGCATTGAATGTTCGGCCTTAAAAATAGCTATTTTATCTAGTCTTAAGTCAGGTCCTTTATTCAGCTCGAGAGCTCGTATGCTTCTTTGCTCCAGAGAGCTTCACCGCAGTAATAACTTTTCCTCCATTTAACTTTGCAACTCAAAGCGTATCAAATCAGCTGGCTTCCATATGCCACAATAACACAATAAATAGATTTTTGAAACATTTATGTAAGCTGTTGACACTTTTTTAAATGAAAGCAATGTTTTAAGTACATATAATAGTATGTGTAATAGGTTTTGTGAATGACGTAGTTGTTAATGTGTTTTTAACATCCTTTAGATTAATTACTCTCGGTCGACTCCAACATATCAAGATTTATGTATGCAAGTATTTAATCACAAGAGCATTTTATAGCTACAAAAATTTTAACAACAGGACAACTTATATAGACAAATTGTATGGAAATTGTGGTATAGTACACCGTTTAAGCTCTAGTTTATTCACTAATTGTAGTTTGACCACACAACAAATTTAAGGATAATATCTGATAATGAAGTATACTCGTATTATAGCAACTATACTATCTGTGCGATAGGAATTCGTTTTACTTGTTAGTCTACTTAAGTTAATTATTTGAAAAAGAATCACAAAGTAACCCGTTATTTTCCACCCATAATAACAAAAATAAAATCTATACACAAATTCATATATTTGAAGGATGAATGTAACGAATGTACCATAAAGAGAATGTTTATATAATTGGGTTTTAAGTTCCTTTAGCATGCACACTCATGTGTTTGGTTATGATATCTTAATAGAACTTGTGCACTCGTATACATATTATAGCTTATAGCTTAGCAATAATATAGGAATATAACCCTTTAATTAGAGTCCTAAAAGTCCAGGAAGAATAAATAAAATAATAAATATAAATATAAATAATAATCTCTACTCATTATTTGCATTTACACATAATAGTGCTAGAATACTTATATACTTTTAAACATTTTCCAGCAAAACAAATTTTGTCATCTGGTGTAGTCGAGACCATCCATTAAGGAATGAATTGCATTTTATCCACTTGTTAACTAGCCTCGTGGTTGGATTAACTTTAAATTCAGTTTTAAAAGGCATTACCTGAAGTGTTAATAAATAAAATCGACTTGCTCAGTTTTATGAAGAAGAATTTAGTAAGAAAATCTTAGGTGGGTTCTGCTACTGGCCCTGCTACTGGTACTGAGCTATGAGGTACTGCTGTTTCAATGAGTTTTCTTCCAGAAGTTGATTTTTACAAATTGCTGCGTCTACTGTGATACAATGATAAAAATTGATGTTTCTTCTCTAATTTTATGTTTTTAAGTTTTAAGTTTTAAGTTTATCTTAAAGCGACTTCAACAAGTTAAATGTAATTAAAAATAATTGACGTTTGTTTTTATATGATTTAAATCAACGGTCCCAAAGCGAAGAAATTTTATTTTATTTTAGTCCAAAATTTTGATTACATGTAAGTAAAATGTAAACAGTTCTTTGAAATTATTTTACTCCTGTCTTCAAATAATAATACAAATCTATATGTAAAAATAGTAAACACTACATCCATACCCTGAGAGAATAAGTCCAAAATACAGCTCTAATTTTTCAACTTAGACTCAAATGTATTTTCCAATTTAAAAGCCATAAATGTGCCTAATATATAACTTTAGTTAATTATTATTTGATAGAGAACAATGGATTTACTTTTTGATATTTGCATGAAGATGAACCAATATATATAAATAAATCTAGACGAAACAATCAATATATGTTTATTTAAGTTAACAATTTTCCTTGTCAGTGTATATTTTAAAATTGCGGAGGTGACTCAAACATCGAACCGACTATGGGGTGTTCTGGGTGGTTGGGTTCTATGTTGTCACGTCTAAGGTTGAAGTGGTTGGCACTCACAAGGAATCTGTTGTGACTTTCAGTATTATTATTATTATTGTTGTTGCTGTTTTTTTTGTGTGTGTTGATATTACTGTTTTGTGTTGTTGTTACTGTTATTGTTGTACTGGGCCAAGTGAAATGCCAAGGCACGTGATATTTGGTGCTGTTGCTATTGTCGTCTTTGTACCCAAAATTATGATGCGAATCGAAAATGCGAACGAGTCAAGCACGAGCTGAAAATGAATGAGAAGTTGTTGTCCCTAGGATGAATATAGTAGGTGCATAGGTATGTCTGTACATATATATAAACATTCACACGTATATATGTAGCCAAGTATGGTACGTGGGTTACATAGCTTTGGATAGGTTCAAGGGGAAGAAAGTTGAATGGAATCAACAAAAATTGGCAAAAATACCAAGCAGAATATCAACAACAACTACAACAACAACAATAGCTCAACACACAACACAACAATAGAACATACCCATGATGATAATGGAATGGTGATGATAGCTTCGCTTTTTGTTGTTTCTACTGGCAATGAGCGAAATGGAAACTCATCGGAATCCACGAAAATAAAATCCGAAAGGAAAAACAACAATAACAACGGATGAAAAAACGCAGGCAGAACGCCAAAAACAGAAATGGAAACTAAAGTAAATCGCTTTTAGACATTTCTCAGATACACACAGACACTTACCCATTCCACCATCCAGAGCTATAGATACAGCTATAGATACTCGAACATATACATATACATTTGTGTGTACTTTTCTATATATGTACATATATACATATGTCTACTATACATACGTGTATGCTGCGGGTCGACTCAAATATATTTTAAGTTTTCTATTTTTCGTTTCTTTTCCATCGTTTTCTTAAACTTTGCGTCTCGTAAAAATATTTAATTTTATCATAGTAAATGCGAAGTAGAGAATGCAGCAAGAAAAAGCAAAAGCCACGCCAAGCTTTATAAGCTTTTAACTAAATTAAATAAGTTTTTAGGGTTCTCTTTTATTTTATTTCGGCTGAAAAAGGAAATTGGCGAAAATTTACCACAAAAGCAAAATATGTAGCAATCAGAGAATGCAGTTGACACTACACTACAAAAGAGTAGTAGATTATCCAAAGATCAACTGAATCTTAACATATAAACTTTCTAAACATGTCTAAGAGAATGGTAAGTCCAAATCGGTTAGAGCATAAAAAAGTACTATATTGAAATTAATGATTTATGTTGCAATAGTGAAAAATAAAAGGCATCTTTCTTTTTTAATTGTTTATAAGTAGCAATAACAGGGTTTCGAAAATAAAATAGAAAACTTTTGCTGAATATCAAATTGATTGAACATCTTTCCTTAAAAAAATGCACACTTCTTAGGGAACACATTAGATTTGACATTCTGTATAACTCTGTTAGTCTAGTTCAATACAATTGAAAACAAATTAATACCTTGATTCTTCTATTTGCTTAAATTTAAATTTAGATAGAAAGCTAATAAGTTTCTGACAGATGAGTACTTAAATAAACTCGTACTAGTACTTGTATATCTACTGCACACATCAAATGGCTTCCAGTCTTGAATGCAACTCATGTTGACAGCACAAATGAAATATGGCCGCAACGGAAACGCCAAATGGAATGGAAATCCATTCCCGATTACTATTCTGGCGGTTTGTGTTTTGAAGGGATTGGAGTGTGCGAGGTAGCGTAGAGCTCCGGGTTATATCAATCAGCGGACATTCTTAATTTTTGTTTACTTACTTCACCTTGCCATTGCCGTGCTATTGCCGGGCTTCTTCTTGTGCGCGTGTGTTGTTACTTGTTTGGATTCGAATTTGTTGCACACTCACATTGCAGCCTGCAAGCCATTTTAAGTATTCCAGCAGCACACGAGCCAACCAGCTATGAGTATGTTGAAGTTAAAGTTAAAGTTGAAGGCGAGCTCGTATAGTGAACTCCGTCAAGTGGCACGACTGTTGCTGCCACACACTTCAGTATAGAATACATTCTCAAATAAACATTGTTGTGCCCATGACGACCCAGCCAGTGCCTAGCCAATGCCAATGCCAATTGGCTACGGTTCGTACTATTTGATTATCATGTGGAGCCTATTAGGCTATGGTACCGAGTCGGCATAGTTAATCAATTGCAATTGCAATTCAATTTCGTCGCAAGTGCGCCGTGAAAATTGCAATTGTATTCGTAGGTGGAGTTGGAGTTGGAGATTGTTGATAGTAGTGAAGGACAAACGCGTTGTGCATAGCAAATTCATCCGATGGTGCAGCGATTCCATCACCGTGGGAAAATTTTTAACATTAAATTATAGATAACAAAGCGACTTCAGAGAATTTTGAACATATTAAAGTGCACATATACATATCTGCACAGTTAAAAATCTCTAATATACATGCGACTTAAGCTGTGAACTGAATATTCATGAAACTTGCGGTAATTTTAAGTCATCTTATTGCTTAAAACATACTCGAATTAACTTCTTTATAGCTCCAACCTTAGTACAGGGTACTGCATAAGTAAGTCAAGCCCGACCGGAGTATTACAATTTGTTGAATCCACATAGACTCTAGCTTAAACTTTGATATTTTCTTGAATCTAAATGCTCTACTTTGGCTTACTAAAAATGTTAAAGTTAATTACAAATTTTTGTTATTGTCATAAATTTTTATCCAAAATAAAAAATGTATGTACAAAATTTAAAAAAAAATAAATTTCTTGTAGAATAATATTCTATTGTGAAGTTAACTTGTTAAATATTTTGGTGATTTTAATTTTAATATACTATAGCAATTCTGTTACTTAATAACTAGCTTTTGCCCACTGTACATCAAATGGCCACAGCAGACACGCAAAAGCAACAATTGACATTGTGATTTACATCAATAAAAATTATTCAAGAACGCAACAATACAGAAGAAGACATATTTGTTTACACGGACTTCACTCCGCCCCATCTTCGCCTCCACTACTTCCACGGACGCACCTGTACAGCAAAGACCGCAGGCGACGCCGCGACGCTATGTCATAAAAAAATAAAACGAAACTGTCATCACTTTTATGACCCGCTGCCGTTCTCCACATTGGGACTCGGACTTGGACAGGAACTGGGACTGCGACTGCGACTGGGGCTAAGAACAAAGCTCAGACTGATACAGAGACTGAGACAAAGAATTTGTATGGCCGTTGCGTGTGTTAGGAAAGTCGTATATTAAGCAGCTCCTTAAAAAGTCACTTGAACGGAAAACGCAATGCAGAGTCATGCGTTAAGCCCTTTCCAGCCTATCCCAAAATTACAGCTACTGGATTTTCGTGTGGGCCCCAATACTTTTAATGAGCTGTCAAAATGATCGTAAAACAATTAAATGCACTTCTCACTCATTCCCCAAACTCGTGGAAAAACTATTCAATCCAGCACATAGACGACTTCTCTGAAGGCAGCTATCCCATGTATGTTTCATTCCCACTTCCCTTTTGGTCACGGACCAATCTGAATGCAATGACAATGGCCAATGGCTCTCCCGTTGGAGCAGCTCAGTTCCCGTTCCCGTTCCCGTTCCCGTTCCCGTTCCCGTTCCCGTTCCCGTTCCCGTTCCCGTTCCCGTTCCCGTCCCACTCTCACCATTTAACCCTTACCCGTCCTTGTCGTCGTCTTGGTTTTGTCTTTGCCACTGACACTAATTGGCTGCTTTATAGCCCAGTTAAATCGTAAAACTCAAATTTTATGCTTTGTCACTGAAACGATTATGACGTCCGTTCAAGCAGTCCACAACAGTCAAGATCCGAATCCCGCCCCGGACCTACCCGTCCAAGCCAAGTGGAAGTGAATTCATGCACTTACGGTAGCTTAGCACTGCTGCGATTTATGTCTTTGCTCACAATATTTTGGCTCAATTCACAGTTTACAGTTTGATTTCGGTCTTAAGTTCTCCTCTTGTTTATTTGCCGCCCTTTTCACCTTAACTTAACTCAACTTAATTGAGAGGTGCAAAGTGCGATTACAAAATGCCTCATTATATTCTCGCGATAATTACAACTCTAAATAATACCAGTGATATGATATCGATAAGTTCTACAATTCATATCAAAACAATACATCATCAGTGGCATCGTTCTTAACAAAACATTTTTTTTCACAATTCCTGATTGAGATATAAAATACCTTTAATACAGGTGACACTTCTGGAAGTATTTGCAAAGGTCAAAAAATGTAACAACGCTCGCTTGAATTTACCGTGGTTCATCACCAATTAAAGTAAATTGAGTAATTCTTAAAACACTGTTATGTTTGCTGTAATCTGTTATAGCTTTATTGGCCTTCAGATTACTAAATATTTATTCAGATTCTATATTTTATGTAATCGAGTACTTAAAGGTGCAAAGTCTACAAGGAAAACAAGGGACCTTTTGTTTGTTTTGAGCATCAATTTAATGTAAGTCCAGATAAACATCGAGAACATAGTATACATATAGTATGTAATATTAAACATATACATATGTGTTCATATCTCTATATTCTAGGCACCAATCTGTTGCACATTTGTGGTATTAAGATTTTGGCTAACGACACGCAACACTGACGCTGTGACGAGCAAGATGTGATTGGGAATCGGACCATATTTGAAGCAGTTGCTTATCAATGAATAGCAAAAGGCGAATTACTAAAAACTTGTATGATTCTGATAAGAGATGGGTATGGAACATAACCTTAAATTCTCGAGGCACGTCCTTAACGGTTCTAAGAATTGCATATAGTCAACACTCGAACCTATAATATGGCCCGTTCGAATTGGATTCGGTGACCACTGGGATAGTAAAAAGAGTTTTCGTCCAAGCATCAGGCAGCTGATGCTCTGCTCAGTCGTAGAAGCAGTGTTGCTGTTGTAAAGGAAAATGTTCCAATTATTCTTATCAGCATTGAGAGCAGTCATTGCGTTGCTGCTGATATACACACCCAATCATGCTATCACCCAAACACCCACACAATACCAAGTAGCAGAAATTGCATCGAGAGTCAACTTTGTTGCCAAGTGGAGGAAAAGCGTATTATGTTTTCCTGTGCAACAAAAACCCCTAAAGAGAGTGGGCGAGGCAAAGGCGAAGGCCAAGGCGAAAAGTTGTGAAACGAACCGAACCGAAAAGAATGCAATAACTGCGTGCAAATCGTAAAAAAGAAAATTGCATCCAGCCAAAGCTCAGGAACTTGCGCAGGACTTTGAGATTCTCATAAATTCTAACAAGATTTCAAGCTGCGTCGTGACTTCCCATCAGAATAGAAGTTGCATTGGCTGCCGAGCTCCGTTTTGTTGTTTGTGTGGAGTGGGGGTGGTCTTAGTAAATGGGAAGCAAACCAACTGCGTCCAATAGGCAAATAGCAGCAACAATCGGAAGAGAGAAACTGCTAAAGAGCATGTATTAAAACCAAAACAATGCGTCGCAATGAACACTCCAAACAATCATAAGCGTTGTTAAGAGAGACACCTGAACATAAACAGGTGCAGTTGCTCTCTGTTAAGAGAGCACATTTCAAGAGCAAAGAGCGGCGCACCAATACCAATACACTTTTGGACGCTCTTAAGAAAATTCTCTTTAAAAGAGTAACCACGCACACATTGACAATTGGTAAGCGAAGAGCGCATTTACTAATACAGAGGTAGCAAACGCGTTTCCATGTGTTGGTGAATAAAACATAGCGCTCTCAAAGTTTAGTAGAACTGAATTGTACATTCGAAAAAAATGTTCAAAAATAATGCATCTTCGTTGAATGTATTTTCATATAAGAGATAAATTTGAAAAAACAATCATGAATTAAGAAAAAAAATATTTTAATTTGCCTATTATTCCTTACAGTATAATTTATAATTGTCGGCAAACTTATTGGAATTTACGACTCCGAACTTAGCACAGACAAACTCAGGTTGGTTCGTGTATCCGATAACTACCCCGCGATGCCACAATATATGTGTCTCTTTCTTACTTATACATTCGTTGCGATCATTTCAACCCCTGAATATTGCCAGGGACTTTGAACAGAATAGCTTGGTTTTGTTGCATAGCTGCTTATTTTCATTCCGTTACGTACCTCGGTGACGTTGCTCTGTCTCTGGCTCTGCTTCCATCCATCCCTATATCAGGCGAGGTCGCGGTCCGGGCACAACGCAGGCGCATTTATTCAAATGCCGCTGCAGCCGTTGTAGCTGCGGTACTTCGGCCTGGCAGAAAATTGCTGCAGAAGAACAAACAACGTTTGCCTTGCGCGGCTACAGCTCCGATATTTTAGTCACGTCACAGAACTTCACAACAGCCGCCGCAGCAGGTGAGTGTCGGTAGCTCGCCAACAGCATGGCCGCTGCATGATTGCTCTCTCTCACTTCCAAGATGGCTGACGATGCCGTTGCTATGACAACGCGTTCTCTTCCATTTGCCTGCGTCGGCGCCCTCATTAGTATTTGCTCCCATGTTATACTGAAACATTTTTGGTTGCTTGCCATTGGTTTCATCCGACGGCATTTTGTGGCTATAAACTAAAAGCGAAGTTATATTTGTAAAATAAAAAATAGGAAAAACTTAAAAATAAAAAGCGATAAAATAAATAATAATACAAGCGGCTATAAAATAAACGTAATTGTATGATTATTGCAAATCTATGACAGTTGCTGTTTAATTAAGAATATTCAGTTGCTTATTTGGTTGATTTGAGCAAATTACTTGCAGATTGTACGAACTTTAAGTTCTATTAAAAATTTAAATGTATGTATTTAATCTGTGCACATGTTTTTAACTGACAGAACCTGTTAAGGGCTTAAATATTGTTAATCGAATGTGTATGAACGCTTCGGTCTGTGAGAGTTGTTCTAGGACAATAGGTTTCTCAGTTGAACACCATATACAATATGAAGTATATTTCAAATACTGTTGTATATTGTTATTAAAATCGAGAAAGTCTCTCATTAAATTACTGTAGATATGTGGTACAAAACAACTGGTTATCGGTCTTGTATAGTTGCAAGCCTTGAGATTAAGTTTTAAAGTAGTTAATTATTACAAAGCAATTCTCGTAACTAAATTTTTTAACAATACAAAAATTTTGATTTTGTTTTTCAATAATTACATGTACAATTTATTATTCCTCCGAAATGATATCATTTCCTTATTCAAATAAAAAAAAATACAATCAAATATAGCTAATTATTTAATTATACTAAGTTATACTAAGTTAGTTTTTTAATAACAAAATGCATTTGCGTGAAATAAAGATGGTATATTTTGTATTAATCTTTTTCTATTTTTAATATTTTGGATTGCCGGAGGAGCAAACGTAGAGAGCATAACCTTACATATCTATGCGATTGATGCATAAAGACCATAATCTCCATAAATAAAATTGTGATTTAAATTTACATAGATAAAATCCAATGATTTAGATAATAGAAGTCCATGAATATAGAACAATCTAATTGAATGGACTTCTTTCTGCGCAATGCTAGGCCATACATACAATATCAAATTGTCTCTTATATTAATCAAACTATTCTGTTGAAATTATCATCAATTTTAATATTGTGAAGGTAAGCGAAACAAATGAAAAGTTGTTATAAAATTTCTATTTGACTTACGGACACAATCCCAAAAATAACTAACACAAACTCTGAAGGTACTTTTGTGCTTTTGTGTTCGACTAACAAAGGAACAAACGCCTCGTTGACACTTGCCAATAAAAATAAATAAAATACCATTTAGGCCGAAGACACCTACGAAAGATCCGCCACACCAGAGCCCCCTCCCCATGTCAGTCACACCGGTGGTGGCCATATACGCGTCACAAGGAGCGGCTACAAATGAATACCCTCGTTTAGGTAAAGTCAAAGCAGTCGAGGCTATGCAATCGCCAGGGAGCACTCTAAGTCGCGCGTGTGAGTGGTGGAGGATGGCGAAAGCCTTGCGTGTGTGTGTTACGCATTTTAATACAATTTAATGCCCCATCGAGCGCTACCTCATCCTCCCTCAGTGCTACAGCGAAGCAGCTCAGGCCCCACTAAGACCAGGACCTAAATGCTGGAGCCGCAGCCAGAGCCGTGGCAGCGCAGCAACAATTGAACTTGATAACATCGCGGCACCACTGCTGCCCAACATTATTCCTAACAACAGGCGGAGACGGACAGATTTGTGGAAGCCAAACAAAGCCCATGGCAAAGTTAGAGGAATAAAATTTCCGGCGCACGGGCATTTCCGTATTTTATTGGAAATCGTTTATCACAGCAGCAAATGCTCGACCCAGTAGCAAAAACGTGTTCACAGGAACATAGCTATTCGGTAGACAGTGGAGCGAGCCTGTAAATTATAATGTCATATAATATAACCTTATATGTATATATATACGGTTTTCTTTTTAGCTATTTCAGTCTCCATTATTGGAATCAAATTGAATACAATGGGGTCTCAAAATATTACAAAATTTTATTTTAGCTATTTATATATTTTCATCTATTCAAGAGAAGTATCCATAAGTGATGTTCTTTTCAGTTTCTTGGTTAGGCGCCAGACTTATTGAACACTTCAAGAGCCATCTAAATTCTTTCCCACTGTGGGATATCAGTGTTGGGGACACGTTTTAGCCTGGGCCTGTCTACTTTTGCCATTTAACTCACAAACGACGGAATTAGTTTTCCGTTTTGTTGGCGTTTCAGTTGCTGGCTATTAATCTGTGCCCATCCTCGTATGTTTCTTGGATACCCACCCAGTATTGCCTAGTATCGACCCCAGCTCCCATTCGTAAGTGATGACTGTGCCTGTGAGCTTTTCTGGATTTTCTACCTCATTGCTATGCATTATCGGTCCTCGGCATTGGTAGATAGTAGATGGAATGGTGGATGGTAGATGGGGTTAATTTAGTTGGGCCCAACTCACACTCCTTCGTTCAGGCCATGAATAGTTGTCACTGCCTTGTTTTATGATGATGAGCTCAGAGTTCAAGCATGTTCAGCATTAAAACGCTTACACAGTTCGGGGACTCAAAATACGTTCTCTGATAGCTAATCTTTTCAGATCAAGGACAAGGGAAAGAGTTCGAATTTCATAGTCTTTTTGTAGGCTGTAACGGCAGTTATATATATTTTTCACGTTTCCTTCAAGGATTTCATGTCGTTTCTAAAAAGCAGCACAACAAACAAACATTTCACATGAAAACGAGAGCACTCTGATAAAATTTAGTGCTGCCGAGTGACCTTCGACTGATTGTGAGATTCAAATTTAATATTTCATGCTCGAATCCATAACTAGAGCGACCTCTAACGCTGAAAGGATTCCAGATTCCTTGGTTCGGTCTATAAAACTATTAATGACCAGAACAAACGGCCTTTGTGACGCTGCGGCTGCTGCGCCCGCCTCCTTCTGGTGTGACTCGAGGTCGTTGCCGCTGCGTATTTGGTGCGCAGGCTTCCAGCCGCGTAACTCGCTCAGCGACACCGACAAAACAAACCCATTAGCCAGTCGAATGTGCCTATGCTTGCTTGTTATGTAGCTGTCCCTTTTATTCGAATACCTATTACCCATACTCGTTCAAAAAGCGGGTAAAATGGGTATGTTGAAAGCAATCTTGTGCGAATGACCCTGCAAAGTTGATCAGAATGCAGAGCAGTTTGTTAGCTTTTTGGTTATGCATTGCTTGAAGATAAGCTTAGATAATACGATCAATGCCTGAGAAAGTATCTAAGAGCACCGTACAGAGTAACTCGTAGTCGAACAGCGTTGAAAAAAGTCTTTTAAACTGTGTTTTTGTTTTAAAGTGTTGTCATCGTATCTGCATCTAGACCTTTACCTGTATTCGTATCTTTTGCCATAACGCCGTTGAGTTATGTGCACCGTTTTAGGCTGATAAACCCGTTTCTTACCTATAAAATCACGAAACTCTGCTTTGGACTCCGCCTAAACTAATCCATGAAATAGGAATGCGTTAAACCAGCTGCCTCCTAAGACCTCGGCTAAGACATTGGCCACATTCTCGCAACGCCAGTTACATGATCCAAGGATGGTTAGAAATACTACTTTATGCTTGGCGTCTCCGTCTCCCCATTTCCATTGACATCCATATCGCGAGCAGCGTCGGTGCTGGTTGCCAGTCAGTCAAATGGCGATGGCATCCAGCCATGCAACACAGCCCCAGTATTTGAGCTAAGGGCGTGGATGTACCACGGTTCTGGGTTCTTCATTTGCTCGAAATGCGCGAGTTTCCTAACTTTTCTTGCTAGCGATTTAATGCACGCGCTACACTAAGCAAAATTTGTAGTGATTTCGAATGTCATTCGACCGAAGACATTTTAGATCTAATAACTTATTTTGCCAAATTGGGAATAATATTGTAGGAAGGGCTTAAGTCGAAAAGAAAATGCAATTTTTTAGTTTTCAGGTACACAAAGTGTGCGACTTTTCTCAGTGTATATGTAATTTGAGCCAAAGAGCAAAATGAGAAAAAATGAAAAAAGGAGGGAAAATGTAGAAGAAAAAAATAAAAGCTTTCGCTCGACGACATAAAACTTGCAAAATAAGTTTCGCATGTTTCAGCGAACTCAGGTAGGAAAAAGGTTCGGTCCTGAAATTCGCTGACGGGTTTTGTGAAATGAGATGGGGCCAGTCGCTTGAATATGCAGCAAACATTCTTTAAACGCCACTCCACACGCCGCATCCCTTTGGTCCGTTTCACGTTTTATAGTATACGAGTATGCTCGATTCGGGACCCGCCCACGTGAACAGCCAGTGCGCTAGGTAAATGAAAGGTTGGTACCGACACCGTTGTAAGCCGCCATTGGTGACGCAGGAGATGTAGCCGGAGCTGTAAAGGGGGCAAAGCGAAATGTACTCCAATTTAATCAAGAATTCTATTCTGTAAATGACTTGCACAAAACACGAAACGGTGTTAAGCGAAGTAACGCCACAAGGGGGAAACCAGATATTTCTTGCTATGTTGCAAGAATATTCATTTCGCTATAAAAAAAAATTGCACGGCCATGTCAACGTTGGAGTTGGAAAAGGCTGAAATGGTTCCTATGTCGGGGACATGAGAACTGTTTGCAAATTGGCAAGTGATTTATTTTTTAATATTACTCGTAGTCTGTCACATTCTGAAGAATTTCCTGATCATATTTTCTTTTTTATCCATATATTTTTCGACATATGTTTATCCCCGTTGGTGCCAAACGTACGTGTCTCCTTCATAGTATATAGAAATAACAATCAAAAATGTTAGGATTGTAATATTGTATATAATAAGACAGATAAATATATATAATACTGAAGAAATATCGAATGTTCTGCATTTAAGCACTAACATATATATACCATACTTATATATACTTGATTAAAAACATTTTAATTGCAATGAAAATAGTACAATTTTCTTACCTCTTTTGTTATTTAGCATGTATCAAATATGTTTAGGGCAATGAATAACTTACATCGAGTTTATCTCTAATATTTATAATCTCATTTAAAGTTACGATGCAAATAGTTGCCTTGAAATATTAAAGCTTTCACTGATATACTTCTATTCGGCGTAAAAGTATTTTACTGAGAGATGATTTCTGATCTGTTTTCAAGCGCGAATCGATATTAAAAGTTTCTTGAAAACCATCAGCAAGAATTTCTGTTTCATATCAGGCTAGAAGCAGTTATATGCAGTTGAGAGTTGTTTTCAAAGTTTCCATTGGCGCGATGGAAGGTGGCTCAGCTTATATGGATGCCGTAACATTGTGTATAAACATTGTGTATAAACATTGTGTAAAACTACGCGAGTCTAACAAAAAACGAAAAACACTTTCCCCTTGATAAGAAAAATGTTAAATTATGCTGGGCCCCAAATATTCGAATTTTCCCATTACAGAAACACATAAATTGATATTCGAATATTTATGCAGTCCCTCAACGACAACGAAAACTGTACAAATATTTGAAATGTAAGATGAAGACGCTTTGGAGGAAAAAAAGAGGCAGGGTAAGTGCTGCTTGGATATGAAAGGGACTGGAGCAAAGATGGGCTAGGGCTGGGGTTGGAGATGGGGCTGGTGCTGGAGATGAATGACTGGCGTTGTTATTGAAATAAATTATTATAAATAAATACGCAAGTCGAATTTATGAAGTCGTCTGTTATGATGTTATGTTGTTTTTCTGTGTGTTTGTCCGACACTCCGGGACTGAGCTCGGCCTGGCCTGTGTCATTATTTTTGTTTATGCGCCGAAACAAGGAGAGCCCGTCCAGGAACGAGCGCCGTTAAAACAAACAGCTTATTACGCCAATGACAGTTGTGATGGCAGTGCTGCGCCAGTGGATATACATTGGCCTGGACAGAGGCCATAGACCGGGAATGTGGATGTGAATGTTACCAGGGCGCCAATGACTGTTATTGATAACTGACGAAGTTGCTGGACAGGCTGCAAAGCGATTGGCATGTCCCCTGAAGAAGGTTGCCAGGCTTGGCTGTTGAATGCCAAGTCTTTTGAATTTGTTTATCTTTCGCTTGTCAATAGCATGTTCATGCCCATATCCACGTCCACGTCCATTCCCTGTTCCCTGTTCCCTCTTTCGTGCCTTCTGCTGGGCTGCTTGTTTATTTGTTTGTCTTCGACTTGAGTCCCTCGTTCCGTCAGTTTGTAAACATTCCGCTGCCAATTGAATTCGACTCAATTTATTTACTGTACACGACGGGACAGAGGGAAGTGGGGTACTTTGCTTGGGAGGAGCAACCAATAACAACACGAAGCAACGTTTTATGGCACCCACATCCACAGACACCCATTGCTCAGCTCACTAGCGCAACCTAGCCTATGGCATACCAGTGACAATTCAATTAGAAAACGAAATCGGTTTCTTTCCATTCCCAATAATCGTACCAATGCTTCGTTTCCTCTGTATCCTTACATTTGAGAATATTTCCGTTTCAATTTATGCAAAAACACATTCTATTAAAATAAACTTTAGCTGCAGCCTGGCTCCTGTGAAGGACCATCTCGAACTTCTGCTACACCCAGCAATTACAGCACTTCCAGAACAGCTAGGGTCGGGCAAGAGGACAGGTTGGAGTAGGCTTAATTATGACCTGACGATGGGCCCCATACTAATCTCCCCTAGATTATCTATGCTTCTGGCGCAGTTGCTGCAATAATTTAGCTGTATTCTCTCTTTTGTGGGAGGTCGTTTTATTGCAGGGTCGACGTAGAGATTCAAATAGTTTTCAACTTTTTGTTGGTTTGTCGTTTGCTGAAATCCATCTCCTAGGATTCTTGATACTGAGCCAAAACTAGAAACTCGCATAAGAAAGTTTACGATACAAGCGCCAAGGCAAAGTGCGCATATGCCACTACACAGAAGCAAATGAGTGTGAGCTTCTCCGGCTTATGCTTGCTCATACGAGTATACGAAGGAATGGCCAGGAAGCATCAATTACACAGCTCTTAAGTGTTTCACGCACCCGAAACTTTTCTAGCTCACTAATTTATTATTTCCCAGAAAGTTTATGACAATTTAAGAAATCAGACATCGTGTCGAAGGACTTCTTCTCAGTCCCTGCTAAAATAAGAATGTTCCAGTACGAGTGTAACTTTTGATCATGAACGTCATTCGAGTAGGTCACACTATTAGGAGCAAGCTCTTCGAAAGGAAAAGCTTTAAATAGTGACTCCTATTTACTTCCGAATTATATTTATTGGCAATTCATAATTGTTTTTTGAATATCGGCCACACAAAATACTAGCACAGAGTTTGTTATATTATTTCTTGCAGTGTAGCGTCTTAAAGTCTCCTTATTTTTTCTACTTCTTCTTAAGTTTAGCTAGTATTTCGCTACGCTTCCTTGCATCCGAATGGCTTTGCCCAATAACGCGAAACGGAGTGAAATTTCGTTTGGCTCCAGCAGCGCGGACAGAGATCTTTGCATTTTACGATGACTGCCCCTCAACCTTGTCCGCGTCCTCATCCTCATATTAACGTCGAGGCAACAAAACTTGAAATGCAACCAGCGCGAAATTGCAACAGTGGCAGGAGCTGTAGCTGTGTCGGATACTGGGGCTGGGACTGAGACAGAGCCGAAGGCGCCAGTTGGCTAAGCGCATATAAAAAAGCTTAGTTAAATTAAGTTTGAGCTCCAATGAAATCATTTCCAGCTGCCTTGGAGCAAATCTTGCTACCAGTGCAGTCATACCTTAGCTACTAACACTATGCAACACACGAAGGATCACAGGATTAGATAAATAGCAAAGTTCAGCCTTAACTGCGAATTGTCGAGAAAATTGTTAGAAACAACCATGGATGAATTGCCTACCAGCTGGAATTCTATCTTAAAAAGTTATATTCTAACAAACAAATCAGCTAACACAAACTTGAATAATTGAGTTCAATTGTTTTCTTACTTTTTATATGAATGAGGAATCGTTTTCAAAAGTACGGCAAGAGCTATTTTGACATGGCAATAACCAAAATATTATCTCCCCATTTTCAGTTCAAAATAATTGGTATATGATGACATAAGCAAGTCAAGTAAGTTTCTCACTATTAGGTAATTATTTCCATCAAAATGGAATTCTTGATTCATTTAACAAAGTATTTTTAATATGAATCAATTTTTAAGTTTTTCTCCCATAACTTCGTATTTTTTTTTTCTGTATGTTGCTTCGATAGTTTTACATTTCAAATTATCGAATGAAGGTATTCAGTTAGATATTTGTATATGACATATTATTATCGGATAAACATACTATAGCTATAGGTCAATCTGGTATGCTGTTACACAGTGCTATCATTAAGCCCGAGAACAAAAGCAAATCGTATGCACAGATAGGGACGGAATAAATGAAAGACGAAGAGGGGCTTAGATGCTGTTGAGGACGTGGCATTGTCCTGACTCGGTGACTTATTACTTTTCGTGTTGGTGCTACTGAAGCTGCTGCTCATCCTCTTTGTAGGTCCCTCAACTAGCAACTGCCAACAGTGAACTGGCAAATGAAGTCGTAAAAAGATTGGCCAAAAGTTTTTGTGTGGTGCGCACAGTAGTACTCGTATATTGCATATAAAAATGGCGAAGTTGGGATTAGTTTCATCAAGGATAAGCCGAATGGCTGGACATGCTGGCTGACGGCAACGCATATAAACGAGTAGAGGACTCCCGGACTGCCACAAAGCTACATGGCAACTGCTATGACGCGTGCTGAATTTGGATCTGGATTGGTTGGATATTTTGGACTATTTTCGCCAACGTTTTATACAGTTGCTTCCTGGCTGTTCTCTGCCCAAGTAGGACATGTAGAGTACAGTTACATAAACGGAGCAAATGCTTTTTGGGAACAACTTTACATGTTTCAGGTGGACAAACGAATGTGTATCTTGTGCTCCAGCATCCCCTACATCCTTATATGAGTACACACACATATACATATATATGTGCACGAGTATATGCTACCTTTATGGGAGCACCACCTCAGGAAAAATGTCATCTAAGCACGTTTGCAGGATCTGCATAATTTATGTTTGCATGTAGGCAGACCAAACCCTCACTCCGGCAAGAATAAAGGCTCAAACTTTTCGTTGCCGGGGATTACCCTAGAAAATTAGGTTTCCAGTTTCATGGACGCGAACGCTGTTGCTCGTATAAAAACAGCACGACCTGGCCGCCATCTTCATAACTCTGCAGCCGAGGTGTGCTGATACTAGCATGGGGGTAGTTGGATGTGCGAGAAGCTATGGGGCTGCACGCTCAAATGAATTTATATATATTTGTGTGCTCTTTTTATGACTAATATCTCTGAATATCTCAGGGCATCGCAAATGACAGCAATGCTCGACAGCCGCACTATCAGCCCCACACCCCAGTTCCCCCCTGATCCCACTCATGGCGCATGGTGCGACAACGACATCCCACACACAGTCAAATATTTTGCAGCGCTGTGAAAAATAAAACACAAATATAAACCCGGGCAAAAACAAGTATAAAAATTTGTTTTTCCAACATTTGCCAACGGCCAGAGAGACATGATGACGCTGACGTTGGATGTGGATGTGGATTTCACTAGGCAGCGGCAGTCCCCAGGCCACAGACCCGACCCAAATCCAGCAGGCAACCCACAGCACGCGGCATGTTATTGTCGTTGTTTGCATGAGACGAGCTCTCAAAATTCTTATAGCCATTCCCCCTCTCAAGGAAGGTAGCCCGAACGGTCGCAACATTCCACACTGCACAGTTGGATTGAAAATATATATAAATATATTAATATATATATATATATACATATAAACGTATATATATCCATTTGATTATCATGATTAAGTTTTCTATAAAATCTATACAAAAGCTATCTTGATTATAAGATAAGTGGATTTTAAAGATTTTGTTACTTATTCGTGTTGCTTAATGTTTGATTAAAATTTGTTTTTCCAATATTATCCCTACAAAACGTATAAGTCACCGATATACATTTTGAATTAAACAAAATTTAAATTGAGTGTTAATGTATCCATAATATCAATTCGACCAACTCTATAAATGTCCCACTGTATGTATCCATCTATAAGACAAAGAAAGGAACAAAAAATGGCCATGCAAAGAGCAAGTTTGTATATGCACTCGTATGGGTATGTGCAAGTACGTTTCAGATATGTTCAGTTGAGTTTAGTTTGAATCCCTGGTTACTTCTTATGCATGTCGCATGAGCAATAACAATATATTCAGCTGTGACACAGCTTATTCTTTCGATTTGCTTGTTTTTGTTTTTACGCCTCGCCATTTGCGTCTTCCCGTCCGCCAGTGGGGAGCGATTGCAAACCAAAGAAATGAAAACAAAAAAAGGAAAAAACAGATATTTTTCTTGTGCCAGGAGAAACAGATTTTAAAATTTACTTGTATATATTATAGATACTAAGTATGTTTCGATTCTTTATTCGTGCGCACATGTGTTCGTGTGCATTCCCAATCCGATTTAGCATGTGATGTCTGCCCACGTCCCCATATATCTTGTATCTAGGCTGGGGCATATTTACACTTATATGTAGCTGTATGGATGTATAACTTTCAGTTGGGTTCTGTTTCGCATAAATAAAAAGCGCGAGACACGTTTCCCGTTCGATGATCAACGCTGTAAATTGAAATGAACAAAAATCCACAGATATTGAAATTTGTGCTGTGCGCTGAATATGGAATTTATTTCTCTCCCAATACACATCAATAAGAAAAATATTATAGACGAATGTGGCAACGGGATGCGCGACCATCAAAATTATCAAAATTATCCTTTGGCCTTTGGCCTACCCTGGATACGGAATATATATATATATTATACAATATAACATTCATTATTCTATGCCATCTAGGAATCCAGAAGGTACTGATGATACAGAACTCATTTGTATTACGCGTAATTGGACAATGTTCTATTAGTTAAACAGGTTTAACGGACTTTTTAATTTCAAACTGAAAATGTTACTTCTGAGGTTCTTTTTCAAATAAATCAATTAGATTAGATATAATCCAAAAAATAGATATGCAACGCGCTCGGATACTTCAATTTCAATTAACAATTATGCTCTGACTTTTAACATATTCTTAATGACATATAAAATATATATTTGCAGGCAATTCTATTGTAATTGCTAAAAATGATTTTTATTTAATACCGTCTGCCAAAATAATAAAAACATGGAGTAGCATTAACACTTTCCATTTAGGTACACAAAATTTAAGACAAGTATTATAACCTAACATTATAATAGATAAGTTCCCATGGTATTCCAATTCAAAGCGTTATAAAAGTCTCATCACGCTCTCGTACGCAACAGTATTTTAGATATTCCCTTTGATATGTGCGCCTAGAAGGGGCTTTCAGTAATTATCGATAGGCTCTTGAACCAAACGAATCGCAACCTGTTTAACTCGTAACCGAATGCCATCGTAATAGAGCGCTTAGGGGTAATCGCTTTGAAGATTGCATTAAACCTCCATTAAGAGTTTCGACTGGGCCAGTCCAACTGGCGAATGCAGTCGAGCATTCAAATTAAAATTGAATCATTATTGAAATTCGTTTAGGAGCGTTCGAATCTACGTCGACTGCCTCATTAAAATGGATAGCCAAAGCATTTAAGGCGACAGGTCTAAGCAAGCCAATGACGTGAGCTGTGTGTGTTTGTGTATTGTATGTATGTATCTTACGTATTTGCATTTGGCAAATTGTAAAAATTTAATTCGCATATCATGCGCGATAATCAGCGGCGTACATTATAAAACCATAAAATCGCAAAGCGCGGCCATAAACCGCAACAGAGGCAACTGAGGCAACTGAGGCAGTTGAGGCAACTGATCGGCTGAACGTGGGGGCAAGGGGACGAACAATTGTCGCATGCAGCGCCAATAAATATTCGATTATATGGTAATTGTGTAAGTAGTTATGAATATGTTGTGCGGCAGACGAAAATGGCAGCTTGGGTTAGTACTTATTTTCCAACTTCCCAAAAAAAAAAAATAGAGGCCGTTTGCGTCCCAGACGGAGACTGTACGCCCTCTATATGAAATTTGCATTTCGCTGGTCGCGATATTTCTGCACAGCTGCAAAATGCAAATGGAATTCGAGTTTTAATAAATATTTATTTTACTGTCATGACCATTATTATATTTTATATAAATTGAGTCTCTCTCTTACGCGATTTCCACTTACTATCAGTTTTAACGTTGGCTTCTAAAACAAAATGGCGCCGTGTGACTGTGGAAGGTAAGCAAAGTGGGGGTTTAATTTTCATGTCCATTAACCAAGAAAAATGGATATAGGCGCGCATCAAGCGAAAGGATAAGTGAACCCTTGGCCAGGACCAGAGGCAGCGGCCGAGACAGGGACGGACCCAGACATGCCTTGAATACAGCCTAGAATTTGAAATTGGAGCTGACGCACAATATACGAGTTACTCGTATACTTCATACTATTCAAAATAAAGTTTAACGAAGCCAATCCGTCGGGGGATGCGGAGTGATGGGGCGACTCTCGCTGTTGGATGCTGGTGCCCATGGTAATGAAAATGATGAGGGAACAAGGGATAAGGGACAGGGGATTGGGATTGGGATTGGGACTGGGTCTGGGTCTGGGATGAGGTGCGTGCAGTAGGCGGCCAGCTATGAGCCATGAAAGTTATCAAAGCGTGTTATTACGAGCAACGATGCGAAACGCGGCGTGGAGCGGATCAGCAATCTCAAGTAGCTGCCTGACTGGCCTGTTGGCCCGGAGCCACTTGTGGTTGCTTGGCATGAAATGGTTTTTGTTTTTGGGCTACTCCTCGCTCCCATCACGCACGCAAATAATCAAATGAAACGCATCAAATTCATGAAAGGGATACAAATCAACAAAATGGCTGGCGATTCTTAAAAAGAAAAACTCGTACGTGAATGATCCACAGAAGGAGGCAGCTGCTCTGGATTTCGTTGACGCAGCTTCTTTTATCGGCTGGAGGGGGCGGAGCGTATCAGCATAATCAAGAGAGCTCCACCCTGTTAGCTGCTCAGGTTGTTCATGTCCTAAAACTTGCGGCTACGAACGGTAATTCAATAAATTTTAAAATGTAACGTGATGGACACAGTGGAACAATTTCCTAAAAATGAACAAAAACTTTTGAAGCGATTAAAATAAAAAAAATTTACTCCGAATTATCTAGTTTTTATAAAAGATGTTGTAGTCTGTCTTTAAAAATATATCTATTATCGAAGAGATACAAAATTATACAAAATGAGTTTTGTATTGAAGTACACAACAAATTGATCCAATCTACTTAAAGAAATCAAAGGTAATTAAATAATCTTAATATGCATCAACATAACAATAAATATCTATCGCAACCATATTACGTTATATACCCCACAGTAAGATGAAGCTCCTCTGCTTATTTCACTAAAAAAACTGCCTATTGCTTTACTTGGACTAAATTCGACCCTTTGCCAGCATTGGTATCGACATCGGCATCGGCATTGGCAATGGCATTAGTATTGGTTTGGCGTCTTCTAGTAGCAAATGACGCCCCAAAGGAGAACATGCTTATGGCCGTACTCATACAACTACTCCAATTTGATTACTCGGTACTCTTACTCTTCCGTTGGGTTTCAATTTATGATGCAGTGGCGCACGTGAAATCCTGTGAACGGTTTTACGGATTTTTTAAAATAAAATTTACGGATTAAGTTATTGTGCGACGTATGCATGAGGCTATGTTCCCGTGCTAGACATGAGGAGCGACGCTTTTTGGTATAGCTCCAGTGGCAGTTGCATGGGGAGGGGTAGGAGAAGTAGTAGTGGCAGGGGCAGACTCGGCGCTCTAAGGTCGATTACGTTTTACAACGCAAGCATAAAAGTTGATTGAAAATGCTTATTAGATGTAAGATTAGATGCGATGCGGAGCAGGCAAGCGACCATTTTGGAATCAGAGCCAGGAGTCCAAGCATAAAAAATCGACAGAGCTGCGACGTGAGCAAATTTAGCTCTGGGTCTAAGCCCTGCAGACAGGAGACGGCTGAGTCAGAGGCGAACTTAATTGAAATGTCGTGCCAGGCAGTGAGAACTTTAAATTATTCAGGCAAGTTACACGGGGGGTAGACAAAGGTGCGAAAGCAAAAATTAAGTCCACCGAAAAATTTACAGCCGGCAGGTAATCCCATTTAGTCCGGATAATATTCCCACTCGGCGTGTGCTCTGCAGCAAATTGAACATTTTTTCATTTTTTGTAAAACTTGCCGACCCATCAGAAGAAATGCCGAAAGAAAAAAATATTCGGCCCGTAACGACAGACAACAAAAAAGTTACTTTGATAACAATGCTCATCAAAATTTCAGCTACAAGAAAAAACTTTTATACAACATTTCATTGGGAAACCCACACACAGCGTTGGGTTTGCCGACAGACCGAAATGTTCCCAACAAGCTAAATGCAATACAAACTCGTGTTTGAAATATATTTTAAGGAAAACGCCGAATTTATGTTGTGCCCTTTCCTATCAGATAGAATAAGAGATGTACATATTACAGAATGTAATATGTAATGATGTTATTCAGGAATATAAGAATTATAACTTGTAATAGTTAAATTTCGAATTATAGTATCATTTATTTATTCAAGCAATTACTTAACTCCTGTCCTCGTATAGTGTATACAAACAATGTCTTATAAGAGTTACGCGTAGCGCGACATGGCATTGAATGTCAAAGTTGTGGAATGCAAATTTCATAAAACATTCATGGCATAGAATACCACGAATGACAGCAACGGACCCAACAACAATAAGAACAACAACAACAACAAGACACGTTACGTAGTATGGTTAAATACGAGTAAGACAGAACAAAACCAAACCAACAAGCAACCAGCCTGGAGCTGCTCAGAGATACGAGATACTTTCGGGCATATAGTTAAATAACAACGCCTTCGCTAGAGACAGATGCTCGGATGGCTCCAGTCCGTTCCTAATGCCCATCAGCAGTACATAAAAAATAAAAGAAACTTTGCATTTTGGTTATTTTTAGGCAGCGTGTGGAGCCAAAAGTTAAATGAGAAAAGTTCGGACCGTCGTTCGGGTCGTAACTAAAAGTGCGCGTTTAACACCCGTACGTAATTTTAAAAGATCCTGTTCAAAGGCCTATGTACATCCTTAATTAAGAGCTCACACAGTCGCAACATAGTCGTATAGTAATAAAGACGGATAATAGAAATAAAATATTCCCCAAGAGATACAAGTATGCAAAATATTGAGATCAGATCTATTATTTCTTAATTTGAGCCATTTATATCAATAAGAAAATGAAACTGCACCAGTTCACAAAAAACTAAATTGTTTTGTAATCATTACCTAAAATAAAACCGAATTAATTTATCGAAAATCTACAAATGCCTTACGAACGTCGTCTGAAACGCATCTTAGTTGATGGTACTTGGTTCAATATATTATTATGTTCCCTTAAAAGTCACTCGAACATATCGAAAATAGTTCTATTCCAGAAAATAAATTACAATATAAAAGTAATAAAAAATATATCTATACAGTGCACAATCATATTATTAAAAACTATTTTTCTCAGTGTGTCTCATAGCTGCACAGCCCATCCCTAAAATGAAAGCAGACTCGAATCTGTAGCTAAAAGTAGAGCAGCATTCAATGGTGGTGGTGGTTGTTGTGGCCATGGCCATCGTCATCGTCGTTGCTGTGAAAAGGTCTTGCTAGCACAACAGTCTCCCCCAGGGCACTGCGTCTACCCTGCCCATGGTATCGATGGCTGCCGCGGCCCGCACCGCATTGCCGTCGGTGTTTCTGATAGATACACATACACGAACGCACGGGTATACTTTAGATAGATACACAGCCAGGGGCCGCACAACGCATGCGAAGATGTGTGTGTCTTGGGCGTGGCTCAAAAGCCTGCACTCGTGCCCCACGAGATATGGAGATTGGGGATGGGGATGGGGATGGGGAACGCAGATGGGGCAATCTAGCATGAGATGGCAACATGCTGGGCGACGATTGATGCAGGATTTCATAATATCGTTCATAGATATTTCTAGTTTAGTACAAATCTAAACTGCAGTACATTGATTCAGTAGCCCATCGTGCAAGCTGACAGACGTCGAGCGAACGTAGATTGCTGAAAGACGTATAACAGGGGCCTTGAGGCTCATTCACCTATTTGCCGTAATGTATGTCCTGGCCTAATTTACGAGCAGCCCGCCGTATGTTGCGTATGCGCTGCGTAGGTGCGCGCCTAGATTTATGTGCGCATCATAAAACAATTAAGAAGCCCAAACTCGTGCCACATAAATTTCTGCAGTTTCCCCATTCTCTGCTCAGTCCTCTCTTACATCTTTATGCGGCTTGTGTTACATTTCACAGCTTTTTATTGGTGTAGTGGAAGCAAGGAATTGGTCTGGGTTCGAGTTTGGGGGCCATATTTGGATAAGGGCACGCGGCATGTCAGCTGTTCGTCTTCTGTTTCTTTTTTAATTAACCACACAAGATGTCTACTCATTTTCATATCATAAACGTTTATCCAACTTAATAAGTCGTAAATGGGCCAACGGCGACGGTGAAGGCATCTAACAATGTTTCATGGCCCAGGGATTTGCTGACGACGCAGGTGAAAGTGTCCACATACGGTCTTATGGTATTCCATTATGCATAAATATACATGAATATATATGTATGTACATATGTAGGTAAACCTACAACATCACTTGTATGAATCTGCGATATTTTGATCCAAACTCCCGGGCCGTGTCTTGTCGTTAAATAAGCAACATACGAGTGTGTATATAGAGGTCGCCATGAGGTACACCCGTAGACTTCAAGTAGACGATGGAAAATATTCGCACAACTCTGCGGAAAACTCTTTTGTAATAGCTCGCAAACAATACAGTTTTTGTAAGTACAAGTAATAACTTGAAAATCTTGTTGATAGATTTACATGTTATTAAAAAACTGCGAGAGGGAAACCTCCAAAAAATATTTAAAATTGGGCAGTTTTTATTTTTAGAAATTTTCAGAATCCCTGGTTATCAGCATAAACGCAACTATGAAATCACAATTACTTACAGTGGAACTGATCTTTTGGTATTGGGTTGATGGCTTTATACTACTGTGCAGCTATATGGCGTTTACCTCAGGTTGTAATTTTCAAGCTTTCAGCAGCAACAAATGCTGAAAAGTGAAGCTCAGGTTTTTGTTTTATATTCATTGCCGTCTGCAACTGCTGACTCCGAGTCATTTGACCGACAGGTGCTCACTCCAGCAGCTTTTTGTTTCAGCGCCTGACAATCTTCTTTTAATGACGGCGATTAACACAACCCTCTTACACAGCCACTCCCTCTTCTCCTCTGCAGCCGCGCGTCTCTCGATTTAATTAAGTCGTCGCAGCAGCCACACCCCGGAGCATCCCGCTCTCCCTCTGGCCAAACTCTTTGCTAGCTTTTTTTTTGCTGATTCCATTGTTCGACTAATCTCTGTTTGCACAGCGAACCCCCATAACAACGTGCCTCGTCAGCAACAGCAGCAGCACCAGGACAAAGAGCAAAAGGACCCGAAGGAGCACCAAGAGCTCTGAGTGTTGGCTCACATTGTGAACCCTTTGTGGAGCAATGTCATAAAGCTACACATACATACACGCACACACTCACAAACACACACACTTGCACACACAGTTCTGGTAGATACTGTCAACATATAGTTAATACCATTTTGAAATTAACAAGTTTTTCAGATAAACTTTAAATTTAATTTTAGCGAACGTCGCTCCTCGGATTGCCATTGGCCACCTTTTCACTCTTCCCACTCCCGATCTGAAACTCGTTCCCGTTCCATAAACACTGCAAATTATACGACGTTCATGCTAGTCTTAACCGCCGGCGATGACACGTTCTACTCGAACAACAAACTTTTAGGGATCGTTTATCCAAACTAAGAAAAATGTATTATAAAAGTAGACGCGCCTTCAGTTAACCCTTTGCAGCCAACGACATTTGTCCAGGTTTGGTGAATGGGCAATTTGAGGGCCCGTCTTTGCCAAGATCGTTGCTGGTTCTCTTTTCGCTCGCTCTTCGAGCTAAAAGCCATAAAATTATTTATGAGCCCATTAAATCATCATTATTGTCTTAACGACCTTGAACCATTAGTCAGTTAGTGTTACTTTCGGCGCTCCTATTTGGACAGACATTCGCTTTCTTTTGCATTTCTTTAATTTCCCTTTTCATTGTTTACCGCCTGTTATTGTCTGTCGCGTATTCCATTTAAGCCTTTTGCTTTGTCATTTGTGCATTGCGTTGTGTGATTTTTTCTGCCTTTTCAGTTTTCTATGGGTTAATTGGGCCAGCCATTTTTTAACTTAACTCTAACAGACAGTGGAGTGATTAATGATGATTAATGGCCAACGCGTTCAAGCCCCATTCTGTGAGTGTGGCCAAAGGCCATCATCAATAGTTAATCCTTAGATCGTTCATATGTGGAGTTTATATCAGAAATAATCTTATAATAGATAATTGTGTAATCTAAATAGTCTAAGTTAAATGCTCAATATATTTGTATACTCTACTTGCCTTCCAAAGTTAATAATCATGAAAAAATAAACCTTTTCTATATTATATGATTTCTTTTTAGAAAAAATTACCTTTTTTGTGAGCAAAAACTAAGACTTTCTTAAAATTGTTAAATGAGATTTCCGATTCCGATCCTAAATATAAGTAAAATATATAATATATTTAAGAATATTTCCTTACGCTGGGTGAAAATATAATTATGATCTTGTGGTTGATCTTGTGTCCTTGCAGTAGAATCAAATACTAGAAACAGTATGAACAAGCCTAAAATGTAATATTAAAGTAGTTAACAGACTCCTAGTTCAAATAATCTACATATAGCTATGCCGATTAAGTATATAAGTTGTCTAAGGTCGCTAACCAAAGTTGTCTGGGTATAAATCCTAGCCTGGGATGAGAAAATTGTCTAAACGAAAGGAAATAATTGACAGTGTTTTAAACTAATGGAAGGGTGACAATTTATAGCCTACGGCATAATAATTATAATTTACAAAGTGTTTTAGTAATTGGGTACATTGGTTTATTAGGAAGCACTTGTGTGCTTTGATCATATTGATTAGTGAATGGTATCAGGTTATGAAGAGGGTTATAGCTAAACAAGTTTTTAGTAAATTACTGCTTAGTCAGCGGGAGGAATTAATAAAATATTTAATAAAAAGAGATATACAAATTGTGAATGCTTCTTTTTTATGCGTAACAATTTAACCGTATTATTTTTCTCGAAATATTTCTAATTAATAGAATTAGTTTTGGCAATAAGCGAGTAAGGGAAATTGTCATCTCTTTGTCCTCGGCACTATAATGTAGTATAGACGACAGAGCTAGCAGAGAGTAATGTGCCTCATTGGCTTTAAGTGCGCCTCTAAGGTGAAGACGAATGCGAATGCCAAATTTCTGGCTGATAGAGCAATGGCAGCGGCAATGACGCGCAAGAGTGAATTTCCTTTCGGTTTCTTTATTTTCCACGACTTGTTTCCATTTGTCTTTGCTGTTTGTGTAAGTTTTCCATTTGGATAATGGAAAAAGGCCATTTCATGCCATTACTTGGCCCTGGACTCCGGCCGGGGGCAATTTGAGTAGAACTATTGTAAGAGGCGGCGTCGCGGCATAAGTGGAAGTGGGCACGGCGCCATTGGAGAAGCCCTACCACCGACAATGACAGAGCAAGGACTGGGCAATGGCTCCATTGGATAAAGCAATCCATTTGAAGATATGCGTTGTAGTAGTTTGTGTAGTCTGAGTTGTTGTTGTACTTATTCCGCTTTGCTCTTTGCGCAATTCTGCTTTTGGCTTATTTCAACTTTTTACATTTGCAAAATGAATTGTAATGAAGTGGAATGGGGCGTGCCACCAATGACTTGCGATTTGCGACGTGCCACGCCTCGAGCTCAACCCCAGCCCTAGCTTCAGCCCTAGCCTCAGCCCTATCGTCAGCCCTGGCCCCAGCTTCGACCTGGAGCAATGGCCGAAGCCCGTTGAGCGAAAACGTTGGCAATAAAATCATATTCGTCAGGCGCCAGTCAGCTCTGAATATAATTTTTGCACAAAAAGTCGTTTACAGCGTCTCTTGTCTCTTGGTTTGAGCTGGCAGCTGGGCTGTGGGTAGCTTTTATTGGTGTTATTAGGTTGAAAGCACTCCAATGATGGGCGACCTCTGTTGCTGCCGGATGTGGGACAGTTAATGCCTAATGGTCTTCAGGTCAGCAGTCCCATGATGCGAATCACAGCAGCAACAGCCAATAAAATGCGATTGTCAGAGGCAGGATCGTTCTTCCATTTGAAAAGCCCTTAAAAGAGCTTCATTCATTGTTTCGACTCCCATATGTTTTGTATTCAGATTCGCTTGACTTTCACATGTGTTTCTTTTTAAATACTTACATTAATTTGTATAAGAAATACATTATGCTGTCATTCAACTCACGCTGCTTAAATGTTTCAATCTACGCATTTTTATGGCCCAAAACAAGTTTCGCCTTTCCTGAACAGAATTTTGTTCAACGCAATCAAGAAATTAATACGAGTGATGTGCCAGTGACACAGGCTATCATAAAATTTGAAATTTCAATATGTTTTTTCATTTACAAATCAATTATTTATGCATTTAAACTAATTAAAAGCAATGGAAATAAATAGTTCAATGTTTGAAATGTTATTTAAGTGTATTATCAAATACTGTCACAGAAAGGTGATGCAAGCAAAATGATTAAGTCACCATTTACGATAAATTGACCATCCTATAAGTCATATGAGTTACTTGCAAATTACTCTATAGCTAATTCTGATACGTACTTCTGCTGATTCTATGTACTTTACACCGTTGTGTATAAATTAAAATAAATGATAAAAGGTTCGAAAGTTAATAATCATGATCTTTCTAAAGTATATGTAAAACTCTAGTTACTGATCCCTAATATCGAAATATTCATATGAACTATATATGTGAAAGCCTTTTCAGTTGATAGCTATCAAGAATCTATACATTGGCGCACTTATTGAACTCTTTAAGCGCATTTAATGCCAATGATGTATAAACAGAGCTTAACAAATCCAATATTTTTAATTATTTTACCGATTATATTTTTTTATTTATCAAAAGGTTTTATAGATATTTTAGATTAGTTTTATAGATTTTCTAGATTTTACTAAAATTTAATACAAATTAAAGGGTAAATATAAGTGACCATAACATAACCCTGGAATCTAATTATGTGTACCTTCAGATAAATTTGCAACGGAAGAACCAAGAATATATTGGAGTCAAAGTAATGTATATATAAATGCTCTTCTAAAAAATTAATATTAAGTACCTTGCCAATATAAACTACATTTATTGTATGGCTAAATAGTCATCAGAGTGTCATATTTTATTATTAATTTTGAAACTTATAGACTCCTTCATTTAGAATAAAATCTTTAATATCATTATTTTGCAGCAGTCTTCTCAATGTATAGTTAAAAAGCATTGCAATTTATGACTTCCTCTTGACTGATATGGCAGGAGTATTGACGAGGGTCCTTCGGCGAGCAGATGCAGTCAGGTCTGCGTGTGGCAGCTTGCAGCACTTGAGCAATCATAATCAGTAATCAAATATGGCCATTTACCAAATAAGTTTTCTGGCCATAGAATTGACATAAACATGATGAAGCCCATATGCAGCATGGCGTATTGAGATATAACGTTTAACATTTTTCATTTTGAATTTCCGATTTTAAATTCAATTTGTAGGCGATTCGACTTATCCCTAGGCCTGTCAAGTGCAGTACTTGAGATTTTAACGTTTCCATTTGTAATCTTTTGTAATTTTGTTTTAAGATTCTAGACTCGTTGTCGCTCAAATTTATTGAGTACTTGAGTTTTGGGCAGGGCCTACCGACTCTATCAGCGATTGGGGTGTGCATTTCTGTAAATAATTTACTTCTTTCTTACGAATTGGAGTTTTCCTGTTTTTGATCGACAGTTGACACATTGCCTAACTATAAACATATCTTAACATCCTCGGCAAATTAATATTTCGTTTTGTTTTCATTTTGAATTTCTGGGCACGTGTTCGTTTTTTCACCATGCATTTTCTAGTTTTTCTTTTTAATGTGAGCCATAAATCAATTAAGATACAAGAAAACATGCAGCGATGAAATTTTATTTCGATTTCGATTCGATAAATTATGTCAAGTTGGATGAAAGGCTAATTAGAAACATGTTTTTTATATATCAGTATGCTTAACGGTTAAGGTTTTATTCTAATTAATTCTCCAATTCTATTTTGACTTAAAATACAAGATTTTTTTTCCCTTCTTCCCATTGTAATCCCATTTTTAGTAGAATCTCAGAATATACCATGCTTCAAGCATGTTTCAAAGTGTTTCAAAATGTTTCAAAATGCCATATGATAACGTATTCTAGTTCTGCTGAGAATTCCATGAAGAAGTCGTCGTTCTCCCAATCAGCACCAATACATTCATATCAGACGCACTAACACAAAAGCATTTTTGAATGTTTGCATGTGTTAGTGAGACAAAGAGCATGAAAGAGAAAATAGCAGCAACTGAGCGGCATTTTACTTGCGTTTGTGTTGGTTCGATTGTAAGGGGCGCCATCTACATCTCGTTGAGCAAACAACTGCGTGCAGGCTAGAAATCCAGAGGTCGCCTGGGACTAAGGTGTGTGAACTTGCTGAATTCTGGCAACAAATATTTACATGCTGTTCATATTGGGTAAAATTGTCTCTAGGATTTACTAACAACTGCGCCCTAACCCATTGAACAATGCGTAAAAAAGGCATATTAAGGTTCTAGAAGCAGCATTGTATTTTCCTTCAATTTATATCTAAATGTTAGTGTACTTATGTACTTGTATGCATGGGTTAAGGAACTCACGAAGTCGGCTTCACTCGACTAAAGCATTCTTCCTAGTTCTTTTTAAATTTTCTTAATTTTTTATGAAGTCTCTTAAATACGTTTAAGAAAGTTTATAAAATAATGATTTTCAGTTTAATCTTTCGTACATTTTCTACTTCTAAAGAAATATATATAAGGTTCTTAAGTTTATATCGATTAGAACTCAACATAGTTCATGTAAGAACACTTGTTTAAATTGCTTATGATTGTGTCCTTATTTAATGGGATAATTCAGTAGTTCAGAGTTTATATATTAAATATAATGTGACTTACACATCTGATTAAAAAATTCATAATAGCTACATTAGATAAAAAAAAAACAGTTTACTATGATTATCAGTCTTTAATTCTCAATATGATAAATATTTATATCAATTAGCAAACCTGCTCAAAATTTGTGCTGATTCTTAAATCGATCTTAAACGAAGATTTTATGCTTAGCAATGCGAGTTGGCAAAATCTTTTTGTACCCTAAAGCAATGCGAATACTGTTTAATTGGCTTAATAATAATAATGTAAATTAGATATATGATATGGTTGCAAAGCGTACTTACTATAACCACTGATTAAAATGTATATTAAAAGAGTTGCTCCCAGCTTTAGTCAGCTCAATGCTAATCAAGAATTTATAAATAGCAAATGAAAGTTGTTCATTCATGTTCTTCCATACCCCGTTTATCCAATGTTTAATATGTATAAAATGACCTTCATGCAGCTGACTAGTTTTTCATTAACTTGAAAACTGTGAAAATAAGTAGTCTACAACAAAATTTAATATGGAGTTTGATTTGGTGTGCTATTACAATTCGTAGCTAACTCTAATTCTGAGCTAAGTGTTTTAATAGAAACTTTATGATGATCGGATATCATATCCGTCATTAAAGATTTAATTTAATATCCCACTTTAGTAATTGGTTTTTTTTGTAGACCTTTCTTTAATAGATAGGCACTAATAAAGCTGTGCAAATGTTTGATAGGTCTCAGACAGAAGGAAGAATCTCCGAACCTCCATAACGTATATTGTTTATTGCTCAAGATTAACAGCCGAGTGTGTGAATATAGCTAGTGAGAAGTTCAGCTAGAGTGTCTATTAGGACATATAACAAGTCGGTTAAGAGTATCTCGTATTTAAACTCGTACTAGTTGATCATTCTTACTTGTTATTATTTGAAAACCCTTAATCAAGCAGAAGAAACAAATATCAATATGCCCGATCAATTTCCAATTCGATCTAGCCTGCCTATCAGTTCGTCTGACTGTCCGATGCAAAAATTCCAAATTTGTTATCAAATTTGTGAAATTTAAAGCGAATGTTTAATAGCAATTTGAATAGAATACAAGATATTCAAGAAACAATGTAGCATAATGATACACAGCGGTGTCTGCAGCGGCGCCACAACAGACTTCATACCAGATCAGTTAGGGCATATCAGAGTCGACTGTATTATTGTGACCAGTGAAATGGTTGTTTTTCTTAGCAGATGACAAAATAAAATATAATAAAAACCTGGAACTTATTGCGTACCATTTTGGTTTGGCAATGAGCCTATGTGGGGGTATATACTTGTAGTTATATCACAAATTTTATACTTTGAAACCATCATGAAAATGTAGGTAACAGAATTAAAACAACATTAAGCGTATCGCTGTCACAAAAAACAGAATATAGACTTGCACTTGTGTAGTAATAAAGGATCGTTTTATTTTTATCTAATAATATCCAGGGACCAATTTTTAATTGTATTTAATAAAAACGGTTAAAAAATGTAATACAATTCAAAACTATATGTTAAGAAATTAATATTATTTCAATTTATAAATTACAATTTATTTCCAAAAAATTACATAGCTAAAAACATAGTCAGTACGTTTGAACTACTGCTATGTTTTGATTACTATCTGATAATTTTCTTTTATAAATATTTCTTATTATCTCTTACAAGGAGCCGTTTGTCTTGATAAAAAGTTTTGTCCATTTTTCTGAAGACATCTTGACTATTAGGTAGGTAGTAGTCTTTTTATTCTTCAAATCCTAGGGAATAAGTGTTATGTGTATGTACCTTAGATGTACCAAATTCCCATTAAATGAATTCTATGCACCATAATTTGGACAGAGCAGGAGAACTGTGGTTGTGTAGGAAGAAACTCACCACGCTGCCTGCGCTGTGGATGTGAACCCTTGACTACAGCAAAGTTAGCTCCGCCCATTTTATAATGGTCTCTGCCGCGTTGCCAAAGCGACGCATGCGTCATGTCGGCGAAAATGGAAGACAAAGCAGAGAAGAGAAGAGTCGTCGAGTGTAAGTCAGGCGGTGCGCGGGATGGAATGGATATTGGACGGCTTGGGGATGGGATGAAATTAAATGGGATGGGGTCGTACGACTTTGGGATGGGCATTTTCAGAGCGCGTTTTCCGTCGCTGATTACCATTTTGATAAATTTATTCAAATGAGAAGCCCTCAATATGGAAATGACTCCTGGGGCCGACGCTCTAGAAAGGCAATTAAAACTTGAATGGCTCTATGATATTTCTTGGTCTTTCCTTAGACAGCGACTCTGACTGGAGATACCAAGACGGCTAGAAATTTTATTGTCACATTGCACTCTCGCTAGGCGCTGCTTATTTCCCGTAACTCCTATCCCCTTCTCAAACTTCGCACTGCACTGCAGCATGTGGCATTAATTATGCGGCGATAATGTCTTGCTTTGTTGCCAAGACTTTGGATTCTTTTTATGAAAGTGTCAGAATAAATTACATTATTTTTAAGCCGTGCCTCGTCTGTTCCAACGAATTGATTGCCTGTCTCCGAGCACTTGTAGTCCCCATGTAGTTCCAACTTTTTGCCGTGCCAGTTGAATGCGCAGGCTTTGAATTTCAATGAATGTAGGCGGCGTCACTTAGCCGTAATATATCTGTCTATGTCGGGAGACTCGTATGTGGATATAAATATGCTCCTGCTTTTGTTACGCCCCAGTCCCCCATTAATAATTGTCGCCATTTGGCAGACTAGCGGGGAATTATTATGAAACATAGCACGTTCTTGCTTTGATAGGCGGAGAAACTGAACTCTGACATAGACAGGGAGGTCCACACGTCATCAATTAGCTCCTTTTGCATTCATTTAATTTAACTTACTGAGGGTAGTAAAAACAGATGATGTGTGACACATGTTACATTTCTTACATCATCTCACACGAGTATATGCTTTTCGCAAGGATCTAAATGTACTCAATGAACTGTTAGCCGTGACGGTTCCATTTGGCATTGAGTAACCCTTTCTTAGTCAGGACAAGGTCTCCAGCTGGGCGTTTTCTTTTTTTTTTGTTTTGTTTTCTTCGTCTGACCATTGTTCAAATCAAAATATTTTGAGGCTCGGGCTGCTGTATACACTTTATGATGTGGCCGTAAACGATCCCGAATTCACGCATTCATGTGGGAAGAAAACATTCTAAGCTTAAACTAGAGTATCTTGAACTACAGTCAGGTCCTGTGCCAGTGTCTGGACCGCATTTTGCGTCACTGGCTTCCTCGAATGCATCGCTTTGGGTCGTTTCTTAGTCTACCCTGTCATAAATCAATCCAAAGACAACAATGATAACCCTTTCCTCTATCTTGTACCTGTGTAGTATTGGGAGATTTGTTTTGTGTTGCTTTGTTATGAAAAGTAGTCGGAAATGTATTTGAATTTTATGCAGATGGGAACTCCGAGTTCAGGTCAGCTAACATGCAAAACTGGAATGTGTGTTTCAAAAATTTGGGTAGTCGGTTCAATTATTCTTCAATTAAATATTGATTTTCATGATATACTATTTTTGGAATAAATATTGGAAAAAGATTGATTTATTTATTATAAGTTATAAGACCCTCATAAAAATCATTGCATGATTTACAATTGGCCGTAGCCTAGAGGGGAATTAAACAGAATATCCCACGAAAGATTTAAAATGCCTAAGCTACTCTGCTTGGAAAGCTTAGAGATAAACTTATACTATAATACAATACTCTAGAAACAAACAAAATTTTAATAAAATAAAAATATATTATGTAAGTAATTACCATGGAAGAGTACTGTAGTCGAGTGTGCCCAGCTACGACAAACACAGTACTCGTCGGCACATAGTACATGTTGACTAAACTCAGTTAATATACACCATATACTATACGAAAATATGTGTAAACCAGTACAAAATGGATGACTGATTAATGCAAGTCTTCTGTTTTAACTTTGTATATACAGGTTGCAGAATTCAATGCTATCTATTATAAATTGAGCTTATTTACCATTGTTTTTGGCAGTGGAAAGGGATAGTAATCTGCGTGGATTATAAAAGAATATACGTAAGAAATTGAATTCTCTACCTCTTATAGAATATTATTTTAGATCGTCAGGCTCAGACGGACAGACAGACGGATAGACAGACGGACAGACAGATATGGCATTATCCATCTAGGAATCAAAGATGCTTGATTCTGACTGTTACATTATTTTACACAACTTTAATAGATCCTGTATATCCATATTTAATAGCTTAATTATACCTTTATAAGGTACAGGTTTGATTTATATTATGGGTTAACCCTGTTTTAAACTCTGCAATTAATAACTGAATAATGATCTGTTTGCTGTTCTAGTATTTACCGATCTATAATGGATTGCTATAAGCGCTTATAACAAATACGTAAAAATTTAAAAAAGGTTTAATTTTTTTTTTTAAGTTTAACCAAAGAATTCGGACAACAATATTCATCCGTAGATTGGAAATTATATGTTCTGTTACACTGGCTGTTCTGTTTTTAAGAACTAATAAATAATTGTATATATATATAAATATTTATGTTTGTGTATGTGTACTTACCAGTGAGCGATATCGACCCAGATGAGGTGCTTACTGTGACTTTGACTTTGTTTACACCAGAACATTCTGGTATGAATCAGACCCACTATTTATGTCCCGAATGTCAAAAACGGCGGCAACAAATCACTTTAATTGAATATACGCCCAGCGAACCAGAGAAACCGACGAACGTAACGCTCTGGACACGTTGGACGGACACGACATCGAAAAAATGGATGGTCCCGGGTCCACCCAAAGAGCAGCGACCGCGAGCAAAACCAGAAACATGGCAAAACAGAGAGCAAATTCCAAACAGAGGAACAAAACAATCCCGCAAAATGTTGTTAACGTTAACTTTTAGCATAAAAGAGCACACGCGAAAATGTAATCCACATTCACATTTACATTCAGATTCGTATACGTATTGGTATTCACAATTGGCCGTAAGGCGCTCCTTGGGAGCCGCTGTTTTTCTTTGTCATTGCCAGTATTATAATTAATATTGTTATTTTGGGCAACGCACGAACCGGCTTGAGTTGATTTACAGCCATTTACTTCTTCTTAATTTTTTCTCTTTCTCTTGTTTTTTGTAAATTTTTTCAAATTCTTTTTTCAGTTTCAATTATTCACAATTGGAACCACTCTCCGTTTGAATGGCGAGTTCAGACAATGGCGGCCATTGCAGCTCCGGGCTGTCGGCTATGCTGTCTGTGCTGGACTGTGAATGCGACCGCTCAATGGAAACAATGGGCAGCTCGACCTCGATTCCAGCTGCATTTGAGCTCGGTCGAATCTTGGGGTACTGTCTGCATCTTCGAGCCCGGTTGCTTGAGCCGATATCAATCGTTGGATGGCGAATGGAACAGGACGTCTGGTTGACGCGGCGTCGACCTGATAGCAAAGTGTCCAAAAAATAATATTTGCTGTTCAGTTTGACACAAGTCGGTGGCTGCCGAGACCGAGACCGAGACCGAGACCGAGACCGAGGCTGAGGCCGTGGCAGAGGCAGCGCGGTCGGCGCACGAAGTGGCGTGGAGACAAGAACGAAGCAAAAAGCAACAGAAACATAAAATGAGAGTGAGAAATATGGCAAAGCAGAGGCAGCAGTAACAGTAACAGCAACAGCAACGGCAATGGAAACAGCAATCAGATACAGACGGACGAACGGACTCGTTTCGCACAGGGGAAAGGTATAGCTTAGCGGTGGTTGAACGCCTGAAAAGCACCTCATGCCTGTATGTACGTGTGTGTGTGTTCTGAGATGTGGATGACGTTGACAGCGACGCGTTCCCTGCAAGGGGTTTACTGACAAAAAAATAAAAAAAAAAGGTCATAAGCCCCCAGCAGAAGCAACGGCCGCCGCAACACTTACGCTTACGAGAATGCCACAAGACGGAGATGGAGAACGAAAATGAAATGAAAATGAGAATCAACATGGGCTGTGAGCAGCCACATGGCACCACCATTTACCGATGAGCGATGAAAAGATGAAAAGCCAGAGCAGCAGCAACACCACCATCACCAGCACCAGCAGCAGCAGCAGCAATAGCAACAGCAACAAGAGCAGCAGAGGCACAGACAGAGGCCAAAAAGCAAAGCGACAGAGTGTACAGCTGCTCTCTCTTTCTAAAGCACACTCCTAATGCACATATTCCCTCCCTCTCTCTCTCGAGCTCTATCTCTCGCACACGCACACAAGCGAAGAGACACCAAACAACCACCGGGGCGCTCTCATGAAAGCGACAGACAGTCACAGCCACAGCCACAGCCACAGCAACAGCCATAGCCACTAACACAGACGCAAACACATGTCCAATCATTTTATATACGCCATTTGCTGTCTGCCGTAGATACATTTGTATCTTTATGCGCGAAACAAGTCCACGCCGCGCCGGCGGCGAGGTCTACAACATCTCAGGGCACACAATTTTATAGCTTTAAATACATGTGCGAGTGTGTCTGTCTCTGTATATACATACATACTTATGTATGTACACATATATGTACATATATTGTAGATGTACTCTGATATTGACGCTGACGACATCGACATCAGCGACGAGTCAATTTTGAATTCCAGTTTCGCATCTCAGTGGCTGTTGTTGTTGTTACAGTAATCATTTGATTGTTATTCTTTCTGCATTCTGCTCTCTCCAGCCTATGTAGAGGACAAGCAAGCAATCTGCCAGGAATCCACCACCAATCCTTAATGGGGAACTGACTTCAAATTGGGGTTCAGCTGCCTCGCAGCGTCTATCACACGTATATCATTTGATTACCAGATCGAATTGTATTGAATTAGGAACATATTTCTGTACATTTGTTACATTCGTAATAACTTCACCCCAAACAAATTTGAGAACTGGAAAATTTTCTAATCATGCTTGGACTGTACACCAAGCCGACTCGAATCACTTCTTCAAATATTCAAAGCAACACGGCATTTTCATATTTTCAAAAACCCCAAATTTAGAGTACCAATTATATTCTAGTAAGGTTGGAATAGAAATCCAAGAATTTCTAATAAGTTACGGAATCAACTTTGTAGGCACCCCCAAATATATAATGCGTAGAGCACGAGATTGCACAGCCACATACTAAATAGGGCTAAATTATTTAATATTAAAATAATCCATACCAAACAAACTCGTCTGTCCGTCCGTATGTACGCATCGATCCCAGAGAGAAATATGCAAGATATACCAAAGATTAAGTTTATTTTAAATTTGTGATATTCCCGGCGAAGCCCAGCAAAACGATATATCGTTTTATAAGCCTAATTCACTTTTGGGGTATCTCGTAGTCGAGCAGACTTGAGTGGCCCATCATTTCATTCAGAATTCATTGTTGTTAAATCTGTTTCTTTTCATTACTATCGTCATATAATGATGCTTTGTTACTTTTCACGTAGACCAGCATTGGAAAGTTTCTTTATATATATATATATATATATATATATATACCTTCAATTTACTCCTTTTTTGCTAAACCCAGGTTAAGGTATACAAGCAATATGTAATTTTCTAGTATCTTGAAGGGCATTAGAATAGCCGTCAAGTATATTTGTAGAGGCAAACGATAAGTATATACAATAAATGTATATATATTAATGAGTATCTTCATTTTTATCCTCAATTATTTTAAATACTTTACTATTATATATAATATATCAAATTAATCAGGAAATTTTAATATATTATGAACCATGCGTATTTTTTGTCTTATTTATAAAACCTTTATAAACACTGTTTAAAACATTTTACTAGACAGTCAGTATTTTAGATAAGATAGATACATAAATATAGGAAAAGTTAAAAATGTTTATGTTTATATATACTTGTATATATCAACTTGTATATATCAATTGTGAACATAATGTGTCGGCCCTTCCGTTTTTGCCACCTCTATTCCTTATTCCAAAAAACTGATCTGTATAGATCTGAACTCAAAGCCTAGATGCACTCCATACCATAGCACATGTATGAATATGAACTTATGTTCACCCAAACACGAGAAAACCTTTACTCATGTACACACAAACTCAAGTACATAGACAAACATTTACACGCACTACACATTATGTTATATATAAGTGCAATGCTGCCGCAAATTTGTCTTATACTCAAACCAAACATAACTCCATTAAGTTGTTTTATATATATACAAAGGAATACTAAATTGCAGCAAATCTATGTAACAAAGACAATCTATGTTATTAGCGGAGAGTCTACCTGTCCTTTTGAATGTGTATCGAACTAACTAAAGATTTCGGGTAAGGACATGAAACGTGGTTTGTTGATTTGTATATATAGACTACCTTTACTTAAGGTCAAAATGTGATCTTACATCTTTTATATTTTGGCTTACATACTATATCTACTTTCAATAATAAGAGAGAAGATATAGAAATTTTCTTCCATAAGAAAATACTTTTAGGATAAGTTTACACCAGCACGCATATCAAGTCGCTTTGGATCTTGGATTTTTGCACCACGTTCGCGAAAGCTTAAACATTGTGTTATTTGACGGATTAATTGTGGTACACAGGGATCATAACGATCATAAGTTGTATTACAAAAATAAAATACATTTTAGCTATTATTAAAAAGTTTATATTGCCGTACTCAATAAATATTGCTTTAAGTTCAAATATATAGTTTTAACTTAATTCTTGTTTTTCAAGCAAAAAAATAACTTATATAAAACATTTATTATGGGGAAAAAGAAACAGGTTTTAATATTCCCATTTGATCTTGAGTTTAATTATTGGCTCAAAAATAAAACTATCAGTATTTTTTTTAGCATTTTTCATAGAAAAATAGGATATAATCCGATATATTCCAATAAAGGAATGAATACTTAGCCAATCAGACAACTTTAAATAAAAAAATTTGTTTCTTAAATTTCATTTTTTTTTCCAATCAACAGAAAGTATTTTTTTATGCACTTCTATTGCTTGTGACGTGTTCGTTTTTTGTGTATCGCAATTTTTTCGTCAACAGTACGAAATTATAAAGTCTTTAAACAAACGAAGGAAGCTAATAAATATTGACTTAAAGAACAAATAAATGGAATAAATTTCCAGGTCCAACATGTAAAAAAGAGATTGGTAGTGAATACAATATGTAATTAAGATTGACAATAGATTCATTATTCTCTACACCAAAAGGCGTCGATAACCGAAAATTTTCGGTGGTTGTAAATTTTATTGGAGTTGAGCAGAACAACCCACCAAAAACAACCCAATGAAAGCAACTCCCATTCGATGGGTGAAAGCGTTCTCCCTGTACATAACATAAAAAACGCATTAACTCGAGCGAAACCGAAACACTTTACCTCACAATCTTTGTGTCTTAACAGAGGGGAAATGCGAATGTTTACATAGCAGGGTGCATTTTATGGCGATTCTTTTAGCGTTATATACAAAAATATCGAATAAGCTCAGGGTGAAAGAAATATCCGGACACAATCTGTAAGCTGCATTTCCATATAGATTAGTTCGACTTCCAATACGAAACTATGAAATCCTTTGAGACTCCTTGAAGTAAAGTAGAATAATATTAGAATATTATTTAAAGAAATCATCAAATTTATGACATTTGTATTTATATATATATTTTTCATTATACATATAAAAAATGGTTACAGAAAAGTTTGGGAAATGTGTATATGTGTGTTTATATAACAGACAGAGGTCTTGTCTAAAAACTATATAGCATGTACGTGTATGTTTGTATGTTTTTAAATAGTAGAAAATTGGTCTAATATGAGGCATTAACAACTGGAGAAGCCAAATTTACTACGTACCGTATATATATTTTAACACTTTGAAACCAATAAAAATGGAAAAAAGGCACAATTAGTTACTGTTAATGTTACGCGTTGATTTGTATATATGTATTCGGTAGTTGCTCTTAGTTCAGTTATACTGTATGTTGGGATTTTGCAACGTGGGTTAACGATATCTCGTAGTCGGATACACTTGAACGGCGTCTTGTTATGTGTTTTATCCTAAGTGCACTGGCTAAAACCCCCTAAATCCTAGTTGAATAAATTCCCTTACAAGTTAATCTACTAAACCTAAAAATATTTTAATATTTTTAATTCTTAAATTTTGGATTTACTTGTTCATTTTTCGATATTTATAATTTTACTTTCTATTATTATTGGTTATGTATTAAAACCACTAAACTGAGATGGGCTAATGCCATACGCGTTTAAAATATTTAATAGGTGTCTATTCCAGCCAACGTTAATGTGTGTACCTCTGACAATCTGTTACAACCAAAAAGTAAGGGTTATCAAATTTACTTTTTCAGGCAGATGGCCATAAGTAGCACACAGGAGCAAATTTATAATGTTTTATAATGTTTTTGTGTCAGGTTTTTTTTATTCAACTTTTATAATCTGGTATTTTATACATTTTTATTTTAGACGTGCTTGCATTTTTGCAACGTTATTTCATTGCTAGAACTTCTGATTATTTATTGATCGTTTATTTATAGATTGCTGGGCCAGGTCGTGGTTAAAATATTGAAAATCATATACACAACATTTTTATAAATAGTCTATCATATGAAAAATAAATGGACTTAATGTTTAAAAAAAACAGTATATACAATATATTAGAATGTATATTCAAATTTTGTCTTTTATAATATCATATCAATACTAACAACTGTACTTCAGTGCTATTATCTTGAACTTAATTGTATACTGTAAGCACAAGATCTTATAAATCATGATTCTAGTTTCAAAATGTTAGAAATAGACGTATATTCATGTCTATTTATATATATAAATATTACATTCTGCTTATATAGTATATACCTTATCTGTTTTAATAAAGAATTTTCAGATGAATAGGAGGAAAGGTAAACATTAATTCTGCGTTGTGCCAATAAGACAGACACAGAAATTAGAATTACCACATATAAAACAAAGTACAGTACACACTTACATACATACCAAATTTGGTTTGTTTTAATAGTCTCTGAGGTTAAGACTACAAAAATAGCCACACGCACAGGCAAGTGAACAAAGAAATTTTGGTCCGAAAATGTCAGACCATTCGCACAAGGCTTGTCATAATCGCTATGTATGCGGTGTTATGTACAACAGACATATTGTGTTCAAGGAGCTAGAAACAACAAATGTGGTATGTAGATTCCAGTATAGTATCAGGTTTGATTCAAATTTAGGAATTTCAGCCACTTTTTATCAGTAGTTCAAATTTCATAAAGATCGAGCTATAAACACAGAAGATTTTTAAGAATCTTGCATTTTGCATTGTTAATTAGTTGTAGTGTGTGTTAATGTACGTGTGCTTGTATGTGTGCTGACTTCAGCTACAGTGTGTGTGAGTATTTAGATTTCAATCCATATATATCGTGGGTAAAGACATTTCGTAACCAAGCACACTCAAGAGGAACAGTCTGACTTGTTTAAAATGTACTTGGGTACCCAATACTTGTTTTGCGTTTCCTTTTTTCCGGTTTCCAAATATAAAGTATTTGGCATCTTTGACGTTGACTAAAAAATGAATACAAAATAACAACAATGTTGGCAGTATTTTCCATTCAATAACGTACAAATTTACTTGCGTTGACTTCTTTTTCATAAATGAGGATTGCTCTCGATTTTATCGATAGGCAGTGAGTATGTAAAGCTTTTTAAAATAATTTTTTGATAGTGAAAATTATTGATTTTTCAAACTTATATTTTATTTCTAATTATGTTAAACTTGGACCATTCTGTAGAAAACTGAGAATTTCGCCGTCTTATTTAAAGGTAAAGCACTGGATTTTAACAATTAATTAAACGCATCAAATCTATGATGAAACGAACTACAGCAGATAGATAGCGATAGACGCATTTTGAAATTTTATCCAAGTTATTTGAGTCTAATACAAACATTTTGCAAGCTTTGAAACTTTTATATCTTAAATTATAGAGTTCTTTAACCGTTTTCATATTTGAGACCAGTGCAAAATGCAAAAAACGCCTTGTTCAAGTTTTGGGGTGGTCACATTATCGAGGGTGCGCACACATATACATATATACACGCATATATATGTATATATGTTCAGCGTTGGAATGGAATTTGATGAATTTGAAACAAATCAAGTATTAATCAGAAAATTAAAATGGGAATTCAAACAATTTTAAATTTAAATTTAAATCTGGGGAATAAAAATATAAGAAAAATTGATATTGATATTGATGTTGATATTTAAATCGATCCAACATTTGTTGCAAGGATTGGGGAAAATCCAGGAAAACCCAACCTGATCAATATATTAGTATATTAGTGTAGAATAAAGGAGTGTTAGAATATTGACAATATACTATTACTTACGTATATACTATTAGGAGCAATATACATAGAAGCATAGTATATTAAGTATTAATGTATAAGAGAATTAGTAAATAGGGCTTACACTGTTACTAATTAATATACTACTAGAAGTGATAGTATATAAAATTAGCAGTATAATGATGAATTAAAAGGAGTAAGATAAATTGAAGTAGCTAGCAAGGATGTTAATTGTTTCTACTAAGATATAGGAAAAGATAAAATTTTAAAGGAGAAAGAGAAGATGCATTTGATATCACGTTGTGTAGATTATTGTAATTAACACATAAAGCGTGGAAAGAGCTGTGTAATGCGTAATCTGTTGTGCATGTAGGAAGGGACAATGGGATATAGTTCCTAGTACAACGACGAGGAATAGAAAAACTAAGACGACCTAAAAGGAAGGTAGACTCAATATTGCCTAGAAATACAGCATAAAGAATTTTTCTACGATTAACTAGTGAAGGAAGATTAAGAAGAAGAAGCCTACTGGAGTATGACGGTAGACGAAGATTGGGGTCCCAGTTTAGTCCACGTAAAGCGAACAGCTATATATTGCCGGATAATAAACACAACAACTATTTCAGAAATAACTTATATTATTCTTTATAATATTAGTTATTATTGGGTCATTAACTGATGTGTAACCAGACTTTTGTTTTGTTTGTGTATTGCTTGAATATGCACATTTATTTTAATGGAATTCAGACCAAGGATTCTGAGCACACTTGGTATATAAATCGTCTTTCATACCGAATACAATAACTAAGAATCGAAACTGGAGATAACTTTGCTTTTGATCATTGGAACTTGAGTTATACAAATACATATTGATTATACAAGTTAGATTACATTACTTAAGGGAATTCAATACTATTTCTATTAAAAGTACTTTAGTTTTTAATTTCTGTCACCCCATAGAAACTTATGCAACTGGTCGAGGAGCGGGAAGAACTCATATTGAATCAAAGTCTATAGCAAAATATGCGGCGCAAATTGAAATTAACCAATTAATGTGCCCATCAGGTGAACATCGTTTACTAAGTAAATTAACTTGCCCACTGGATCTTGGGGTTACTTGAATTTTGCAACCTTTTGCTAACCATCCATAAACAATATTAATTTTAAAATAAATAGACAAATTAATGTGTATCTAATCAGCTGGGTCTGCAACCCATGTAAAATCCTGAAAATCCTCTCATGCTGTTTGGCTTTCATTGAAGTTCTAAATGCTTAAACACATTTAAGATACTGCAATTAAATTCAATTAAATTAACTTTTTAAGAATATCGTTTACCAAAGAATAGTAGAGAAATTGCAAACTGTAATGTTATTTAAGTCAAACTACTTTTGTCGCCATCAGATAATAATAATAGTATAATATAATATATTTATTTGGCCAGTTCCTTTAGTTTTAATCTTTAAGCAGCGAATGAAACTTCATTATTTCACAATTACATAATAATTTATTTAATCTTATGACATATTTTGAAAACAAGACTATATTAATCTACATTTAATTAGTTTAAGCACTGTATTAAGTATATGACTAAAAGTAAAATGAATCTTTAAGGATAACTAAGGATAACATGGATAAATGAGCATAACATATTATTGATTTGTAATAAACTAATTGACTAATTTAATATGAAATATATTAATGTGAATTGTTCATATTGAGAATAGATAATATGTATGTTTTGTATGTAACAATTTATTTTTTTCAAGAGACTGAGTTTTGTTATATGTGGCTGCAAATATTAGTATGTAATAGCTAAATACTCGTACTAAGTTTTGTATTACATTGTACGATTACTTTCTATGGATGTATATGAATAAATTCGATGTTGAGAGGTTGTCCTTGAGTCATGACAGACTCTGCACACTAGCATACTTAGCGATAACCTCTGCGGGGGACTCCAAATGAGGATGGGATGATGGTACTTACCAAAACGAAATCAAACATAGGAACTGATCAGAATATATAGTCAAAATAAAAGTAACAATAAACATATATAAAAACAATAACACAAATGTCTTTCCTCTTGAGATTAAGATGAATATCATCAGGGTTGATAGGAATACAAATAAATTAATAAGATGATAAAAATGATGTATGAGTGACAAAAGTGGCGTTTTCATTTTCATTTTATTTTTGAATTATGTATTTTTTTGCACTTTTTTTGCAGCTTTATATTTTATTCACAATAATTAACTTTTTAAAAAAGAGAATTGCTAATGCTATGTAAAAATTTACTAAACAAACTATAATCGAACATAAGCATAAACATAACCGACTTTAGACTACAACTTATCAAAAAGGTGTGAAATAATAATAATACAAGTACTAGGATAAAGCAATTGGCGAAATCATTTCATTATTATGTATGTATAGTAAAGTATATATGCTAAAGGCATACGAATATTATATATGTACCCGTAAGTGTACGGGTATATGGTACAATATACAATATATAATGTATGAAGCAAAACATTAACAAAAATTCGATAATTACACAACATAACTGAACTTATATGTAATATCAGGATTAAGCAGAGTCGATACACAATAAAAATACATACATACATATATCTATTTACGAGTCTGCATGTGTATGTATGTATTTGTATGTACTATACGTTTACTATATGTATGTACTATATGTATAATGTAAGTAGCTTTAAGGTATGTATTGTAAATTACTTCTCTCAATGTCACTTGTATTTTTTATATTCATATGTACTATTTAAGTGTTATTCATTCTTTAGCTTTACTTTTACTTAAAGTTTATGTTTAAGTTTTTGTCATAGTTAAAAGTTTAATTTTTTTTATAGTTTTATCTTTAGTGCACTTCTCTAAATATTATCTTTCGGTCAGAAGCGCCTTTAACTATGGGAATAAACACATACACACACATCAAAAAACCTTACAAGTTAAATTTTTTTTAATAAATCGCGTTCGATTTCATATTCTAAAATGTTACTTTCATGTTTTTCGAACTTTTATTATTATTATATTTTTTCTTCTCTTGTTTTCTTCAATACTTTGTGTTTTGCTCAAAGGACCAAAAAAGTTTTTAAGACGGTTTCACTTAATTTGCTTCTGTGGTTCATTTGTCTGATTTTATGTCTTAGCTTATATACAGGAACCTACAATTTTTTCTAAATATACGACACATCGAACACTAAATGAAAAAATTACTGCATGGCTGTCTGTTTTTGTGTGTGTATGTATATATACTATTATGAATTCATATATAAATTCATATATATATTTGTGTGTGTTTCTGTGTGAGAGACTATGTGTGTTTCTGTTAACTGTGAAAATTGTTAAACAATTTATTCATTTTAGTTTTAGAACATTTTCTGGGCCTACACTGTGCTCGTTACTTCGCATATAGCTGCACTTACATATTATATATTAAGGATCTACTACTTTTTTTTGTTAATATGGATAGTATATTATAGTATATGCATATATTATTTGAAGTTGAAAATTTATAAGTAATGCGCGGTAATTTATGAGAGCGTTGAGAGAAATACATACATGCATATTCATACATATATACGGTTATATATTGTATGAGTATTTCTATATAATAAGTATATTCATACATAGTACAATTGAATGTGCATCGGTTTTTCATACCATTTGCGTTTTCTTATTTATCATATGCTTTTCATATGATATTCAATTACTGCTCCAAGTTTCAGTTAACTGGGTGATTTATATTCGTATATATACTTGTTAATAGATATTTTAAGAACTGGCTTATTAATTAACTGCATTTCATTAAACGTAGATTTTTCAACTCCTCTTGGCCTGGTCCACCAAAAATTTTTGCTTTGAAAACAGCGACGCCAACGCTTATCCTGGGCTTCTCCTTCCTCTCCTCTTTCTAATCATCCATCTTCCCAAATCCAAACATATTTAAAGATTAATGAATTCAACTGTATGTGACATCTCTAACCTTATCATCAAACATAGGTGTTTTTATGGAAATAGTCTTCACATTTACCTAGCAGGGAAAATCTAATAACATTTCGTTCTTGACTGGATTTGCATTTGGATTTAGATGTAGAATCGAATTCTGATTGGTTGGATTCGCAATCGAATGAGGATTAGGAGCGGTATTGGCTAACTGCTAGTAGGTAGCAAAGCCCATGGCACCGGCGCTGCTGTTATCTAAAGGTCACTGGTGCATTTTGGTTGCATGGTGACCCATGCTCAGACCCAAGTTCAGGTGATGGTTGTTGTGGTGCTGCTGTGCCGCCTGGGCATGGTTGTGATTACTGCTGGAGCTATTGTTGTTGTTCTGCTGAGTAGCCTGACGCTGCGAGTTCTTCTTGTTCTTCATGCGTCGATTTTGAAACCAGATCTTAACCTAAATATAAAATTGAGGAAATTAGTTTCTAGTTTGACACTCCTGCTTTGTTTCTCTCTTTTTATTGAGCACATACCTGACGCTCTGTTAATTGCAGGTTGCGGGCCAGTTCCCAACGCTTCTGTTTGGACACGTATGCATTGAAAAGAAACTCCTTCTCCAACTCCAAGGTCTGGAATTTCGAGTACGGCTTACGCTTTTTCCGCACAGACACTTGTCCGGTCCACTCATGCATTGCAGGGTTCGGCGTACAAGGACCCACAGCGCCAACCGAAAGACCTCCAGAAGTTCCTAGAGTTTTTCAAAATAAGATGATGATCATTGATTAGGTTAAGAGTGTATTATGCAATCCGTTCTCTTCCTTTCTTTTTACATTTCAACCACCAAATGTCATTCTTTTAAAAATACTTCTAGCAAGTTAAGGAATGTACAAAAGATAATTAAACAAAGAACATAATCCACATTTTGGGTTCAAAATCTGACCAAACTTCATCTGCGTTCGATATCCAATAACCTACATGCAAAACATACATCTCTAGATAGCAATGCATTAATTTACACCGATGAACATACAATGCACAGACACACAAGTAGACAGTAGTGGGTAAATCAACTTGATCCTAATAAGGAATATATATTCTTGGGTATACGAATTCTAGACAAAGATACATGAATAAATTAAAAGTTGAGCAAAGTCTCCTGGTTTATACCCTGTTCCCAATGTATTGTAAGTCCATACATAAATATATTTATTGTTATATCCCACGATTATGTTCTAAAGTGGAAATTCTTCAAATAACTCATCCAAAAAAGAAAATCAATATTAACAATAACTACTACTAACAGTATCTACAGTAGTTATGTGTGATCAACCAGAGGGCAGATGTTCGATCTACTGGTAGGTATGGAGGTAAGAGTTGGTATTGGCACACCTACTTACAGGAGCACAACCTTGACTAAATATCGAGGAATTAATTTATGAGGCATTTTGCAACACGCTAATTAAACGGCAAACTTGACAGTGTCGCAGTTTTTAAATTACTTTTCTCGCTGACAGCAGAAGCAAGAACAAAAACAATGCGAACAGCGATAAAATAAAATCTGTAAGTATTTAGATATGCCTAGAACTTACCCGTGCTCGAGTAGGCCTCGGGGAACGCGCGCAGCCCACCTGGGGAGGAGTAGGTGGGCGTCTCGTAGCTGGACTGCGAAGTGCCCTCCACCGACTGACGCGCCGCTGATGCCGCGCTGACTGATGCATGGCGCTCGTCGGTGGCGCTCATGTAAGCCGCTGCTGCAGCGGAGCTCGGCTGATCACGGTAGTTGGGCCAGTATGCATGCTGCAAGTGGAACATTGACGGGGTTAAAGCGGAGAGTTGAGGGTAATGTTGACATTGAGTTGTTTACGAGACGGCTGTCGACTCTGACGCGACTAGCATGCAGCTAGAGCCGGTGGAAACGTCGTCGTTGGCCTCGTGCACTCACCTGAAACTGGGTCTCTGGGTAGCCATAGAACATGGGCTTGCGATCTCGGTCGAGATAGTATGGCGCGGTATGGTACTGGTTAAACTCATTGTCATAGGCCCACGGATGCGCGTGCCGTTTAACTGGCGTCGTACCGTCCGCCTCGAAGCCAGGCCTGATCGCGGGTATATGTATTGGCGCTAATGAGATGGACATGTCTAAAATGAAAGAGAAAACGAATAATTATTCTACTTTTTGCTAAATTATGGTGTTAAAACAATGCAATATAATAATTTTCCTAACTCATAATGGTACTATTCAAATATTTTCGAAAACTTATTGCCTAAAACTTATTTATGACCTCAATTTATTAAGATATAAAACTTAAAATTCATCCCATTACGTTTTAACCGTAACTATTCTCACAATTTTGACACAATGTAAATAACCCAGAAACACATCCACCCTATCATCTTATAATACAAGTATCTCACTCGGACTCTTTTCTTTTGCCAGAAATTTATTTTGAGATATCTTTGGCATATATAAATCAGAGCCGTTGCCGTTGCCGTGGCCGTTGCCGATTCAATGAAGAACATATGTTTCTTGTATGTTCCTTTATAATTACAATATCTTGTATTACACTTAAAACGGTCTTGATAATATACAGACACGAATAAAACTACATATAATATATAGGATAATAGATCTGTCCTAAAATAAACGAAAAATCCTTTTCTTTTTAGAGCTAGCTCTAGATAATTTATTAGTCATCAAAAGTTTGCTATATTTGATAAATATAACTCTAGAACGCTAGATCCCTTATCAATTATAACATAAATACGTAAACAAAATATATAATATAGTTTTCTAAAAAAAATAGGTTCATTGAATTAATTGTATACTTGGCTTAACCCTAAGTTGGCTGACCAATGTAAACTTAATTAGCTTAGGTATGTTTAAAAAATTAGGAATTTTATTGATATGCATCCAAAAAATACTCTGTTTAAAATATAATCTATTACCTTTCTTATTGTAATTCGTATTGTAAATGTATAAAAAAAAAACATGTTTTAAAAATTTCTGATTCTTGATCGGTGTTAGCTGAACTATTCAAATTTAATTATGTTAAAAAAATTTGTATGAACCTTACGCTGAGTACCATTCTTATAGCATAAATTATAGCGAGGTTCCCTTATGAGGTCAAATATATGAAACTTTTTTTGAGCATCCAGTTCATTGATCAGTATTTTCTGCAAATTAATACTATGCACAGTCAACGACATTTTGTGATTAGGGTATTATATTTGGGGATAGTAAAATAATAAGAACATTTTATGGAAGTCTTATTAAAACCCACGATGTGGTGACAAAGGATACCCTAATTGGAATATGCATGTATGTTCTTTCCGACTGCTCACCTGCTTGCTGAGAACTGACACTGGAGGGAGAGACACTCGCCGTTGTTGGCGCAACAATTTGGCTTTGACCGGACACAGCCACCGAGTTTTGTTGTTGTTGTTGTTGTTGCTGTTGCTGAAGACCCGATGAGGCGCCACTAGAGACGCTACTTGGCGTCTGTTGCTGCTGCTGTTGTTGCTGTTGTTGCTGTTGTTGCTGTTGTTGCTGTTGCTGTTGCTGTTGCTGTTGCTGATGTTGCTGCTGTTGTTGTTGCTGCTGATGATGAGGTGATGTGAGATGCTGGGGTTGCTGTGCAGAGGACCCAGTGGGCGTCTGCGAAGGACTAAGCGAACTTCCGACAGGAGTTGTGGCCAGCTGTTGCTGTTGTTGTTGTTGCTGTGGCGGGGGAAGATGCTGAAGCGGTGTCTGTTGCTGCTGCTGCACTGGCACAATTGGCACGGGTGGGGGATCCTCATACATGACCGCATGCGTGGGTGTGGAATGTGTTGTGGGCGTCGTCTGCTGCTGCTGGAGAACAGAGGATGGCGTGGACAACGCAACCGTGGCGGAGGAGACGACCGTGTGCTGCAGGTGGTGGTGCAATGGCTGAGGTTGAGGCAGGTGGTGGTGGTGGTGCGGATGGTGATGCAGTTGCTGCAGATGCTGCGCGGACTGTTGCAATTGTTGCTGCTGCTGTTGTTGCTGCTGCTGTTGCTGCTGCTGTTGTTGCTGCTGCTGCTGTTGGTGATGATGGTGCTGGAGCGCGGCCGCCGCTGCACTGCTCGTCGTCGTGGGGTGAGGGTGTGGGTGTGGGTGTGTATGATGCGGCCCCCACCAAGCCCCGGCAGCGGCGTGCGACCCGACTGCCGAGACATCGTGGGGGTCGTAGAGAGCGCACGCCAGCGGGATGGTTGGGGTTTGGGGGAGGGGTGGAATATTTACGGTTATTTTGAATGCGTCTCAGACAAACGGCGGGAACGAAAGGCACTGCGAACACACACGCACCAAACGGGACGCGGCCCAAGCTCACCGATTTCAAAATTTTCTTTTTCTTCCGGGTCTATATGATTTTTTAGTTTAAATTAATTGAATTTAATTAAACTTATCTCAATTATTTTGCGATATTTAAGGTTGATTGCTGCGTTTTGGTTTGATTTTTATATGCAGTCGTATAAAAACCGTTTTTTACGATTCAACCAGTCAATGTTTAACACACGTACTCATGTATACACGCACACACGCACAGAAGTACGCACGCACACAAGCAAAACGCAACACGGAATGAGTACGCTACGCGTGAGGGAGAGCCAAAGTGCGAAGAGCGTCGCTGGACGGGCGAAGAGAGCGCGCATTAAGTGCCACCCACAGTTGCTGATGCCAGTTTGCGAGCGTTCCGATCAAAAGCCAGCCAAAGAGATACGCGCACAGGGTGTTTACGGTGTTCAAAACTTGCATAATGTTTTCAATTTTGTTTGAGTTCAGTTCAGCTCAGAATCCTTTTCAAATTGCATGGAATTTATTTTCTTATTGTACATTTCACTTATTGACTACACGATGCAGTGCAGATTCGAAATTTTCTTCACTTTTCATGCTCAGTTTCGCATTTCGTATTACACATGCACAATTATAACTACAATACAAATTTCAATAGGTTCTGTTTGTTGACTATTAAATTTTTTGTTATTGTTATTGTTATTGTTGCTACGATTATATGTAGGTAGTTTAATGCCGGCACAAATGGCGCGAGTAATTTTCAGTGCGTAAGAGCAAGTGTGAGTTGTTGTGGTTGATTTTTTATTATTATTTTTTTCTTTCTTGCTTTTTATGTTGTTGGTCATAAAATTTGATTTTACGATCAAAACAAACAATTAAACTCGACGCTCGCAACAGTTAATAAAATGTTGCGATTTTTCAAACAAACTATCGTTCCTTTTGTATTTTTGTATTCATGTGTTTTGGTATTTGCATTATTATTTTATAAACGATTTTTGAGTGACCAAATATTTTAGAACCGCACGGTCACAACACTCTAAGCAGAATGGAAAGCGAATACAATTCCGTTGAAGTCAAAGTTGCAGTTGCTTCTTGGGGTTCTCTAGTCGTTGTTGTTGTTGCCTTTGCTGCTGAGACACCCGCTCGTCTTCAACCGTACAGAGCGAAGCACAAATCTACACTGACAACGGCAGCAAAAACGGCAACAACCAGCACAAGCATAAGCACAAGCAGAAGCAGCAGCAGCAGCGGCAGAAGCGGTGGAGTCTTGGTGTCGACTCTCACTCTCATAAAATAAACGACGTACAGCGGACAGCAGACGGCATACGACAGACGACAGACGGTGGCAAGAGTCAGCCGGAGTCAAGATGTGAACAAAAGGCATGCGATACTCGTACGTGTGCCTGACTGTGCGGCGCCTTGTGTCCGTGTACCCAAAGAGAGCCTCGCGCATGCGCATGCTCAGCGCCGCACAGTCGTGCGAGTGGCTCTTGTGGTGGTGGTTGTTGTTGCCAGTCGCTCTCTTTGCGACGTGCGTTATGCTCACGCATAGTATGTGTGTGAATTTGGATACGTGTAATTGTATCTTAGTATGTGTGTACATGTATACATGTACACATGTACGTGAGTCCCCATACAGAGCTTAAAGAGAGCGTCACAACTTGATAGTAACCTTTCAATAAATTGTTGGACACTTCTTAGTACTATGTGTACGAATAAGCGTACGAGTATAACACAGTATCGATATTAACCAGTTTGGGGGCCGGGGCAGGTGCAAGGTTCAAGGGACGAATGCGTACACATGCTAGTTCCCAATACACCATACACACATAGTGTACATGTGATTGCTTTGTTTGCTCTTTCCGTGCGCTCTCTTTCGCGCTCCTGCTCTCTTCCTCTCACGTACAGTCGTTTTGTGTGTGTAGCAGCGACAACAAAGTTTTCTCTAGCTGTTTGTTTGGGGCTGATTTGAATATGTATTTAACTCTCGCAAGCAAAAGCGCCATCTATAGCCGAGATTTGCGTGGGAAGGGCCTGGGTGGCTTCCTCGATATTGTCGTTGGCGGCGTGCGATGTATTTTTCTCCTATTCTTTTTCTTCCATTTTTGTTCTATTGAATTTTATTTGCTTAATGGGGCCGTCCCCCTGCGACAGCAACAGCAACAACAATACGGCATTCACTTGGGGCGACTTCTTGTCGCACTTTATGATGTACACACGTAAAGAGTCCCAGAGAAGAAGTACGAATAATAATATTACATTGACCCCCTTCTACACGCTAATTAATCAAAGTGAGAAAAAAATACATACACACAATAAATTATGGCAGTAGACAAATTGAGACAATTGCGAAGCCTTTCTACTAACCCTAGCCGAATCGACAATGTCTGCGGGTCCCTGCCCTACACAACCCGCTCCATTCTTGTCGTTCCTTTCCGAGCCATTCAACAATTGCCGAATTTAACGCTGCAATGGATAATTATGAGCATTTTACGACTATTTCCATTGGAAGATAGTGGCAGTGAGACAAAGACAGAGAAATGTTGTTGACAAATCATAAAGGAATATGAATTTCTTGCACACACAGGCACACACACATTCGCATGCCTGCATTGCCTGTTGTGTCAAGGGTAGTGAAAACATGGCAAATCGTCGTCATTTTTCAGAACAACAAACATAACTATGTACATATATAACTATATATATATATATATATATATATATGTATGTATATGTACGATATGTATGTGAACAAAAAATTATCAACAATGAATGAGATCAATGAATAATATAATTTTTAAGCTTTTCAGATCAAAACCTATTTAAAAATACTATAACATTTATCTTATGAATGCTTTTAAAAAATAAATCGATCGAAAATATCCTAACACACTTAACACTAATTTTGTGTAATCGTAAAAAGTTAAAGGCAATGTAGTTAAGGTGCTCTTACCTGGTGGATGGGAACTAAGATTGGATGGAGAGTTACTCGCCGCTATCGGCGCAACAATATGGGTTTGGCTGGACGCCACTGCTTCGTTTTACTTCTATTGACTCTGCTCCCGTTTCCGGAATATGAGGATGAGATTCTGATGTGAATGTTAAGCTGTAATAGAGATAATATTGAACATTATCAGTATAGTGAGTGGAAACCAATGCGAAGTACGAGTATTCAGGCGCCGCTTAACAGCCATTTTCCCAGCACACTTAAGGGTTAAGACGATGCCGTCCTTGCATCCGTCCAGAGAAGTCATCTTTACACTTTATGGCTGGCGCAAACGTCTTGTTTGCATTTGACACCGCGCAGGTAATAATGCATTCAGCCCAGACCGACTTGCAGTCGACACGACAGCCAACCAGGGCGAGGGGCACAACGTACGGGCACACTAGCGGGACGGCCTGGAGTGCGGAAGTGAGTGCTGAGCTAGGCAAATATACAGCCGGACAGACAGACAGAGGGAAGGAGGGACAAGCAAACAGACAGCCGTCAAACACGTCGTAAAATTTGTTTCCTCGTTTCGCATTTGCATTGTGCAATAGTTGGCTCACACTTCAACTTCTACTTCCCGGTGCCGATGACGATGCCGTCGTCGTCGCCTTTGGTGGTGTCAGGGTCAAAGTCAAAACTATTTGTACTTTCATGCCTAACTGCACCATACACATGCATATTAACATACACACATATAATAATCTGCCTGCAGGGATGCAACCAGAGCCTTGATCGACAATAAGGGAGACTTCCACTCTCCCGACCGATTTTTATCATAAGGCACATAAATTAGACCTTTATCCAACAGAAGGAAATTAATATTATAAAGTAAACTATTAATTGTGATAAAATATTTATAAATTTAATAAGTCAAGTTACAAGTAAGTTGATAAATTGTAAATTAAAGAATCAGATTTGTTTTTAAAGTAAGGATCAATTTTTATTTGAGAAAAATCCTGACAGATGAACGTATTTGTCCATCCTTTTACGTAAAAGTTATCAATTTGAACTACAAATTGTCAACAACAATGAACCTTTCATTCTAAATATTTTCCTTCTTGAGACCGCCAAAGAAACTCTCATTATAAATCCAAGAAATAAGGAAAATGAAGACAGGGTCGTAAAAGAGTTTCTTCCATATTTAACGATGCTCAAATTTGAATAAGTTAATTAACAAAATTAATATTCAAATGGGTTTATGGCCGCAATGGCGGCTTATGGCTTCATTATATGTGGACCCGCTCCGACTAAAAACGGAATTTCAGTCAACTATAAATCTACTATGAAAACCAAGTATGATCATTCGAAATAAATTCACATGCAATATGAAGAAGAAAAAACTGAAGATCTGAGTTCCCGTGGATTCAGAAGACAGTCAACAGTTAAGCGAACACAAGACTCATGGTGAGAGAAGAGTTCATTGGCTCTACCACCATAAAAACTATGAAAACTAAACAAATAAAATCGGGTTTTTTGGTGGTCTGTAAGATGCTGCAAACGAATTGAATTAAGTTTTTGTTGTTCAATTAGACACAGAACACAACAGCACATTACTCCGCACCACCTCTGGTAAGAGGGGCCACCTCTCCCAGAACCCCTTTGCCGTCCCAGTCCCTGCCCAGTCTCAGTTGCAGTCCCTAAATTTAACGATCTTTCTCCCAACTAATTATGAGACGCGCCATCCGTTTTGTTTGTCTGCCGCAGACCTTTGTAACTGCCCAATGGCAGATGGCGGTGATGTGAACTTTTAATTACCTTGAATTTCTTTATTCCCAGAACCTTTTGGCTTAAATCGTTTTCCATGTAAAGAGATATGCAAGTAGGAGTCGAAGAAACAAGATATGAAAGATTCTAAATAAGCCAAAAAAACACGGAAACTACGAGAGCAGAGCTCAAAAATGTTTTAAGGCCTGCATGAAAACCTTGTGGTTTTTCCAGTCTCTAGCCATGCCAGAGGAGCCAGAGCCAGAGCCAGAGCTAGAGTCAGAGCCAGAGTTAAACTGGGATCCGGTCTTAAGGAGCCATGCACACACATACACACCAAAAACCAACCCAGTCATGGTCCCATCGAACAAGTTTCTAGCTAGGCCTTTTCATTCCACTTTTTATTAATACAAAAACGTGTTTCAGCCGGGTCTGTGTAGTTTGTGTTCATAAGAAAAAAAAGATAGCAAGCCATTGCTTGAGCAGCAACCAACAAAATGTATCTACAGTCGAGCAGACACAGATACGCACACATATGTAGGCATGTCGAAGGAAATCAAGCGGTCCATATTTAGAACAAAGAAGAAACACACAATCATGAAGGGATGGATGAGCAGATCGGGAGAAGTATGGAATTCTCGTATTGCACTGACAGCTACGAGGCGAGACATTTTGTGGAAAATAAAAATCAGAAATGGAGAAATCTTCGAAAAGAGAGATACTTATACATTTCTGGAGCATATGTTCTTACAACTCGCATGCTGTCAGACGAATCACGAAACACCAAACAGCAGTCGCTTATTTGTCAGGGTGCCGATACTTATACCCATTTTCTCCTTTATAATGTTTTGTCAATTCTGTTCAGTTTTCAATTACTCAGTTTCCATTCGACGTAGCCTCTCTGCCTGAGATTTATGATTACGACAATGCACACAACACACTAAGCACACTATTATCAGTGTAGAATGTTAAATGATTGTCAAAAAATCCACACCGAGTAACCCCTGCGTAGTTCAGAATGTAAATAAATTGTTAATATTGACAATCGTGAAATATGTTATATGAACAACAGCATAAAAATGTCTTCCATGAGGCAACTTAATTGTCAATCGAATGTACCAAGGACAGTTTCTATATAATATGTATATACTCGCATCTCCTTCCTTAAGTAAATGGTAAATCTGTATGAGTTTTCATTGAAAAAGGTTTCAAAATTAAAGATTATTTTGCATAGAAACAGAGGGACAGACGATCAACCTATACGCCATAGTTCTATCAATTCAAGTACATGTTATTTATCAATAATACTGAATATTTTTAAGTACAACATTCCAAAAGGGCATTCAAATATAAAATAAAATGTCTGTGAAATATGAAAAAAGTATGATTTATTAATTAATGTAGATTAGGTTTTATATGCTTTATATGGTGTAACTTTAAAAGTGGTTAATGATGCGTTTATTCGTTTAGCCTCAATTGGGCAATTAGAGACCAAGCTAAAGCACCTGAGAAAGTGCCGTGTCCATGTCTGTTTGCTTATTTATCTGTCCCTGTAACTGCTGCTCTTGTTTACTGTGTACTTAAACAATATTTTAGTACAATAAATCTAGCTAGTTAACTGCTTTTATTGCCAGCAAAGCGTTTTACGACAGGCAAACAGACAGACAGGGTGCGTCAGAAGGGAAGGAACGCAGCCTGATCCGCAACTCTTTTACTGACTCGCATGCGGCATGCAGTAGTAATTGTATGTAGTTTCGTAATAAAACAAATTATAAAATATAAACATCCTTTAGCTTAATAAAACACTTTTCGGCGCTTTACGAAAATTGGACAGGAAAAAAAATCAAAATTAATGTCAAACATTTTAAAATTATTTTAATGATCGAGATCAAAATGACTTCGTACAGATCCTAAACTCCAATAAGTAGATAGAATCCTATCTTTAATAAGTATATAGTTTTTGAAGATATTACAAAACAAATAATCTTAAATAATTCAAGG